>JAXCLR010000092.1:12354492-12377779 GCA_035584095.1 Annona squamosa | reverse complement strand
GTTGAAAAAACTACTTTAAACTTGATATTTATATTAAACTATTTTATTACGTTGATTTTGCACCATTTTAAGATGGGATGACACACATGTTGGATTTGGATGTAAATTGGTATACTATTAAAGTGAACAATTCTAAATACAATGGGTGGGGTGAATTTTCCATTTATAATCAAGTGGAGCCCACAGTGCATGGACTACACGGTGCAGTCGCATGCACTGGAATAAATCCCCCCCCCCCCCCACCCCCCACACACACACACATATATATATATAACTTTAACGAGTTAAACGAGTTAAATGGATTGAACGAATTAAACGGGTTAAACAGGTTATGTGGGTTAAATGAGTAATTAAACGGGTTGACGAGTTATAAAATATTAACCATAATTCATTTATTTAATTAAATGGTTAAACGTATTGGTGGATCATAATCCATTTATTCAAAAATCTCAACCAAAATCCATTTATAAACGGGTTGGACGAGTAGGTTGACAGATTGACCATGACCATTAACACCCTTAGCTCCGATGTGTTGAGAATGTGCCATGAAAAATTATTATTGTTCATTGAAAATGAGAAAATGTGTACTATGATTAAGAAAAGTTATATATTGGAAATGAAAAAATAATTTGTTTATTATTTTGTTAAGATGGTAAGATTTTTTTTAGGAAATAAAATATTTCACTCCATTCTAACCCAAGCCTAATTTCATCTTATATGGGAACAAGTATGAACGTTTTCTAGTAAGTGATAAATTTCTTCTATTTTAATTTCTTTTGTGTGCATTTGGAAAGTGATAGAATTTTGTATGAAAAGTTTTCAATATAAAAATTGTTAAATTGATAAAAAAAAAATAATATGCTATGCTATGATAGGGATAATGACGAGGAATAAAGAAAATAAAGTTAAAATAGATAAATTAATTGTATAGGTAATTATAAATAAATAATTAAAAAACAAGGTAATTGTAGAGAATGAAAAATTTATTATTGCCAAACAACCTTAGACATTTTATTTTATAAATCTTGCCGAAATTCTCCCAAGTAATGCACCAAATGTAACAATTGAATTTCCACTCTTTTAATTCAGAATTCAAAATCCAAATCTTGAAGTTCTTAAATTGTTGATTTATTTTTCAATTCAAAATAATTTAAAATGACTTAAATACCCCTGTATTTAAAAATTCAAAATAAATATATGTACATATCTAAAAATGATAAAACATGGTTTATAGATTAAATATAACTAAATTAACATGTTTATAAAAAAAATTCAAAAAAAATAAAAAAATGTCTCCAAAATCATATAAATCAACAAGGACAAGAAGAGCAGCTATGGCAATATTGATATCTTTCTTAGCCAAGATACATGTCGGAATTCAAGGAACAGAATCACTTCCGATTAGTAGGGTGGTGGTAGGATCCAAGCTATGCCCATTCCCACCTTCCACCCCCACATTTCCTTCTTGCTTCTTCTTACACTCATGCGACACCAGCGTGTAAACCACACACAGAAAAAGAATCACAAGGCAAACTACGTTGGCAGTTATCAAGAACAGTATGCCTGATGTTGGGTCACTCTCGATTGCAAGGATCCCAGGTATGGCAGTAGCAACAACAGTCGAGAGCAGGTTGTGCGTCAATCTCCTGGAAATCTTCCCTTTCAGCAGCTCACCGGCTCTCCCAAGTGCCCCAACTTCATCACAAGCTCGAATCAGCACCGTGACAACATGGCCTACTATCCAAACCACACCCGAGTAGATAGATGAGAAAACAAGCAGAAGTGCTGTAGAGAGGCCTATGTTGGCCCAACTGATCAAGCCTGCAGAGACTGCAACAACGATGCTGATCAGAAATCCCAGTACAAGTGCTGAGATGGTCATGAACAACCATCTAATTCTGACGATGGCCCAAAATATGTCCGTGTCAGAGGAATGTTCGTGGACATGGTCGTAGTAAGTCATGGCTGATGTGAAGATGGTGGCAGCGATTGAAAGGAGGGAGAGGCAGAAAGAAACAATGGTGAAGACGGTTTCTTCATCAATGTTGGGGGATTGGATTGATTCATTTGGGAAGGTTGCTGATGATGATTCGCTCTGGGAGAACATGCGTGCCCTTTGGAAGAGGCCCTTGATGAAGGGCTGGATGGCCAAGTTGTCACCCAAGAAGAGAAGAGATGTGGGGATGAGGAGGAGGAGGAGGAGACCAAGGGAGAGTGAGAGCTTGGCATTTCTGAGTGAGAGTTTGAGGATTTCTTTGAGATTTTCCAAGACCATAGCCATTAATCAAGCTGGAACTTAGTTTTTTTGGGGGATGTGCGAGTCTTTTTAATGATCAACTTGAAACAGGGGATAAAACTTCGTCAACGCTCTGGTGCCATCTTGAAAATTATGGGAGCACTTGACAATTTTCGTTGTTTTAATGATCAGTGATCATGTACAACAGTCACGTACTGTTGCTTAGTGGGGTTTTTTTCACTGCAAGTTGGATGCATTGAAATTTCAATGTATCTGGTTGGAAATTCCATTTCTAATTTCTAATTTCTTTTGAAATTTTTTTTATAAAACTTTTAATATATGTGTATTTAACTTATGTGTTACATTTTATCATTTTTGAAAATATATTTTTTATTTTTGAAAATAAAGGTATTTTAGTTATTTAAAAATATAAACATTTCTAAAATGGTAAAACTTACTTTATAGATTATATATACTTAGATTAAGAGTTTTATAAAAAAAATTTGAAAAATATTAAAAAATGAAAGTTTTAACGGGATATTGGTTGCATTAAGACATTCTCCTTGCTTAGTAAAATTTTATTTATGAGTAATCTTTCAATGTATCATAGTGCGAAACTTCATTTTTTAATATATTTTTTTGAAATTTTTTATAAAACCATTAATATAGATGTATTCAATTTATTAACCAAAATTTACTATTTTTGAATATATGTATATATTTTTTATTTTTTTAAAATAGAAGGGGTTTTAGTCATTTTTAAATGATTAAGGGTGTGTTTGGCAATTTGAAAAAGTTGTCAAATTAAAACTTTTCGATCTAAAACTTTTCACTCTCCATAATTACTCTTTTTTTAATTATTTTTTACACATATTTCTATACAACAACCCTACTTTTCAATCATTTCTACACAACCACCAATACAACTAACCTATTTATTTTAAATTTATTCTCTTTATTCCTCATCGTTACCCCTATACTATCACATTATTTTCTACTGATTTGACAACTTTTACATACAAAACTTTTCATCAAAAGTTTTACAACTTCCCAAACACACCCTAAGTATACACCTTTTAGATTTTTAAACATAAGAATATTATGACCATTTTTATG
Source organism: Annona squamosa (assembly GCA_035584095.1). Lineage (NCBI taxonomy): Eukaryota > Viridiplantae > Streptophyta > Magnoliopsida > Magnoliales > Annonaceae > Annona > Annona squamosa. Next base: position 12,374,427 of record JAXCLR010000092.1, on the reverse strand, counting down.
TAGTTTTAAGATCATTTTCTAAAAATTTTATTTTACCTTAAATTTCTCTAATAAAATCAATAATACCACCAATAAAAACGTATTAGTTTTTTAATGCAACTAATAAATTGAATTTACCTAAAAGGTAAACATTGGTTCAACCATAGTTTTATGGTTTAAATTACCAAACCATAGTAACTGGTTCATGGTTAGACCGGATTACAGCTTTATTAACTAAATTACCAAACTATTGTATGACTATTTCATAGTTAGACACTTAGATTGCCCAATACAACCTAAGTTTTTAAATGATAATGCTTTTATGAAATCTCTCTTCCATATAACTCTTTCCATTTTAAATATCTTGATAAATGATAGAAATCCATTTCATCTATTATATTTAGTATTATTTATAATATCTTGAAAATTCTTTCATTTTTCTAGTATCATTGTGCATAGGTCCATCTACAAATGTGTCAAATTAATATAATAAAATGATTCAATATTACATATCAATTTTAAGTTGAATTTTCAACATTTAAACTATCTAAAATATCATTTCTAATAGATAAGTGATTCTATAAAGTATTATTACATTTTAATATATTTGTGAATAAATCTAAGTATTTTTCTAATTTATACATGAATATATTTATTTTTGAGAAAATGCAGCCCATGCACATATTTTATTTAAATAAAACTTAGCCTCCTTGCTAAATAAATAATATTAAATACAATAAATGAATTGAATTTTTCATCAAAGATAAAAAAAAAAATTTTAACTTTGAAAGAGGCACAAGGAACTTCTGCTCAATTTTTAAATATAGGATTTGCTTCTGTGAAATTCATCTTCTATGTAACTTCTTTTGTTTATGATATCCTAATAATTGATGAAAAATTTACTTTATTTATAATATTTAATATCATTTATATTATTGTCTAAATACTTTTATTTATTTGGTATCAATGTACAAATGTATAAAATTAATATAATAAAATAATTTAATACTAAATATAAATTTTGAAGTAATATTTTTAACATCTAAAATATTACTATGATATGGATAAATGATTCTATAAAATATTATTATATTTTAATCTATATATATCTAATCATTTTTCTTATTTTACAAGCCAATATGTCTTTTTTAAAGCAAATGTTGTCCAAATTCTTTATTTGGATGAAACTTGGCTAAACAAACAATGTTAAGTGGATTAAATTTTTTTATCAATCATAAGCATATTAAAAATAAAGAGGGTTAAATGTATAGAATAGGGCCTTTTTATATTATCTTGGACCGGTACAATCCAATTCTTAAACATTGCACCAAGCATGTACCAGTCGTAAATGAGCTTATTCTACGGTCTAACTTGAAAAATTTTCGATCTAAAGTTTTTTAAAGATAGGTGACTTGCTATGTTGCCCATGGAATTGACCGCTCAACAAATAATTATAAAAGTCATCTTGCATCGGGGCTTTGTGCATGCTTGCGGTGGATAATCACTAGAAGCAATTGTTAAAATAAAATTATAAGAAGTATAGCCCCAATCAAAGATTGACCATCTCATCCACGGGGGGATTTGCCTTATGATAATGGTGGGTGGCTTACTTGTCAAATACCAACATTCAAGTAGTTTTATAATTTCTCCGCTAATGTAAGAGTATTTTACAGATTTTCCCTGATGTATAAGTGTTTAAAGAAAAAATTTTCTTACTGTTACGAGGGTTGTGAATGTGTCTTATTATCATATCAGTTGTTATAATATATAAATATCAATTAAAAAAGATTGATCAGCTCGGGTTTTGGAATGAACTGATCTTTTTAACCTTTCCTTCATCTATGAGGAAACATTTTTCTGATCGCAGCTACAATTACAGCATCGATCATATAGAATAGGAAAGAGGTCTTAAGTGGTGGTTGTCCATCCACATCAACGCGTAGCAGCAGTTTGGAATCCTTGGGATTTATTAATACTTTTTTGAAAGGACTGCTTTGGAAACTTGGGGAAAGCTATGCTTGATGCCTGGTAGCGTGATTCATTGCTGGGAAATTACGTACTCTCGTCAGGAATCGCGAGAAGTTATGTTAAACAGCGAAGAAACCACGCAAACGTACGGGCTTGACTTTGACACAACCAAATGCAAGCTTTTAATCCATACACATTTCCCAGAAAGTTGGCAAAGAATCACAAGCATGTCGGTGTTTGAAAACCAGAGGAAGAAAGTGAGCAAATGGTGAGATTTTATTTATTTAAGCTCAATAATTGCTTCATTAATTGCACTTTTTTTTATTCTTTACCTATGTATTTTAATCATTTCTCCTACTAACTATATAAAACAATCATATTTATTTCAATTTCTATTATTTTCTATTAATCACATATTTCTTAAAATATTCTATTTTTCCGTTTCCGAACATTTCTCACAATCTTATAATTTTTTATCTTACCAAACATCTCCTAAATTTCCATAAGAGTCGGGTTAGTATTGGAAGATATTATTATATAGGATGGAATAATGAATTATGTATTGAAAATAAAAAGTTACATTGAAAACTAAAACTAATTTTGAAAATAAGAAATTGAAAGATGCTGTACCGTGAAAAATCAACGATCATATTGAAAAATGAATGATTATATTGAAAATAAGAAAGCTTTTTATAAATAAAAAAATCTTAGTGCATCCCATCCAATTGGTTCATTACCATTCTCTGATACTTGTCCTTCTTTAGATATCTCATCAAAGATCAAAAAATTTTGATATATACTCTAGTACTGAAGAGTTATCAAACTGTAATAAAATTGGGACAAGTAGAGAATAAATGGTTTGAAAATTTTCATTTATAGAAGATACCGCTTCTTTTCTTTGGTAAACAGAAGATACCACCTTTTAAGGCGTATATGACATATAATAATAATAATAATAATTTAATCATTACTTAGATTTAGTTACTATCTTCTATATATACCTTATGGGTATATTATACTCCATTCTCTCTTTGTTTGTATTTGATTGAAGAAAAAAAAAAAGAACGAAATTTGTTATATTAGCTCCATTTATTAATAAGGATCAAAGAATTTTCTAATGCCTCACGACATCTAATTTACCCAACTATTCTTTTTATCATTGCTTTACATTTGGATTATTTTTATATTTTCTCGAAATTATCGTGTCTACTTTATTTTAGTTCTTACTTTCATCACCTCACTTGGCTCTCTCTCCCGCTTTTTTTATTTTTTATTTTTTCCATTTTTCTCTGGTCGCCAGATGAACTATTGTTTAGGGGTTTAGCGTTGGTTTATAATTCTTCCATGAATGAGAATTGAAATGAGGTATTACTGTGTACGAGAAAATGAGAATATTTAAAGCAATATTGATAACGAAAATTTTTGAGTTTTTATCTATTAAGAAAGAAAATTTCATACAAATTAGAAAAATAATGTCAAATAAGAAAAAATAGAATTGACAGTTTCATAGAATTATAGAGTTGCCGCTGGTCCGGGAGGGCCCGATGAAAATGGAACCACATCATACAATTTTTTTTTTTTTAGAATGGACGGAATATTTTAGCGTGAGGTTCAGGGGCATCTCGTGCCGTACCGAACCCAGGCCTTTGCTGTTAGGGGATGGCAAGCCGAGCTGAGCCTAGCCGAGCCGATAGGATATTTACATGGAGCAATTGTAGGAGCGGTGCAAATTTGCCGCAGGCTCATTAAGCAGAACACGCCACGTGTACAATGCGCTACCATACGCCCTTTATTGCCTTCGAAAGCCCGCCTCCCCCGGCGCGTCTGCCCAAAGCTAGCCACGTTGTTCTCGAGAAGCGCAGCGGCTCGTCAATCGGGTCGCCACGTCATACCGCCAATCAGAAAAAGAGACGTTCTCGTTCCAGTGTTCCACAATTCCAGTCCAGTTCCGACCGCTCAACCCACCGGCTGATCCGGTAAACGGCGTGGCTCCCATTCCGCAGACTGGTAATGCCACGTTTCGATCATCTCGAGAGGAGTTGTACGTCACGTGATTATGAGCGGACGCACGTCTGAACCTCGTGGTTTGCGGGCACCAGTCATCAGATTCTTCTAGCTACTCGCGGAACGAGGTCTCAGCCCCAACCCACCTTTCGGTGCCCAAGACTACAGTTTAATCTCATGATCTGACCGTTCGTCGCGTGGAATCGATGGCGAATATTTCACCGAATGATATTCGGATGTTCATGGAATGGAAAATATTAACAGGATGGGTTTGAACAGAATCGCACCGTTGTTGTCTTTTTTGCTTTTATATATATACATACACCCACATTCGGTCTGCACATAAGTAAGCGTGTGGACGCCCAATCCAGTCGTTGCAGGAGGCAGGTAAAATCTCAGCCATTGATTATGACATGCGTGTAAATAGAGGTCCGAATGCACGACCAATGCCTAAATATATGTGAATACACACACGCCTCAACCCTCAGTCTTCCGCTCGAATTTCAAACCCCTTGGATTCCGGCTCCCCTCATGTCTCGACAGACTATAAGTGTGTTTGGAAATGAATAAAATTTTTGGTGAAAAATTTTGAAAAATAAAAATTGTCAAATGATGTGATATGATAGGAGTAATGATGATGAGTAAAGATGATAAAGTTAAAATAGATAGGTTAGTTATATAGGTAATTGTGTAGAAATGATTGAAAATAAAATAGTTTGTACTGGAAGATGTAAAAAAATAATTAAAAAATAGAAAAGTTGTAGAGAATGAAAAGTTTTAGATTGAAAAATTTTATGTAAAAAAATTTTGTTATTGCCAAACACCCCCTAAAGTAAGAAAAAACCCAACCCAGAAAAACTCCATGGGCACTGAAAAAAATAACTCTTTGATTTTCACTTATTTCTGTCAATCCAAGCAGCTCTAAAAATAATTGGAATAAGGGAACACGATTTGGCACAACAAAAGAAGAGAAGAGTCGCCTGGCTTGCGACAAAGAATATCGCCTCCTATGAAGAAGAGAGTCGTCCTGCTTCAAATCTAAAATCAACACGCGGATCATGGAATATGCATGCATATTCTAAATTACACAGGTCAAATATACCTCTACTTTCTCTGTCTCGCAAATCAGCATGTGGAATCCGCATGCTTATTCTAACTTAGAAAGCCAAATGTACCTCTACTTACTCTCTCTTGAAAATTAGCATGCAGATTATGGTCCTTAGAAGACAATATTTGTGCAGGCATAGTGCTGATTCGCATGCCGATATTTGAAAAAGAGAAAGCGAAGGTACATTTGTCCTTCCAAGTTAGAATACGCATGTAGATTTCATAATCCACATCTGATTTTTGAGACAGAAAAAGTGGAGGTACATTTGACTTGTATAAGTTAGAATATGCATGAATCTGCATGCTGATTTTCAATTCGGAAGCAGGACGACTCCCTTGTTTGTAGGTGGCGATCTTCTTTGTCTCAAGTGAGGTGGGATGACAAAGGGGGGCAGGATACTGAGAGGTTTTCTTCAGGGCGAGATGTCGAGGGAATGACGGGGCGAGATGACGGAGGGGTGTAGGATGATATGTCACTCAAATAGCGATTTTCTTCAGCGCCGACGAAGTTTTAGGGTTGAGTTTTTTGTTGTTTCAGTTGGGTGGGATACCGATGAGTTTGATTTTCGAGCGGGAGACGAAGAGTTGGGGCATGCGTATATACGGTTGCCGGTCATGTATTTTGGCCTCTATTTACACGCATCTCATAAGGGACAACTGAGATTTACGGATAGATTGGGCGTCTACACACTTACTTTGGTGTAGACCAAATGTATAAGAATATGTCCTATATATAATTGTATACTAGGTAATGTAAAAATATAGAGATGTTATCCTAATAGATATTCTAGGATTTCTTGTTGTTGTTTTATAGCAAATGAAACTCTATTGAAATTTTCTTTTAGTTTTTTCAAAATATTCTGTTGGTATTAGACCTTCTTGTATACAATTTAGGTCTTGTATACAATTTAGGTTTGCTGCTGAGTCTATTGGGGGGCTATGACTTCAAGAATAAGTTCTTTATTTATTAATAACGTGATTTTTGTGTACTATTTTTGATAAGAGACTCTTGACATTAATTGAATGAAAAGTTCTTCTTCCTTTGATGAAATAGAACCACTTTCTTCATTTTTTTATTCTTTCTTTTAAGATTTCTATTTCTATTGTATTTGATTCTTTTAAAGTTTTTAAATCCCTTTTTAGTTGTTTGATTTTTGCTTGTAAGTCAAAAATTGTTATGTTACTAGTCGAGGCTGGTTGGTTTAAAGGTTCTAAGATCTTTGTTAAATCATAAGCCTAAGTTTTTTCTAAGATTTTGCTTAAAAGAGTTTCATAAAGTTTTTCTTTAAGCATATTTTTTATTTTAATAAATATTTTCTTTGTTGTTTTGGATCAGTTATTTGGTCCACAAAGTCTAATAATTCTTCTTGATCTTGCGTTATCATATTCAATTCATATAAATTATCAGTATCAGATTCTAGTTCATCAATCTCCCTTTCTAATTCAGTAATCTCTTTACTTTCCGAGTTGTCAGAATTTAATATAAGTTTTTCTAATTATTCTTTTAGGGATTTTGTTAAATTTAGTTGATCTATTTTTAGTTCATTAATTTTTCTTTTGAGCATACATTTATTAGCAAAGTGTCCTATCTTTCCACACTTCCAGTAAGTAGGCGAATCCTTTGAAAATCTTTCTTTTTATGGGACTTAAAAGGTTTTGTTTTATGTGTTTTGTCATTACCTTTTTTTATACCTTGGTTTAGAAGTTCCTTCCTTATTTTCTCTGTATGGTTTTTTATATTTTTAAATAGCCTATTTTTCTTATATTTTCTTGAACAATTTTCATTACAATTTCTTTCTATTTTTCCCATTCTGAATTGTTCGCAAAAATCTCCTAATTGTTGTTTTATTTTAATTATTTCTCTTTTTTTATTTATCTTTTGTCTAAGTTCATTACGGTATGCTAATCCTACATCATTTGTTATTAATATTACGTCTCTATAAGTTAATTTTTTAAAAGGAATAGTTCCATTATTTTTGTCTCTAATTTTTTCGGCAAAATAGGACGTAAGTCCTGTGATGAATCTTTCCTTCCAGAAAGGTTGATTATTGCCAAGAATTGATTTTTATAAAATCTAAAATCACTCATCTTTTTTTCATCTTAAAGTTTGTAAAAAATTTTATTCTCTTTCCCCAAGTTTATTATTTGGTCCTATGTAAAAATTTGTTATAGCTAAAATTAAAGTATCTACAACATTTTGAATAGGTTTGCCTTCTACTATTATTAGTTCTCTAGTATTATCATTTTTGTAAAAATAGAAGATCATTTCCTTTTGTATTTAGGTTAAGCAGTTATCCCACTATCCTTTTAGAGATCCAGTAAAACCTGCTGCCATGAGTTGGGCTATGTTATGATCTGTTAGACTTGTTTTTGTTTTGTAAACTGTTGCAACCATAGTCATCTGTTGAAGTATATTAACTATTTGAGTTTTATTTTTTCCTTTTATATTCCATTCATAAATAGTATTTGCGTTGTATTGAGCTTGAGTAAACTGGTTTCTTTATTCAAATAATACATCAGGTGGTGTATGTCTTGGGTAATAGGGTTTTGAAGGAATTTTTCATGAGTTTATTTTGTTTAGTTCTATAATAGGTCTGTTTATTTCCTTACTTGCTTCTTCTGAAGAGTCCTCAGTATAAGTTTCAAACACGTATAAAATTGTGAATTTAGTTGGAGCATTGGGGGTTCTATTTGATCATTCTCCTTCTTCAATATTTATTCTCCCTCCTCGATGCAAAATTAGCAACATGGCTTTGATACCAATTGTATACTAGATTGTGTGTGTGTGTATCTATTTTTCACTCGACTCCCACCCTTGCCTTAGAGCGCTATGTGGGGATGCCCTACGAGTACCTCCCACTGGCAATTCGCAAACTGCTAAATTCTATCTCATTCGAATGCAACTGGCTGTACTGATACCATTGGGGTTCTTACCTACTCAAAACGAAAAATTTATATTTAAATAATATATAATTATATAGTTATAAAAGTACTAAAAATTCATCAGAATGTGGATTTTTAGATTTAAAATTATAATTATTGATGAACATTTTTATCATTTTATAGGGGTAATAACTGCTCATTTATCGAATTTTTGATAGCGCAAGTATAAGTGAAATTTAGATAAAATACGCAGATATATTAAGAATTTTTGAAAATTTGTAAGTATAAGTAGAATTATGGATATATATGGAATTTACTCCAAATAATTTTCCATTCATCCATAATCCGGGCTAAATGTCAGCATGTACCATGCTTATTTTATTAATCTTTAAAAATTAAAATAAAATTTTTATCAAATTGAGTTACATACGCAACACGAGAAGCTGGGTAGGATTAGGGGTGTTAAGGAATCGGGTTGGACGGGTTAGAGTCTAATCATAAACCTAACTCATTTAAAATATCTCAATCCTAATCCGTTTATTAACTAATTTAAAAAACCTCGACCTTAATCCATTTATAACCCATTTAATAAATGGATTGGTAGGCTGTCAATGGGTTGTATAATAAATAACTTGAAAGTCTAAACTTTAGTAGATGATGATCTCGAAGGGAGAGACGAGAGAGTGTTTTCGGCGTAGAGGATATAGACATAGGGCAGTAGCGAAAAATTGAAATTAGGGCAGTAATGAAAAAATGAAAATTTGGTAACTTGAAGAAGACTTAGAGAGATAAAATAACCAAAAGGTTTACATGTATATATATATATAACTTTAATGAGTTGAACGAATTAAATGAGTTGAACAAATTAAACAGGTTGAACAGGTTATATGGGTTAAATGAGTTACTAAACAAGTTAACAAGTTATAAAATTTCAACCCTAATTCATTTATTTAATTAAATGTTAAATGGGTTGGCGATCATAATCCATTTATTCAAAAATTCCAACCTAAACTCATTTATAAACGGGTTGGACGAGCAGGTTGATGGGTTAACCATGACCATTAACACCCTCAGGTAGGATACATATAGCCAACCGATATCTGACACTCGTATTTTCATCTCCCACACAAAACAAAACTTCTCAAAATCCCAAAAGCCGAAACACATTCTTTTCCAAATTTTTTTAGGTGTTCTTTTTCGAACTTAGATGGAAAGAAAATGCGAAGGCAGTATGAGATGCAAAAGTGCTATTGTAGATTGAGAATGGAAAAATATACAATGAGATTGAAAAAAGATGTATTGAAAATGAAAAAGTAAAAAAATTAATTTTTATAAATGAAACAATTTTGAAAAATAAGAAATTTTATTTCACTGAGATCATCCCATCCGCAAATCTTGTGTGTTTGGTTGGAAAAAAATATTAACTAAAACTTTTCAATTAAAAAATTTTCGTTTTCAATAACTACCTATGTTTTTCTATACAAATTACCCTAATTTTTAATCATTTCCACATAACTACCTGTACAACTAACATAGGCTTTTAAAATTTATTTTATTTATACCGTATTCTTACCTTTATCATATCACATCATTTTTTTATCACTTTAACAACTCTTATCTCAAAAACTTTCATCAAAAAGTTGTATCTCCGATCAAACACACCTTATTTTCGATGGAGTCACATGAATGGAAGTTGTCCATTTTTTTAAAAAAAATATTTTGGAGTATGAACTGTGCATTCGGGTGTAAAAACTTATTTTAAAATTTTTTGATGGAGTCACATGAACGGAAGCTGTTCGCATTCACTTTTATGAATGAAAATATGAAGAGGTGTGATACAGAGCATTCGAGTGCAAAAACTTATTTTTACATTTTTTGAAAATTTTCATACAATTGTTAAGTTATGTGTATTAATTTTTACTATTTTTGAATATTTGTAGATTTGAGATTTTTTAAAATTAGTGGCAGTTTCGTAATTAAAATTCAAAAATGATAAAATTTAATACACATATTAAATATATTTAGATTAATAATTGTATAAAAAATAAAAAATGAGTTAAATATACCTAAATGCACTGCAACTAAATACACACGGATGTTTCATCAAAAAAAAATACACACGGATGCATTTAAAAATATCCCAAATATGAAACGACACGGTTGCTTAATTAGGCCGTTGCATCGAAAAGACCGTTTCCCCAGCGAACCAGAACGGACAATTCACTTTCCATGAGAACCGCTGCTCAAATTATACTTCAGAGCTAGATCATGATTCTGGAACGTACAACTCCGATATGGACGGCTCGATCGTGATGACTGGTTTCTACTTTGAATTTGAAGCGGTAATAGAGGAAATATTCGCACGTGCGAAAGAATAATTTCAAAAAATCCGTGCCGTCCATCGACATACAGCGGTGGCACTTGCTCTGGCCGTGTCCAAAAAGTCACGTGACTCAGGTCGGGGTGGTAGCAAAGTTGGGCGTAGCGTCGCGCGGAGAAATTGAAAATTTTGTATTGGAAACCATATTCTTCTTCATTGGCGCCGTGGACAGTGATGGGAAATGAATACGAAGCAAGGGAAAGGGAGAGCCTTCCGGAGAAATCAGGGACTTGCTGACTTGCCTAGTTGCATGTGAGCGGAGTGTTTTGACTGGTGAATAAATTGAAACCTAGCGCTGGAGTTATCTTGTTCAAATTTCAAATCCCAAAAACAAGCCTACAGGGGAGGGTCAAACTCACCGTATCCAAAAAGTAATCTCGCGTCAAATTCGTATATTGAAAATGGATAAATTCGTATTATAAATTAAAAAAAAATTGTCTTATGAATTAAAAATTATCTCGGAACAATGATACTAATTTAATTCAAGAATCTTATTTGAATTAAAATAAGTCCAAAATAAGTCCTAAATTAAGGGTATATTGGAGAAGTGATGATATTTTTGGATAAAAACTTTTTGTATATAAGTTTTTTGAATGATGTGGTATAATAGGAATAAAAAGAATAAAAAATTAAAATAAATAAGTTAATTGTATAGATAATTACGTAGAAATAATTTATAAGTAAGATGTAAAAAAATAATTAAAAACACGATGGTTATATAAATAAATTAAATTAAAAGTATATTCAAGAAATAATGAAACTTTTGGATAAAAAATATTTGGGTAAAGTTTTAAAAATAAGAGAAAAATGATATGATATGATAAAGAATAAAAAAAAAATAAGTTAAAGTAAATAGAGTAATTGTACATATGATTGTGTAGAAATAATTTATAATTAGGATAGTTATATAGTAATATATAAATAAACAATTTTAAAATACAATGGTTATAGAAAATGAAAATTTTAGATAAAAAAATTTTTATTTGAGAAGTTTTTAATGTACCCACAACATGCCTTAAACTTTTTTATTCTTTCTATTTCTACTATTAGAAATGAAGTTTAAAGTTGCGCAAAAGCTACCTCAAGCTAAGTTAAAATCGACCCTTTATAATTTTCTAATGAACAAAAATTTCAAAAGTTATTCTTGCACAACTTTGTAGTTTTTAAGGGTTATTTTTATAAATATCTAAACTATGAAGTTAAAATTTAATTAAAGACTTGGGAATATTTTTGCAAAAGCTCTCTTTTTCAAACTTAAGTGTAAAAAAAAATAAAAAATTTCAAGGTTTTTAAATATATTTCTACTATAAAAAAATCTTAGCATTAGGTAATTTTAGGAATTTTCGAGATAACACCAAATTAACAAATTAATTTAAGAATTTTTGAAATAAAATATATTTTAAAGGTGTTTATTTGTATTTCATATAACAATATGACGAATTTAAGTTTTAAAATTATTTATCTTGAAAATTTTAAAAACTGAAAGGCATGAATATAATCTATTTAATTTGAGAAATATTTTTTTAAATTTTTTCTATTTAAAAGTATTTCTTATATTTTCCATTATAATATTAGAAAAATCACTTCTATAATTATTTATATTAATTTTTTTTTCAAATTTTCACAATTAAAAAAAATTAATTTATTTAACGTCTTTATTTCTATCATTACTTATATCCATGATTGTTGCTTTAAACACTTTTTTGTTGTCTTGTCTGGTCGCCCATATTGAGCATAGCATTGCCGGCTTCCGTGATGGATCAACCTGTTGCTTGGCTTCTTCTTTGATTGATAGGTCTGCATTTCCTTTGTCAGAAGGTTTTCTTCCTGCATGACATGATGGCAGGGAACACCTTTCTGGAGGCTTTGCGCTTAGAGATGAAGACGTTGAGAGATCAATTTGTTCCACCCCTCTTAACACCACTTCGCAATCTCCGCTCTTCTCATTTAACGAAGTATCGTCTGTCTTAAAACTAGCGAGGGAGAATTGACTCAATCTCTGAGTATCTTCTGTTAGTCTGCCACATGTTCGACACATATTTGCTCGTCCTTCACTTGCATGCTTGTAAAAAAGTATATTATAGGTATATTTGGCCATGGTTAAAAAATGTCAATTAAAACTTTTTAATATAAAACTTTTTACTCTCTGCGACTATCATATTTTTTAATTATTTTTTCACATTTTCTTATAGAACTAACTTACTTTTCAATCATTTTTACATAATTACCCACATAACTAACGTATCTATTTTAACTTTATTATCTTTACTACTCATCATTACTCCTATCGTATCATATTATTTGACAACTTTTACTCTTTAAAACTTTTCATCAAAAGTTTTACCTATTCCCAAACATACCCTATGTATACCGACTCCCAAGTCCCAAGTCCCAACACAATACTTATTTTGAGCTATCTAACACAAATACTTACAGAGGGTGGGTGAACCATACTGAAAAATCGCTCAATTGATCTCAGATTCATTGATAAAATCACCTAATGCGTCATTACACTGTTCTTGTGAAGAGATGTGCATTGAGGCTTAAAATCGCAAAGATTGAACTTGTCCAGGTAAAATGGGTCTAAATAACCATCACTTAATATCTCGAAAAGGATTTTTCCCCACCTCCCTCTTATTAAGAACAAATTCTCCTTTCTTCCTTGAAAATATTATTGCTTATCTTATTTTACAAGGCTGTATGCCCCATATAGCCTCTACCGTTAGTCGTTTCCATCTTTATTTATTCATTTTATTATCCACCCAAGTAAACAACATGTCAAGATCGGTGGAAATTAATGTGAAGAAGCAAAAGTGAAAATAATAATAATAATAACATGATTAACTAAGGGCAAATAAATAACTTAAATGGATAAAAATAAAAGTTATAAAAAATTACATTTTTCATTAAAAATCATTTTTATCAGTGTATTTTACATCACATCTTAATTCATATTACAAGTAAGCTCAAGACTCTTTACATTTTATTTCATTTCATATTAAAAAGATCCTTATAATTTTTCATATTGTCAACTAAGAGAAAGACCATACACTCTCCACTTAAGAGACTACCATGCCCACCATTCTATATATGATTCGATCTTGCAACCTCAATAATGCTGGGAGCCGCCGCTAGCACTAGGGCAATACCTCAGTGATGGAAAAATCTATTGTGACTCATGTAAATAGGATACAAGAAATGTCAAGCATAGGCGTGCACACGCATCAAAATGCTTCTTCAGATGCACTACAAAAATTTTCATTTTGGTAAGCAAAGTGTTAAAGTTTAATTAATAAAGAGAAATTGATTGCTAATAATTTGTGATGTATGTTATACAACAACTATTAAGAAAACTTTAGTTATTAATAATTTATAACTTTTATATATGGGCAACCAAATTTAATTCTGATTGTAAAAGCATTCTTATGAGCAAGTAAAATGTTCTTTGTGTATAAGAACATCATACTAAGTATGTTTAGGAAACAATAAAACTTTTGGATGGAAAGTTTTTAGTGTAAATGTCTTTAAAATGAGAAAAATGATGTGATATAATAAAAGTAATAATTAGAAGTAAAAAGAATAAAGTTATAATAGATAAATTTTTTATTGGAATATATTTACATACATCTCAACACATATTACATTGAAGGCTTTGAGACATTCTTACAAATATGAAGATACTGCTCCATCAAATAATCAGGAAGATACAGTTTCCAACGACTAAACGAGAGACCACTGCTCCCACACACATTTCTGGCCGAAATGAGATTCAAACCCTCGACCCACAGGCAGCCGCAATTCTTCGGCGGCTACGCTGACCAACCGAGCACGACTTGTTGTATAGAAATGCTTTAAAAATAAAGTAATTGCATAGGAAAGCGTGAAAAATTTAAAAATATGATATTCATAAAGAGTTGTCATGGGGTGGAAAGGAGATTTTAATCAAGGCAGTCGCTCGGGCTATTCCCTCATACACGATAAGTATTTTCCTTCTTCCCAAGACTTTCTGCCATGAACTGAATAGTGTGTTTAACAGATTCTAGTGGGGCGAACAGGGTAATAAACACAAAATGAGTTGAATATCTTGGAGCGATATGTGCAAGTCTAAGTTGTCAGGTGGGATGGGATTCAAAGATATATTCTTTTTCAACCTGGCAATGCTAGCAAAACAAGTATGGAGGCTAATGACAAATGCCAACTTGCTATGCCACAAGGTCTAAAAGGCCCGGTATTTTCCACATGCTGACATTTGGGAGTGTAAGGAGAAAGCGACTGATTCTTTCACATAGAGGGGCATCCTAAAAGCAAGAGATGCTATTAAATCGGGTTGTAGATGGCGAATTGGGAATGGTAAGCGGGTTCGTTTTTTTGGAGACAGTTGGCTTGATTGTAGGTTAACTAAGGTAGGCCCTCTCCCTATTGCCATTCCGGATAATGTTAGGGTATGCTACTTTATTGACGAAGACACTAACATGTGGAAGAGAGAGCAGATTTTGGCTGCAGTGGGTGAGCCAGGTTGGCAGCAGATCAATCCCATTCCCCTCCCGCACATTGGTGAAGAGGACGTCATGTTTTGGAAGCTGGAACCTAGTGGTGTTTTCACTGTCAAATCCGCATATCGGTTCCTAACGTCGGTTGCTGAACCTTCATCTAATGTGGCTACTTACCAAGCTATCTGGAGGACAAAGCTCCCTAGTAAAGTTCTCATTTTTTGATGGAGACTTTTCAAAAATGCCCTTCCAACACTACTGAACTTGCAAAAGAGGGGTATTGTGGTGGACTCTGTTTGTCTCTTTTGCAAGTCCAATATCGAGAATGCAAACCACCTATTTTTGGGATGCACGCGCACTATGAGAGTGTGGCTCGGGAACCCTTGTTTCACCTTGGCTGGGGCGACTATTCAAGGGGTAATGCATTCACTTGCACATAAAGGTAGGGTGAAGGAATTGGCTTTATTTATTATGCGCTGCTGGAGATTTTGGTTCATGCGCAATAGGTACAGGGAGGAAGGAATACAGCCAGAGCTTATTGGGGTCATTGAATGGTGCAATGATTTCCTTGAACAACACAACAGAGCTAAAACCCTATGTTTGGATGGAATTATTGATCGCCCTCTTGTTCCTCGGTGGACAATGTCGCCACCGGACGTGTTTAGAATCAATGTTGACGCCAAGAAACATTGTGAAAGGAAGGTCACAGGGTATGCAGCGGTTATTCGGGACTGAAATGGAACTTTTATAGCAATGAAAGGGTGGCGTCGTAGTGGTGTACTGGACCCATTACTCATGGAGGCTAATGCTTTCCTCATGGGAGCTAAGTGGGGCATCCAACTTGGCCTAAATCGTATGCAGATTGAAACTGATTCACTTTTCCTTTTCAAATATCTAACGACGGACTCCATAGTTATCTCTCCTGCTGGTTTTGTACTAGTGAAGATCAAAGTTATTTTGTTTGCCTTTCCGCATATCTCAGCGTATCACGTACTTAGGCAAGGAAACAGGGTTGCTCACGCTTTAGCTGATTTTGTCTCAAATTCTTTTTTGAATCAATATGTGTGGTGGGAAAATCCGCCCCAGGCTATAGTGACAAACATTTATATAAATAATTTTTTGGCAATGCATTAGGAAATCCAATCTTCCCAATCCGTTCTTCAAACTGAGAGCGTGTTGGGTTAGGTTGGGAGTCCTTTCTCGTAGAAAAAAAGTTTTAAATTGAAAAATTTTGGTTTGAAAACTTAGGTGTAAACAAACATACCATAAATAAAATTTTCCTTACTCACGGGAGTACCATAGAAGTAAAAAAAATATTCTTAGTTATTTTTAGTAATAAAGATTGTTTAAATGAGAATAAGAGCCAGCAATAATTAACTTTTTTACAGTGATGTCATGCATCAGGATTAATTTATTATGGCAGAGGAACAATTTACAAGTACATGAATTAATAGAGGTTTGTAACGGTTGTCACAGGCAGCTTGGTCCGTCGTGCTTTTCTTGGGAAAAAGGTTCACTGAGTAACAGAGTCGGCCAATACTCTCTATGGTTATCCTGAACAGTTGAAGAGCAGCTGATTCTCGTGCTTTTGTTTGGCAGCTGTCAAATCCCGTCTGAGGAGGAACGTCACACAAGGCCAACTTCTTCATATATGTACTGGATCACGCCAGACTTGGTTCCAAATTGGAATGGACGCCCACAGTTATTTGGGACTTGAGCATTTTAACCGGTCTACAAAACATACAGTTAATTGGGGCTTGGTCATTTTAATCAGTCTACAAAACATATATTTTTATTCTTTCAACATTTTTATAGAAGTAGCAATCAATAAACCAAATTTTATTTTTTTTGAGATGTAAATGTGTTTATTTCGGATTTTAAATTTAGTCCTTTTAAATTGTTGAAATATGATTAAAATAACCCTGTACATAAAAATTCAAAATAATTATATACACATATCCAAGAACGCAAATTTTAGTTTATAAATTAAACATATCGAGATTAAATAAAAAAATTTAAAAAAATTTTAAAAATATGCTTTTTAGACCAATTCGAAATAATCGTTTGCATAGTTAATTTTGCTTCCACACCTCATGCTTCATATTATTTTTTCTTCTGCTGCAATTTTTTTTCATCTATTAATGGTCATATGCTGCGTACCGCCTGGGAGGTCCATGCAGCCGGTGAATTTATTTATTTTTCTACTTTTCCTAAAATTATAATTTAAAGCATGTTTAAATTATATACCAAATTTTATCATTATTAAGATGTGTATGTATTTTTAATTTCAAGTTGTTTAAAATGACTAAAATACTCCATAGTTGAAATTAAAAAATATTTTTTTAAAATGGTAAAGCTTGGTATATAAATTAAATATATTTAGGGTAATAATTTTATGAAAAATTTAAAAGCATAGAATTAGACCTTTGATTTATTTTAATACAGTGAGGTTAAGACTTAGGAGCTATTAACCAATCACAAGTGGCATTAATTTCACCTTAATGAATAACATGTTTGAGAAGTGATAAAACTTTATAGGTGTGTTTGTTAACGATTAAAAATTGTCAAGTTAAAACTTTTCAATATAAAACTTTTCACTCTCTGTACTTATCTTATTTTTTAATTATTTCTTCATATTTTTCTATACATCTATCATACTTTTCAATCATTTCTACACAACTATTCATATAACTAACTTATCTATTTCAACTTTATCTTAGTTACTCTTTATCATTACCCCTATAATATCACATTATTTGACAACTTTTACTCTCTATAACTTTTTATTAAAAGTTTTATCCATTCCCAAACACATCCTATGTTTAAAAAATTTTGAATTAAGAATGTGTTTGGAAATAGATAAAACTTTTGACGAAAAGTTGTGAAGAGTATAAGTTGTCAAATGATGTAATATGATGAGGGTAATGATGAGAAATAAATGGGATAAAGTTGAAATAGATAGATTAGTTGTGTTTGTAATTGTGTATAAATGATTGAAAAGTAGGGTAGTTGTATAAAAAAATGTGAAAAAATGATTAAAAAATAAAGTAATTATGAAATTAATAAAAAATGTAAGTTAAAACTTTTTAATCTAAAATTTTTTACTCTCCACAACTATCCTACTTTTTAATCATTTTTTCATATTTTCCTATACAACTATCCTATTTTTAATTATTTCTACACAACTAACTTATCTATTTTAACTTTATCCTTTTTATTACTCATCATTACCCTTATCATATCGCATCATTTGACAACTTTTACCCTCCAAAAATTTTCATCAAAGATTTTATTTATTACCAAACACACCCTAACCCTAAGAGTGTTGGCATCATAGAAACTTACTCCCGCAGCAGAAACTTTTAAACAAGGGGGGGTTTGGCAACAACGAAAAGTTTTCACCTAAAACTTTTCAATCTAAAACTTTTCATTCTCTAAAACTCTTCTATTTTTTAATTATTTTTTTACATCTTCCTACACAAACCACTCTATTTTTCAATCATTTTTATACAATTACCTATAAAACTAACATATCTATTTTAACTTTATCCTCTTTACTCATCATCATTATCTCTATCATATTACATCATTTAACAACTTCTATTCTTCAAAACTTTTCACCAAAAGTTTTAACTATTCCTAAACACACGCTTGGGGTACATGCAAAACATGTCTTTTCATCCCTCCAATGACGTCTTTCAAATAGCCACTTGTACATAAAATGACAACTCCTTTGGAAGAAATACACAATGGATAGAAAAACGACTTGGGTGGACGTAGACGCAAACTATGCTACGTTAGCGTCATCAACATTTTCAAAGCTGCATTTTCAGTCAATATGGGCTAAAATGGACACTTTTTAAACACTAAAAATTGTCACCGGACTTGAATCACAAACCTTAGAAGAAGAAAATGATGTAATATAATAAAAGTAATAATGACGAATAAAGAAAATAAATTTAAAATAGATAGGTTGGTTGTATAGATAATTGTATAGAAATGATTGAAAAGTAAGATAATTGCATATGAAGATATAAAAGAATGATTAAAATAAAGATAATTATAGAGAGTGAAAAATTTTATATTAAAAAGTTTTAATTTTAAAAAAAATTTTATGGTAAACGAACGTATCCAAAGTACAAAATTATTCTGGAATAATTCCATTGAGTCTGAACCTGCCTGGACGTGTCATTGGGGTTGCCTAAGTCTAACTGGATTACATGCTCATTGATCGAAGCAATTAGATTTTATAAATGTTATTATCGTTGCCTACGTCAGGAATAGAATGACCTCGGCTTTTAAGAATGGTATTGTACATGCATACATAGCAAGCAAGAAAATTCCATGAGTAAGGCAATCCACCTGCGGCCGTAGCTATCTGATCCGTCAACCGCCGAAAAAATTGTCCCTGCACGGTGACATGATCAAGAGCCACCATGATCATCCCTACATCCCCAAATTAATATTTTAAAATAAATTTAATTTAGAAAAAGATTTTTAAATATTATATATAACTCAAACCAAATTAATTTCTATAAAATTACAACGAAGTTCAGTTAAGGTGTAAAAAACATAATAAAAAATAAAGTTGATCAAGATCTTACAATGTAGGTGAGGGTTGTGTTTACTCCAATCCTACTCGATTTACCCCCTTAGTAAGAGGTTTGGAGTTTAAACCCATACTAGAGCACTAGCCTTTATTTAGAAAAAGATAAAACAAATAAAATAAAATATTTCGGAGAAGTACAAACTAACCCATTTTTGAAAATCATCCAAGACGATCGGCTGATCGGGCTCGACGGTCGATCTAGAACCACCCAAAAGAATTCGAACCGCAACTTCCCTTGACGATTGGCTATCATCGGAAGAACCGGATCTGTTGACACCCCACCGTTGGGCCCAAAAATGGATAAAATGGAAAAGGTCACAAGCCCAAACAAATCCAAGGCAAAATGAGGTTCACGCAAGCTAAGCAGGCCCTTCCAAACTCAGCTAATGGAGCGAAGCTCCGCCAAGCCTCGAAGAAGGCTTTTTAACAACCAGACCTGGCCCATAAAAGAGCGAAGCTCCTACAGGCCACCTCAACGGGCTCCACAATGCAGCCCAAGCCTCAGAAGCAGGCTT
>JAXCLR010000092.1:12306294-12342201 GCA_035584095.1 Annona squamosa | reverse complement strand
GCTTCCATCCAGCCCAAGGGAGACAACAGCTCCCACTCTACCACAAAGGGAGACCACAGCTCCCACACTAATTTTCCGGGCTGAAATCCCAATGTGGGAATCGAACCCACGACCTATGCTAAGGAGACCAACGCTCCTGCCACCTGCGCTAGCCGCAGGTGACATGATTGTTCCATTCTGGAATCATACTTTACAATATCTTATTTTTGCTCTATCTAATATTATAAACTAAACCTGTGAGAACTCTTACAAATTTCTTTTTGTTTTCGAATCAACCCTTGTGAATTCCTACAATTTTTCTTATAATATCGAAGAAGAAACTAAAGCTCCTGATATAAAAGACCATTACTCCTTCATTAAGAGACTAATGCTCTCATGCCACGGGGATGACATGGCAAAAATACGATGTGCATGTTTATATGATTTTCTTTAAACATTGGATCAATAGTAGCATGATGCATAAACACTTTTTTTGAGGAACATGTTGCATAAACATTAAACCTTATAAACGGCAACGAAATTTTTTGCTGCAGCTGCTCATGCTGCCGATACAGAACAAAATGGAGTGAACCCATAACCCTCAACAATGGCTGTGGTATAAAAATTGTTGCTATACTTTTTCGTCAATATAAATATATATGCTACGATTTGTTGCAGTGACATAATTGGTGAAGGAAATTCCATATAGCAAGCTTTGTAGGACAGTGAATATTGTGGAATTATTAACCTAATCATAACCATTTTAGTGGGTTATGATGAATTTTCTTATTGGTTGGGCTCTTACATGTAGGATCACTTGTAAATTAGGCGATTTACAGCACATTTATTCACGCCCATTTTGCTAATTTTCAAAAATAAAAAAGCCAAACAAATTCCCAATTTTGTTAATTTTGCTATGTGCAAAATGTAAATCAAAACCACACATCTATTAAAAATTAAAAACAAGTAAAAAAAAGTTTACAATAGCGAATAAATCGCTGTATTTATGAGCCACCTATGGGATTACATGGGATTGCCTGCGTTTATTTTTTACGACGAATTTCATTATCAATCTGGTTTCCGGTAGTTTCGTTGCCGATCAAAGGTCGAAAGCAACATATCGTTAATAACAAACTTGATGACGATATTTGTTTTCAAAGATAAAATTTGTAGTAGTAACAATTAAATAGTTAAATTGTAAGAAATTTGAATTTTCGCAAATAAAAATTTGTTACAGAAAGTTAAAATTGCTGCTATAAATATCATATTGTTTTAATTACCTTGTGATCCTCTCACTTATAAGTTATAACAAAGTGTACTTAGTTGCAAGTACCTTGTGTGCTTTGTCAGCGAAAACTTACCTTAACAAATGATTATCTGATGCAAATAATAAAAAAATTATTATTTGTTGTTTATAATTACTACATGCAATAACATGTTCATTGCATGCAATGACTGTACATTAGTGATTGCTCGCTGTAAGAAATCGGTGGATTGGTGACTGAAATTGAATTTATTTTATTGGTCTAATAGTTTCTAAATAACTTTTTATTATTTAAAAAATACAGTTGCCAAACTAAAGTCTTTAAATTAGAACCAAAAATATTCACATGCGAACTGTTTAGATTTACTCGTAGACTATGCACGATTATGAAGTTCAGACGTGTGCAAATAATCAAAGATACACATCAGTAGAGCAATTTAATTTTCTTTCTTATGTGCTCGTCGTGGGTCCTTTGCCGTGTCTCCCTCTCGCACTCCCGCTGACAAGGGCTCCGTTTCTCAAAAATAAAATAAAATTTAAAAAATCCCTCTTTTTGTGTTATTTCCCCTTTCTTTGGTTGCATTTGTTTTTTGAGTGATTCTTAGGTTGCATTTGACATTTGGGAAAATAGAGAAAAAATTAGAAAAATGAAAGACTAATATGATGTAATAGAGATAATATAAGGAACAAACGCTAAAAATTAAACAGATAGGAATAATTATATAAAAATATATTTAAAATAATTAAAAAAATGAATTAGATGGCTCCGTAGTTAAGATTTTAATAACATGACATAAGGTGTGGAATGCCAAATGCATCTTAAGGATCTATTTGGGTAAATGTAGAAGCGGGAATGGAAAAAATTTAAAAATGGAAAGTAACATTTAATAAATAGGACAATGACTAAAAGTAGAGAGAATCAATTTAGTTGGTGTTTGGTAATGTGATTATGGTGGAAAAATGTGTACAGTAGCTGAGAGAATATGTTGAAAAGTGGGTGAATGATATAATATAATATGACAGAGATAATGTTAGAACAAATATGGTAGTAATGAAAAAAATTGATTGAAATATAAGAGTAAAATTGAAAAAAGTAGAATTATTAGATTGTGAAAACGTCAAATCATTTATAAAAGAATATTCAAGAGAGAGAAAAACCCATAAAAATTTATCTCATGCGATTACCAAATGTCCTCTTAAAATAGATATGGTAGTTAGTATAGAAAATGAGAAAAAAATTAAAAATATATAGAGATAATAATAGAAAAAATAATATAATTAAGTAATTATATGTAAATTTATACCAAAAGGTGCATGGAAAGAAGTAGAAATATATTCTTAATTATTGCTCTATCACATTATCTAGGCTACATAGCAATTGAAAGCTATCCATAACAAGCCTGCGAAGTGAATATGAAATAATAACAATGATAGTTAGAAATCATTTCGTGTGTTTGGTGGGAAAAAAAAAAAGAAAATTCTACAAATTTTTTCCTTACATTTTTATATAATTTTCCTATTTTTCGACCATTTTTATACATATTTTTATATAATTATATTACTTTTTACGGCCTCGTTTCTATAAAACTTCTTCTCTTTGTAATTCCTATTTTTAAACTCTTAATAGTTGTTAGAAAATTCACTCCATTCATTATGTTTAATATCATTTCTAGTATGTTAAAAATTCTTTTATTTGTAGGATATCACTATGAATGGGTTCCACTGAAAATTAACATAATAAATAGTTTAATATTAAACATCTATTTTAAAGTTGTATTTTCAACCTCTAAACTATTTAAAATATCATTTATACATGAATAAATAATTTTATAAAGTATTATTACATTTTAATAAATGTACAAATAGATTTAAGAATTTTTCATAATTTATACATATATATTTTTTAAAAAATGTAGTTGATAAACATACTTAATTGAGATAAAATTTGATCTCTTAGATAAACAAATAATGTTAAATACAATGAATGAATTGAAATTTCCATCAAAGATCAAAATCTTAAAATTTAAAAGGTTTACATGGCTCCATTTCTATATAACCTCTAGCACCCTACTTTTTAGTTACTTTTATACAATTTCCATACAATTGTCTTACACTCTTAATCATTATCACTATCTTATTACATTACTCAAACTTTTTCAAATTTTTCCCACAATAATTTTCCCCATTTTTTGATGATTGCCAAGAAATTTTCCACAAATCATCTTAATTAGTTTATGAAATTATTTCAGGTTTTCTAAAGGATTTCGTAAACTTGAATGGGATACATGTGAAATGAATTTTTTCAACTCCCACTACAATTTTTCACATTTTTAATATAATTTTTATTTTAAATACAAATTATTACATTCATTCCATTTTCTTTATTTTTTTTATTTCCCTATCACATGAAAACACCTTGTATAATGCATCCCTTCAAACAGGAAGGGAGTCGACGGGGGATCCATAGTTCTCAGTGGACTGTTAGTAGTCGACAGAGCCGAGCCGCAAGTCCGACGGACGCGGATGTTGCGGTCCGTGCGGACACGGCTGAACCTATATACTTGACCCAGACCGCAATAAATTTGATACAACCTGTGGACACCATTACATACACGTGGGAAATATTACACAAGTTCATACCCCACAGCATCAATGTATTGACACATTCCTAGCTCCTCTGTGCTCTTCTTCCGTTCTTTTTCAAGGTTGTTGTTCGAGTCCTAATCGCGCGAGGCGGCATTAAATGCTCTGCTGATAATTTCTAACTGTTTTCTTAATTTTGTACGGAATATAAAGAAAAAGTGTCTACTGATCATAGTACATCATTAACCAATTCAAGACTTCGGCTATCCATCTCCATGGCACGAAATTTTTTGCACTCCAGATAAAAGACCGTGTTGGAAACGAAGCTCCAGAGTACCACTCCACAGAAGAGCCCCACCAAGCACGACATCGCTGTCACTCCCTCCAGCAACTTCATCTTTCTCTCTCCGCCGTCCATCAAAGCCCTCAAACCCCACCCAATGCCATACGACTGCACCACCAGCAAGCCCCCCAAGAGGGCCCCGCACGCCCGCCTCCCCTCCATCACCTCCCACCCCGCCACCAGCGCCTCCGGCCCCCACCGCTCCTCCACCACCGATGCCACCATCCCCAGGCTCACTACCTCCTTTGCGTACACCTCCAGCACCACCCCGGCCCCTCCCACCGCCCGCCCCAGCCACCGCAGCCTCCACAGGCCCCGCGCGAAGTAGCCGCTACCGCTTGCCACCACGAACCCGAACGCCGACGTGGACGCGAAGCGCGGCCAAGCCTTGCGGGCGGAGGCGAGAGCGGCAGCGTGGGTGGGCCGCTTGCCTTGGTGGGCGAGGGCTGCGGAGGATACGGCTGTGAGGCCGGCGAGAAGGGAGAAGAGGAAGGATGGGAGGAAGAAGAGGGCCTTGAGGCGGAGGAGGGAGAGGGCGTCGGAGCGGGCCTCGTTGTAGACGTGCTGGACCTCGACGGGGATGTAGCTGGCGTCGGCGATCCGGGTCTTGTAGGAGATCTGGCACTCGATGGGGTGGGAGAAGAATGAGAGGGAGAAGAGTAGGAGGGCGGAAGGGAGGATGGAGAGGACGGTGATGGAGAGAAAGAGGAGGGGTGTCTTGGAGAGGATTTGGAAGGAGTGGGTTGTGGTGGTTTGGAGGGGTTGGATAAGCCGTTTTGGGAAGCTTTTCGAGGCTTGCAGGTCTATTTCCGCCATTTTCTCTCCTTCTCTTTTCTGCTTTGGATCGCCTTCGCCAGTTCTTCCATTTTTATTTTTGTCGCTGGGTGGGCCAGTTTAGCAGCGAATATACTGAAATGCCCTTTACGTCGAGCGATGCCACGGATGTCTGCAGGCAACACACACATGTTTCCGCCTTTCTGGGAGGTAAAAATTGCAACGGCAAACCGCAACGGCACGTGTGGATTATACATAAGGTGTGATAGGTAGTGGAGGTTGTTGGCTCGCAGGGAGAGAACATGGAGCACAAACGAGTTCTTTGTATTTTAAATTTTCTAATTTTGTATTTTAAACTTTTTCATTCTGCTTATTCGTATTTTAAATTCTGAAATTTAGTCATTTGCATTTTAAATCTTGACTTATAACGGCATTAAAAATTACCATTAATCCATACAAAATAACTTAAATACCCATTAATATTTAAAAAAAATTTACGTTTTAAACTTGATTATTAGGCTTTTTTTATTTTATTAGAGGCTCCAACAACATCTTCACCCTTAAAATAAATTTAGGTAATTTTTTAAAATAATACTGAAAGGTATTCCTGTCATATTTACATAAATTAACGGTAGTTTTTAGTGTCATTACACGTCAGAGTTTAAAATACGAAGGAACCAAAGTTTCAAAATTTAAAATACAAACAACCAAACTTCAGAGTTTAAAATGCAATTAGGTAGAGTTAGAAAGTTTAAAATACAAAATACCCAGCACAAAGTTATTTCCTTCAGATGTTGCAATTCCAAAAAGTTTATTATGGATTGTTTAAAAAGCGATAAAATTTCTTAGATGAAAATGTCTTCATATAAAAAATTTTAAAATAGAAGAAAATAATATAATAGGATAATGATGAGAGGTAAAAAAGAATAAACCTAAAATAAATATGTTAGTTTCATTTGTAGTTTTATAAAAATGATTAAAAAATAGGGCAGTTGTATAAAAATGTGAAATAAAAAATAAAAAATAAGATAGTTACCAAGAGCGAAATGTTTAGATTGAAAATTTTTAATGTAAAAAGTTTTTAGTTTTTCCATATATACCCAATATATAATTTATTTTTAATATCTAAATTTTAATCATTTGTATGATTTTGAAATGATTAAATTTATTAAGCATTTATTTTTGAATTTAATATCATCTGCATGAATGTATTATCCTAATTAGTCGTTATAAGTATATTTTATTTTGTTGAATATAATGTGTAGATTTAATAAAAAAATTAATGTTAAAAAATCAATGTATATGCATTTAACAATTTAAATTTCCTTCTTAGATACTAGTAATAATAGATTGTATACATATTTAATAAATTTAATTTTTCATATGGTGATTTTAATATCAAAATATAAATAATAAAAAAATTATTTTTTCTTTAAATATCACAAAAAATAATTCTAAAAGTGTTATTTCCCTTGAAAAGAGCCCACTGCCTCTCATAATTTAGATTTGTTACCACATAACATGTACAAATAATGCAATCTTAAATGTTTGTAGTAAAAATTTTACAATTTAAATTGTGTTAAGCTTGTTCAGGACTTCGATTGAATAAGGGTGTGGGATGGAAAAGTGTAGTTATTTGCTGAAAATGAGAAATTGTATATAAAATGAAAAGGTATATTGTTATTTTTTTGGATAAAAAGATATTTTTTAAATAAATAAAAGATTTCATCCCATCCTTATCTCCATCCAAGTTGTAAAAAAAACAAAAGCATGGTAAGATTAATTTGTATCAAAAATTCATTTTTGCAAAGTGTAGCACTAAATTGCACCAAATAATGCAAACAAGGCGTGTTTCTTTTGAAGGTTTTTGCATCCATAACTATAAGGTAGAAGGAAATTGCAAGTGAGAGAACTTAATTTGGTCTAGAGTTGGCTATGACCTAGAGATAAGATCAGTTTCAAAAAGCTATAAAAATACATAGTATATCAATTGAGAGATATCAACTCGTCCTTCCTTTTTCCTCTCCCTTTGGTGAGTTATTTCAATGGTATTTATATAGGGTTTGGTATCAAAATAATGAGCCTTGTATTAGAAGAAGATATTTGGTGATTATGCTTAAGAGATTTTCTTATACAGAAACGTTCATTCATAAAAGCGAGCTCTAAAGAAGAGATGAAGATTTTTTTTTTTCATATGAATGGGAAGAGTTATATAGTACATCAGTTGAGGAATATGAGCCTATCTTTCTTTTTTATGTCCCATTGGTAAGGTTTTTTGGAGATATTTATAAAGGGTTGGTATCAACATAATGTGCCTTGTATCAGGTGAGGATGTTTAATAATCATGCTTCAAGGACTTC
Source organism: Annona squamosa (assembly GCA_035584095.1). Lineage (NCBI taxonomy): Eukaryota > Viridiplantae > Streptophyta > Magnoliopsida > Magnoliales > Annonaceae > Annona > Annona squamosa. The sequence continues at coordinate 12,334,898 of JAXCLR010000092.1, read as the reverse complement.
ATTATGCTCACATGTTCATTCACAAATGTTTAGATTGGCTGCCTCTCTAAGTTAGCAGTTGTCTCACGACGGCTGAATCATCTTAAATTTATGTCTATATCAATTTTTTATTAATGTGGGATGACATTATTTGGCTTAAAGATAAACATTTTCATTCTCGAGGTGGCTCTCATAATGCCCTATTGTGTTGTTAATGTCTCATCAACCCATGGCGAGGGATCGGTAAGCAGCCACTTTGTCTTATAAGAGTTTATCACTCCTTGGAGGCTTTTCAACCTTTTGTCGAGAGGTGGGCTGTGTCGAGTCCTCTCTTTTATCATGAAGCAACATATCAAACTTGTTTTGATGACCCTATCAGCAAGCATATCATAACTTTTTTAAAAAAAATTTTACATCTGTACTTTTAAGAATTGTTTGAAATTGTTGACGTATCTACAGACTTTTAACTCTTTTAAAAATAACAAAAAAATACCGCTACAATACAATAGAATGAAAATAAAAAATAACTATAAAATACCAAGAAATTTTTATTTTTTTACAAATATTCTTTACATTAGACGGACAGCGCGAAATATTTTTATTTATTTTAAAGAAAATACAAAAAATTCCTTTAAAATAAACACAAATTTTGTTTAAAATATTTTCCATTAAACAGATTATTTAACTGAGAAATTTTTCTAAAATATATTTTTTAATATTTTAAATGTGTTTTCTCATATTCTCATTTTATTACTTGTAGAGGTATTTTTGACATTTCTAAAAGTTTAGAGGTTTATACATATACTTGCAATTTAAGCAAACATTATAGGTACAGATGTAAATTTTATGCAAACATTTTAAGTAAATTTTGCCAGAGTGGTAAACCAGTGTTCCCCATCCTGTGGTGAGCTGATTTTAATTCTCCATAGTTGTAGTTTTATGTATATTAGTTAGTGATGTATTGTCTGATCAAAAATTTCTATGGCACCATCCATTACTTAGGATTTTAAGAATATTATTAGGAAAAAAAGTTAGACTATTGGTAGGATATTTGGAGAATCATGTTTGGATATTATAAGAATGTCCGAGTGTCTTATTGTAATACAAAGTTGAGATGATGTGATATATAAATACACAAAAAAACATGTCAATTTTACAAATAAGATGACACATGTGCAATTTATTAAAAACATGTAGGTACGGATGCAAGGGATTTAGAAAAAGAACTTTTCTAATCTTGCCTACTCATCATTTAGTATGATTTGATATCTTAATTATTTAATTTGTTAATGTTCAAATATTTATATTTAAATTTATGTCATTTTTTCACATATTTCTTTACAAGTATCCTAACTATTTTATCTTTATTTCTCCTAAGCCTAACCTTTATTATATTACTCTCCATTTAAATACTTTCCTGATAATATTCTCTCTCACTTATATAATAGAACTACACATCTATAAAACTTTTCTTTTGTGTAAGCATTTAGATATCTATTATATAATAAAACTACACATCTATGAAACTTTTCTTTTGTGTAAGCATTTAGATATCTACTATATAATAGAACTACACATCTATGAAACTTTTCTTTTGTGTAAGCATTTAGATATCTAATATCTCATTGATTGATAGAAAATTCATTTCATTTATTGTATTTCGTATTATTTATATTATTATAAAAATTCTTTCATTTATTTAATATTACTGCATAAAAGCCTTATTTACAAATGTGTAAATCGATATTAGAAAATGACTTAATATTAAATATTAATTTTTAAATAATATCTTAAACGTTTAAATCATCTAAAATATCACCAATAGTGGATAAGTAATTTTATAAAGTATTATCATATGTAATATATATGTGAATGGATATAATCATTTTTTAATTTACATACAAATATATTTTTTAAGCAAATATGGCCTGTGGATGTGGTTAATTTGTATGAAACTTAGTCTCTTAACTAAACGAGTGATGTTAAACATAATTAGTGATAATTGATTATATATGGTACGATTTTAAAGAGATGGTTTAGGTGCGTTTGTCAATTGATAGAAAATTTAAGTTAAAACTTCTCACTCTCCGTGACTATCATATTTTTTAATCATTTTTCATATTTTACTATATAACTACTTTACTTTTCAATCATTTTCATACAACTGTCTACACAATTAACCTATCTATTTTAACTTTATCCTCTTTACTATTCATCATTATTCTTATCATATTACATCATTTGATAACTTTTAGTTTTTAAAACTTTCAATCAAAAGTTTTATTATTACCCAACAAATGGAAAAAGATCGACTTTTTCAAATTGCGCATTATGACAATTGAAAGATCGGACAATCGTGCAATTAATGGACGCAACTTGGCAAGTCATATCAGCAGCCTACTTGTAGAATGGATGGTATGCAATTCGAGAAAAGTGAGTTGCCAATAGCCATGCATGACTGCCATCATCTGCTGGTAAAGGAACAGTAAGAGCGGGTTTGTCATTATGATAATCGTAGGAACGGCTGACGAGAGATTAGATTTATTAAATAAAGAATAAAAATATAACAAAAGTAAAGCAGTGAATAATTAATTTCTTCAACTTTTCTTTTCTGATTCTCATGTTACTAACGATATCCTAAGGCAGAGCCTCAGTGCTGAATCGTCTTTCCCCGTATGTCGATGACGCAGTTTCCACTCTCCATGGCTGGAAAAAATTCATGTGTTCAACAAGTAGTGTTTGTCTCCTCAAAATTTATAAAGAAGTGTCCACAGTTTGGGATATTAAGAAACATTGTAAGGCAAAATTAGATTATTGATAAAATATTTATAGAATTGTATTTTAATATTGTAAGAATGCCTCTAGTGCTTATTATAATACTAAGTTAAGATGATGTAATATATGAATACCCATAAAAAAACATATTCTAATTTTGAAATTTTTTTCAAGTGCTGCTTGGTAATGTAAAAGTTATTTCTAATAACTTTATCTATTTTCTCAACTTAAGGATTTAGGCAAAAATTTACTTCATTTGTTATATTTAATATTATTTATTTAGCCAGCAAATGAAATTTTGATTCAATAAAAAATGGTATATAAGCCACATTTGCTTATATATATATATTCACATGAAAATTATGCAAACACTTAGATTTATTAGTATATGCATTTAAATATAATAATACTTTATAAAGTCATTTATTCATGTAGTAATATTAGTTTAAACTATTTTCATATCAAAATATAATTTTAAAATTGATATTTATATTTAAACCATTTTATTAGGTTGATTTTACACATTTGTTGATGAAAATTATGTAAAATGATAGTAGAAAAATAATATAGTTTTCATAATAATATAAATGATACTAAATATAATAAACAAAATAGATTTTCATTGATTATCAAAGTCAAAATAACAAATAGGTATATATAGTAATGGGGTTTCAAAACTCATATTTCAAGGAGAATAACATATATACTTCTTAAAAGATTATAATCTAATGCAACTTATTTGTCAATTGCAGGGCCTAGCTTAATAAACACTACAAATGGGTCAATCTATGGGCTTAAAAGTAAAATAAGAAAAGGAAAAGTACATATTGCGAGAAAATAAACATGATATAAATACAGAAATTAAATGTGATACATGCTCATATAATCGCAAAAGAAAAATACGATACGCGAGTTAGTGGGTAAGTATGCTGCATAGTATCTAAAATAAAGAGCAAAAAAGTACAGAAGAGAGGTTTAAGATCGGAAAAGCAAATAAAGAGAAAATGTATAGACATGAAGGTTAAAACAGAAAGATGCGGACATTAAATTTTTTAGATAATACGAATTATTAAAGATTTTTATATGATGCAAAGTTAGTCAAGCAAATATATCAATTAAGTGTAGTAAGAAGTTAGTTAAATGCATTAAAGAAACATATGAATAGAAAAGATAAAAAAAAACGTAGGAAAGAGATTCAAGATTGAAAATGTAAATAAAGAAAAAATGTGTAGGCATGGAATTAAAGAAAGGAGATATAAACGGTAAGTTTTTTTTTTGAAGTAAACATTAGGTTTTTTAATATGATGCAAATTACTAAAATTTTTCAGATGATATGAAGTTTGTCAAAAGCAAAGATATGCATCAGTTATGCCCAATTAGTAGTTTAAAAAATGCATGCAAATGCAAGAACACTGATAATTACGTAATAATGGAAAATAATATTTATATATACATTCACTTGAAGTCGTTACTAACCAAATAATAGCATGAGTACTAAAATATAGAGATTTTCCGAGTTGACTCACAACTAGAAGAAAACAAATAGAATTTTATTTTCCTCTAATACATTTGTACTAGAAGTGTAGAAAAATATTGTACATTTCCTATATAAAAATTTAGGAGGGTTGAGGATGAGAATTTTTTTCCTAGGCTTTAATGAGGTTTAACTCAGTTTGGAAATTAAGGTAAGAATCTATTCCTTGGAGTTTAAGTGTGAGACTTTGTCTCAAGAAAACTAAAATAGGAACCCTATTCTCATTGTGCTAGGTGAAAATTTTTTATAATTGTTTTTATAAAAAGAATTTTGAAATATTTTTTAAAAATTATGATGGAATGTTTGCGATGTTTAAAATAAAATGTTTTTTTCTAAAATGATTTTTAAAACCATCAAATAGACTAGATGTAATATGATAGAAATGATATTTTATAAATGCTTTTTGTAGATCATAAATAGCTGGGATGCAACAAATGAATTAATTTTTAGAACATATATTTTTTTAATAAATCATAGGTGGTCAAAATGTTGCAGGCTATCTGTGGGTAGCTGCCGAGAGTTGTGGGGCTAGGTACTGGTGTCTAAGATTGTTATCTTTCTTGTGTGTTGATTTGTGTCCTCATTTTTGCCTTGATATTTATTTGTTTTACATTAATTTTTGATGAGGCTCATCCCTGTTAAGGACTCTTGATCATTTCAAAGGCTTAGATCTTCATTTGACAACTTGAATCCTGAAACTTGCATTTTTCTTTTGGAGTGATGCAAATCCTCATCTTTTTCTTGATCTAATTTATGTCGACAGTTCAAAAACTCATGAAATATTAATCATTGATTTGATATAAACCATTGATCATATTTCTCTTGACCTATTTGGCTTGAAAAAAAATATTCTTTGCTTCATCTCGAGTATAACTTATTTTTGACATAAAAATATAAAGCACATATATAGAACAAATATAAAGAGAAATATGATCTGGCGCAGATGGACTATGCTATAATTACAACGTAGTTGACTAAAAAATAGATCTCACACATATTAAAATGTATTTATACACTCATTTATTCATGTAAAAACATATTTTAGATGGTTATGATGTTGAACATACCACTTCTAACTTGACATTTGTATTAAATTATTTTATTACATCAATTTTATACGATTTTAAGATACACTTCATAGATATATTTGGTTTGGATAAAAATTAGTATACTAATAAAGTAAATAATTCTAAATACAACGGATGAGTAGATTCCCTTTTCATGATCAAGTGGGCCTTATAGTGCATGGATTGTATGATGTAATCACATGCACTAAATTAAAAATCGTTTGTATATTTATATATATAGGCTCCGAAGCGAACCCACGTAATCCTTTTAAAATCTAAGATTTTGATTATTGATGAAAAATCTAATTCATTTATTATACTTTAAATTATTATTTTTTTTATCAAGAGTATCAAGTTTCATACAAATCAAGTACGTTTATGGGTTACGTTTGTTAGAAAATATATACATTCATGTGTAAATTATGAAAAATATTAAAATATCAATTTTAAAGAAGTATTTTCGATATCTAAACGGTCTAAAATATCATTTCTATATGAATAAATGATTCAATAAAGTATTATTACATTATAATACATGTGTACATATATCTAAGCGTTTTCCATAATTTACTCATGAATATATATATTTTTGAAAAAAGGTGACCCTTAAACATACCTGATTAAGATGAAACTTTGTCTCCTAAATAAACAAATGATTTTAAATATAATAAATGGATTAGATTTTCTATTAAGGATGAAAATCTTAGAGATATATATATACACACACATATGCGTGAAAGGACTTAAGCAGAACCATCTCGGGTCCGCCCAAACTTTAGCCATTGAATCAACGCATTTTTGAAAGAAACCTGTCCAATCATTGACACCCCACATGTGCAGCTGAAACAATATAATTGCCTACATCACCGAACTCCCAATTCATTTAGGAAACAACAGTGTTAAATCCCAGTGGCGTTGCTCCTCTACAAAGCTCGAACGCATTAGGCGCCCAGGAACCAACAAGAATTAAAAAATTAAAAAAAATCAAAGCTTACCAGAAGCCCCTTACTTGAGGTCTACCCAGTTCTTCGCCATTTAGCCCATATACACATACAAAGCAATGGGCTACACTTGGCTCATATTTTAAACCCAATACCTCTAATTAGAAAGTTTGGGAAGTCAATCTTGATCGCTAATTATATTTGTCTGTTATAGTTCTTTTAAACACGGGCTTTTCTCGTATTGAATTGGGTGCAATTTGCACCTCCTCGGTTTACCAAAATTTAAAAAGTTTTATTAACATCCAAGCCATGCATCATGTTCAAAACTTGGGGGACATGGTTGATAAGATAGATGTCCAAAAAAAAATCTATATACTGTGAATGGTTGACTAGCTGAATAAATATATTCTCAAGAATTTTCTAAGATAACGTGAGGTATTAAGTACGCCTAAGACAAAATGTATGCCATAAATAGCTGAAAGCATATAATTTTAAAAAGAAAAGGAATATAAACTGGAGATAATTTTCAGTTTTATTATTTAATATCCATGGAAGTAGACGGTCCATGTCCATTAGCGAGTGGATCCGAAATCTGTTCTGAAGATACAGTGGAACCCCAAAAAAAAAAAAAAGAAAAAAAAAATCAACTCAAAAAGCCAGAAATAGCAGCTTTACGCAAAAGCCAACATTCCATCTTTTGTGTGGGAAAATAAGCTCAAACAGATGATATTTAAAAGGAGCTAGGTGAGATGAAATCGTGAAACAAGACCGGGGCCAAACAGCCCCTCATTCGTGGAGCACATGTAATGGAGACAGCTGCCTCCAAAAGACCGAAATTATAAGTAAAACCAATTTGGTATGATTATTAAAAATAATATTTTATAGAAATTAATGAATTATATTATCAGATATTCACTTTTAGTAGATTAATAAATAATAAATAAAATTTGAAATTTTCATTATATTAAAACTGAGCAAACATGGGCAAAGGGGATAGGATTCCGAAAGATGGAGTTTGAAAGTGATTCAATGGAAATAATAAATTGGTTAACAGGCAATGGACATGCCTTGTACTCTCTCAACTCTGATCATGTTTGGTGGCGAGATCCACCATTTTGAGTCTACGTTGAATGGAAATAGCTGTGTTGGTTTAATAAATAAATAAATAAAGTTAATTTTGATGAGGTCAAAACTAATTATCTTACTTGTTAAAAATCATAAATGGAAAATCATTTAACATGACACTCATGAATTTTTTATGAATATCACAGAAAATAAATTTGATCTAATTATCGGCATTGGATCCAACGTTATATAATGAAAATTTCATGATTGGATCCAATACATATATATAATTAATAGTAATCGTTTTTTGATTGGTAATTAATAGCACTCTTTGATCTAATTATTATTTAGAATTTAGGATGGATCCAAAGTTATTCGAGGAGCACACTTTTTTCTTTCCCTGACGTATCGAGTAGCACACTTGAGCTTTGCAGGAGGGCAATTCAACTGGGCTCATCAAATTCGGCTTTGGCTCGATTCTAACTTTAATTTTATTTTAAAATTTTAAATTTAGGGTGTGTTTGGAAAGTGATGAAATTTTTGGTTAAAATTTTTTGTATAATTTTTTTAAAAATGAGAAAAAATGTAATATAATAATGGTAATGATTGAAAAATAGGGCAATGAAAAAATAATTAAAAAGTAAAATAATTGTATAGAAAAATGTCATTAAATGATTGAAAATTAAGATAATCATGGAATGAAAAAAATTTTGGATTAAAAAGTATTAGTTCGAGATTTTTTAAGATAAACAAACATATCCTTAAATTCTAATTCTAATTTTATTTGTAAAACATAAATTTTGATCCTATTTGTATAAATTGAGTCTTCGTTGAAGTTCAGGTTGACAATTTTTATTTAAGAGTGGCAAATTTAGCCCAACTAAATTTAAGAAAAATGTAGCAATATAATATATTCATTAAAGAAAATTACTTTTTCAAAAGATATAAAAAAATAAATAATATAAACATAAATATAAATGGACTTGGCCCCTTCTAATTACAAGATCTTCATTATTTGATATAAAACAAATTAGTTTATTATATTTAACATAATTCATTAGCTAGAAAACAAGTTTCATTTAAGAGTGCGTTTGGGAAGTAATAAAACTTTCAAATGAAAAAATTTTAATATAAAAGTTGTTAAATTAATAGAAAATAATATAAAATAATATGTGTAATGATGAAGTGTAAAGACCAAGCAAAAAAATTATGAGATGTACAGATAATAAAGTTAAAATAGATAAGTTAGTTATATGGATAGTTGTGTAGAAATGATTAAAAAATATGGTAGTTGTATAAAAAAATATTTAAAAAATTATTTTAAAATATGGTAGCCATAGAGAGTATAAAATTTAGATTTAAAAGTTTTAGTTTGAAAATTTTTTATTAAAAACAAATATGCCCTAAATTAAGTATGTGCATAGGCTATAACTTATGACATATATTTATATATGTATTAGAATATAATAATATTTTGTAGAATCCTTTATCCATAGAATTGTAAATGATTTATATATTGAAAAGATAATTTTAAAATTAAAATTTAGCATTAAACTACTTCTTTGCATCAATTTTACACATTTTTAGATGTGTCCAATCTATAGCAATATTAAACAAATGAAAATGTTTCCATTATAATATAAGTGATCTTTGGGATTACATAGAAGCAAAGCTTCGTATAAATATAAATATAAATTATATAATTTACCTTACAATAAAAGTTCAACATGACAAATATCTAAGCAAACATAAATATGATAAATATAAAATATATAAATACAAAAATATTATTTACATTTTTTGCATAAAATATATTTTATATAAATACAAATAAGGAAATAGGGTTCTGGTTGGCTTGAACTCTTCCTAACCGGATTTATGAATCGGATTTATTATACTTGGGCTTTTCTGATGGGCCGGATCAGCCTCCACCCAAACCAAGTTGTGGAACTGGGTGAGAGTTGACCTGCTCACTCGCTTACCCCACATTTTTGCGAGATGTGTATCACCCCACTAACAAGTTTAGTAAAATAAATAGAGCGTGGATTGAATATTATAAACCCGTAAACCCAATTAAGGATTCATTTCACCTTCCCAACTTGCTTAAATCACTTTGCTTTTAATTTGCCTTCTATCTAAAACTACAAAAAAATGTTGCTGTTAGAATTGGACCAATTATATACAACTAGTTGTGCTTGTCAGGTTTGCTTCTAAGCTGTTAATTTAATTTTATTTATTTTTTTTATCATTCAAATATATCACTTGTTTTATTTCTCCTATTTGGTTGATAAATCAGTTTACTTTCGACTTTTTTTGTAACTTATAGAGACAACTTATTAACAACTCTTAAAAGTTTTAAAAATAAATTAATAATCAAATTAAGACTAAGAATTTATAAACAAAATAACATGAAAGTTAGGCCGCGAACGGATCGGGCAGCACCAATAGGGTACGTCCCCAACGGTAGGCCGAGATGAGAAGCCGCCATGTTGGACCCCTACTTGTTACTATTTCTCCTCTATGAAGAAGAAGTCTCTGGTCAGGCGGCCACATTGACCATGAGACTTTCACCAATAAATTTCTTTCCGTCTAACTTTTTTCTCTATAATTATCTTTTTTTAATTATTTGTTTATATTTTTCCCTATAACTATCTTACTATTCAATTATTTCTTCATAATTTTTCATAAAACTATCCATCTATTTTAATTTTATTCTGTTTAATCTTTATCATTATCACTAACATATCATATCACTTTTTTATTTCAAAAAAATTCCACTAAAATTTTTCTTTCACAAGCTTAATCAAATACTAGATACACCCTTAATAAGTTCATAACAACAAGGTTTAACACAATTTGATTGACTTGATAGAGTTTAATATGTTATATCTGCAGTTATTAAAACTATTAAACTCTTCTAAATTACTCAACACTCGATGTACAGTCTTTTGCAAAGTTTTAAAAAGTTTCATTTAATTTTTATTAAAATTTTAAATTAAATTCATTAAATTTTATTAAACTCTTTCATTACTTTTGTTATGTGTTTTTTAACAAAGAATGATCATGTTAACCTGAGCTAAACAAATGCTCATATAAAAAAAACTTAATTATATATTAAATACACTTAGATAAACAAGTGTATGAAAAAATAAAAAAATTTGTTATAAATAAATTTTTTAAGGTGGACTAAGCAGAGTATTTGCTTAACCCAGGTTATCATATCACTTCTCCTTTTTAACACTCTATTCAAGCACGTTAGAACTTTTTTCAACTTCAACAAAAATTTGAAAGTTCCATTAAATAAGTCAGCAATAACGTTCCCATTTCTTTCTTTTTGTTTTTGAAAAAATATTTTAAGTACATAAATTGAACTCCAAATCTACCCACACATGTAACATGTTATCATGTTCGTATAAATAAACAAATCACTCAACCTCGATTTTCATACCAGCAGACCAGGTGTATTTTGTGAAGTTGCCACTTTTATTAAAAAAAAAATTTGTGAAGTTGCCAAAGGAATGTTCCTTCTGAAAAATAAAAGTAATAAGGTAGGCTCAAAAGAATTTAAATGATACTACAATGTAATTAAAGTACCAGCTAACAAGTAAAACTTCTCTTAATTGAACTCTTCCATTTGGAAATTTATACATCTCATAACTTAATTCCTGCATATCCTCCATGTAGAATACTTTTTTAAGATGGAGAGCAACCTAAGAATTTAACACCCTTAAACCTTAAAAATGCATCTTTGTTTCTCAAACTCATAATTTAGGCCTCATTTGTCATTTAGACCCTTTCATTAAATTTAGAATATAAAAAATTTGTAGAAATTGACTTCTAAATTCCCTTAATTGAACCGCGCTTCTACTTTTATTAAAAAAAAATTGCGAAGTTGCTAAAGGAATGTTCCTTCTAAAAAATGAAAGTAATAAGGTAGGTTTCAAAAGAATTTAAATGATACTACAATGTAATTGAAGTACCAGCTAACAAGTAAAACTTCTCTTAATTGAACTCTTCCATTTGGAAATTTATACATCTCATAACTTAGTTCCTGCATATCCTATATGTAGAATATTTCTTTAACATATAGCAACCTAAGAATTTAACACTCTTAAACCTTAAAAATGCATCTTTGTTTCTCAAACTCATATTTTAGGCCTCATCTAGGGGTGCAACTTTGTCTAGGGTCAGTCCAAATCTGTTCGACCAATCTAGTTACAAAACCAAGTTTGGATTTTATTTTTGAGATTTTTTTAAATTAAGTTTGATTTCAATCCGACTTTGAAGAACTTGAAACCAATACGGTTTATATCTACCTACTACCAAAACTCAGTTTGGTCCGAACCCAATATCTCTCCTAATTTATTAAAATAATTAAAATTTTATTTACGTATTAAGCATTTTAACTATAATTATTATAAAAATTCTTCCTTGTAATCATAATCTAATTAAACTGTAAAATATTTTATTTTAAAACATAAATGTCATCTACATTTATCCATAAAAGTTGAATTTAATGTATTTACATTAACTTTATTTACAAATAATTACAAATATACTGACTTTTTAAAATTATCGCATAATATCAATTAACTATAAGATATATAAGTCCCATTTTCATTAAACTTTATATAGTTTATTAAAAAATCTCATTTATTTTTCTTACCTTGGTTGTTAATGGGTAAATTTATTACATTATTATACTTAAAATTATTTTTTAATTAAAATACGAACTTTTGTTAAAACTAAAGATATCATAGGTCATATAAATATATTCGTGTGTAAATTATTCATCTATGGATGCAATAATGTTCAAAAATTCATTATCTCTAACAGTAATTTCAACTTCTATTGGTTTAAAAGTAACTTGAATTTCAACCCCAAATCAAGATTGAAACCAAAGCCAACCCGACTTGAATCCGAATTACAATATTAGGATTTGAGTTCACATAAACTCGATAGACTTAGGGTTTAGGTTCACTTAAACTTGGTATAATCCGATCCAAATTGCATCTCTATACTTACTAGTCTAGCTATCAGCTTTAGGCTCGCCCTTGTTCTTTTGAGCCTTTTGTAATTGGTCAATACGGTTGGCTACAACCCAGCTTCTCACGTTCTCACTATCATCACTATCTAATTTTCACTAATACATGAGTGCAATTTGGGGGGTATTTTGCATTTTAAACCCTCTAATTTTGCCTATTTGCATTTTAAACATCGAAGTTTGGTTGTTCGCATTTTAAGCCCTGAAATTTTGGTTCATCTGCCTTTTAAACTCTGACCCATAACGGCATTAAAAACCACTATTAATCATACAAAATGACTTGAATACCCTTTTAATATGTTTTTTAAAAAACATAGAAATTTATATTAAAGGTAAAGATGTTGTTGAAGCCTCTAATGAAAAAATAAAGAAAGCTTAATAGTCAAGTTTAAAATGTAAAAAAAATTCTTTTTTTAAATATTAGAGGGCATTTACGTCATTTTGCATGAGTTTTTAAAATTGTTATGGGGTCAAAGATTAAAATGCAAATGAACTAAAGTTTTCAAATACAAAACTTCAGAGTTTAAAATGCAAATAGGAAAAGTTGGAAGGTTTAAAATGCGAAAAATCAGCAATTTGTTCTCATAAAATTTGAATTTGTCTCAACTTCATCCTTAAATTGATTTATAAAATTTAAACTTCATCCTTATTTACAAAATTTAAACCTAAATCTTATTTGTAAGAATCGAGTTTTGGTTGAATTTCTAGTCAATAAGTTTTCATTTGAGTAAAGAGTAATAAGTTTAAAAATTATATGACTATATAATAACATTAAATTATGTAGGCAAAGATAATGAATGCTGATCAAGTGCACCCGGAAGCATTGAACCTCAATGCTCCTGGGCGCATATACCTATTTTTTTTAATTTTTTTAAAATTTTTTTAACACAAATGTTAATTTAATTGTAATTAATATGTATATCAATTTTACCATTTTTAGAGATTTTTAGATATTTATTTTCAATTTTTAAAAATTGTAGCATTTTTATGCCATAGATTTTTAAAAATTCAAAATAAATATCTAAAAATCTCTAAAACTAGTAAAAATTATTACATATCTTAAATACACTTTGATTAACAAGTTCATTAAAAAAATTTAAAAAAAATAAAAAAAATAAGTGTATGCTTCTAGGAGCAATGTTCCCGAGTGCACCTGATCAGCACTTAAAGATAATAATATATAACTTTACTAAATTTTAAAAAGAATAGTAATATATAATATATTTCTAGAAGAAAAATTAATCTTTTAAAATAAGATAAAGGAAGAAAACTAATAAAAGTAAATAATATAAATATAAATATATATAAACGAAATTTTTTAAATTTATCTATAATATAATTAAAATATGATAAACATGTAATCAAACATAAATATTAAATTAATAAATATAAAAATATAATTTACATGCTGTGTATAAAAATATTTTAATATTAAATATAAATAGAAGAAATCCGGCTTGGGTTGATATGAACCCTAACCATCCCTGTTTACAAATCATGTTCTTTGATTCCAACAGTGTTCGGCGAAGTTGCACCTCTAGCTGTCATTCGTATCTCCTCTACCGGGCCTTGCTCGTGCTGACACGCGACCTGTGTAGCAACTCTGGGTGGTGCATGGCGTTAGGCTGGCTTTATGCAAATTTTCACTACGGTTTTCTGTAATTTTTCAAAATACTATGCTTTCACCGAAAATTCTCAATTGAACTAAATTGCAAAACTTCCCATGAGTATGGCTTGGGCAGTAAACGGGCGTGCAGTTTCATTCAGCTTCGACTCAAAAATAATTTGGATCCTAAAAGATTCGAACTCTGAACTCGAAAATTATGATGTTAAACATCTAAGCACCATAAATTATTAATTATATTTGATAATTAAATTATTAATTCAATCATTTAGCCCTAAGTGGGTTTGCTGAAGTAGGCTTCCACTTACTTACAGGCCACAATTGGCTGGGTCAAAAAGTTATTTATCAACGGCACGTCATTCGATGTAACATCTATTAAACACTATATTTTTAATTTTTATTCCCAATTACTATAACAAAGGCTAATATGTTTAATATTTAGAAACATGCATGAAACACGAAATTTTTTTTTTATGAGTTATATTTACATACATCTCAATACATATTACATTGTAATTATAAGACATTCTTACAAATAAGGAAATACATAACTCCTACAAAGAAATTTGAAAACGCAGTTCCACTAAAGAATTAGGAAGAACAGCTTCCATCCAGACAACAGCTCACACTTTACCACAAAGGGAGACAACAGCTACCACAAACCACAAAGGAAGATCACAGCTCCCACACTATTTTTCCGAGCCGAAATCCTAATGTGGGATTCGAACCTATGACCTACACTAAAGAGCCTAGCACCCCTGCCACCTGGTGAGGAAACACGAAAATCTTGACCCGCAGTTAAGGTGGATATTGCGGGTGTGCTTTGTCCTCTCGTGTAGCGCCGTTCGTATATATTAGATGCATATGGTGGAAAAAAGCCAGAAAATAGCAAAAGCCAAGTTAATGTGTTTTTTTTTTTTATTAATATGAGACATTCTCTTTTATGATCCACCGCTAGAAGAGATTTTTGCCTTTCCTATTTAGTCGCATCTGCCATACATGAATTCATTCCCTTGTAATTAGACTCAAGGGCATCTCAAGCCCTTTGAACGTGAGATGCCAAATTAGTTTTACATGATCTGATTATTCGTTCATCAATTTTATATCCTATGCTTTAACTAATATAAAAACATTGGCTCGCTAATAAAATATGTGGACTCGGATGACTCTAATAATAAACGAAAGTTAAGTTTTATCAGTCAAATACCACCGTATTCCATGTAATTCTTTTCTTTTTTTTTATGTTTTATGGAACATCTACTCCATTTATTATAGTTAACATTATTTGTTTAGCTATGTGATCAAATTCATCCTCATCGAATATGCACACAAGCTATATTTGTTGAAAAATATATATTCATATATAAATTATTAAATACTTAGATTTATTTATATATTTATTAGAACATAATAATACTTTATAAAATTATTTATCCACTTAGTTATTTATATATTTATTATAATATAATACTACTTTATAAAATCATTTATCCACGTAGTCATTTATATATTTATTGGAATATAATAATATTTTGTAAAATCATTTATTCACATAGTAATGATATTTTAGATAATTTAAATGTTGAAAAGACAACTTTAAAATTAATATTTAAATATATCAAAAAAATTAATACTTAAAAATTAAACTATTTTATTATGTTAATTTTATATATCTATAGATAAGGCTATGCACTATAATACTAGAAAAATAAAAATTTTCATTATAATATAAATGACACTAAATACAAAAGCTAAAGTGAATTTCTTATCAAACGCCAAAATATTAAAAATAAAAAAAGTTATATGGAAGAAGGGTTCCATATAAGCAAAGTCCCAAATATCATGCACGGTGTGAATAATTCATCTTAACATGGAAAAAGATGTTTATAATTAAACAAATTAAAATATAATATATTGTTCAATAGGGCCCATAATTATTTTAATAGCTGAAGAAATGAACTTTACTATTGTCTTATGTCACAATCATCCTCATTAAATAGTTTGTATGATTTTAATCGTTATACTTAAAGTTGTAATCATACGGAAATATGATAATAATAAAAATCATGCAGGGGCATGTTCTTTAATCCAACTCGTGAAATAAACAGTTTAAAAACGATATAAAACAGATGTGGTCGACCTTATTTCAAGTATGCGAAGATATGAACCCTTTCGTATTTAGGTGTGGATAAGAAAAACCTAAATATTTGTCCAAATTCCTTTATCCCTACATTGTTTTATCATCTACTGTTGATAATATTTTAGTTTAACTTTAATAATATGTTGTTGTAGTCATGTAAGTTTCGGATCGATGACAATTAAACTACTAAACAATGTAAAAAAATTTTAGAAAAAAAAATTCACTAAATTTTCGACTTTGATGCTTGCCTGATAAATTCCTAGAAAGTTTAACGTTCTGTTCTGTTCTGTTCAGTTATTCTTGAATCTTGACCTCTTATTATATTTACCGATTAGTACTGTAAGCTTTTTCAAATAGAATTGACGAGATAATATTTATTTAGTGGGGCGTTTATTTCAGATTAAGCACTAATAGTGTCGTGTAAGCTCATTTATCGTTTTCGCTTCGATGATTGTATTTAAGTAAATAATTTCATTATTATGAACTATTGCCTAAATATATAATCTCTAACATATTTGTTTATTGCGTTCTATTTAATTGTTTGATTTGGACTACATTTTAAGTCTTTCATGGAGTCAATTTTAAATGTATTAGTATGACCGTATAAGCTATCAAAAATAATACGATAATAAATGTATTAGAATGAGCAAAATCTATACTCATTATATTAGTTACCAACGCGACTCTCCAACCATCCACGTTCATGCATATATTCGGCTACTACAGTCCTATTTCCTGCCTCAGTTCCAAAATAAAAGCATAATATTTATTTTAAGAAAACATTACTTGGCACGGCCAGCAAATTCCCTGATCATCTCATCCACGGCCACTCGGGATGACCCACCTTCGTCGACGGCGAGCCGGGCCGCTTGGCTCAGCTCTTCAGCCCGCTCTCTCACCATTTTTCCTTTCTCTCCCTGCATCACCTCCTCCACTCCTTGGCAGATGGCTTCTCTCCCGACGACGACGTCCTCACCCTCCGCCGCCGCCGTGCAGCCGGCGATGTTGACCCCAGCTTTGAGCACTTCGCAGACGAACTTGGCATTCAGCCGCTGCTCCGCGATCATGGGCCAGGCCAGGATGGGGACGCCCATCGACAGGCTCTCTAAAACCGAGTTCCATCCGCAGTGGCTAACAAAGCCACCCGTCGCCGGATGCTGCAGAATCCTCCGCTGCGGCGCCCATTCCCGGATGATCAGCCCCCTCTCCCTCACCCCCTCCTCCCACCCCTGAGGCGGACACCACGCCGCCGACCTCACCGCCCACACGAACGCCACCCCCGACCTCTCCAGCCCTAGCGCCGTCTCGTCCAGCTGCGCCTCCGACACGTAGGTCTGCGTCCCGAATGACACGTATATCACCGACCTCGGAGATCTCCCGTCCAGCCATTCCACGCATCTCGAAACAGAGAATTCGCCGGGGCAACTGCCCACGTCATATTCTCCGTCGAACAGCAGCGTCGGCCCCACGCACCATGCCCTGGCGCCGCCCTTGTAGAAGGACTCCAGCGCAGCCACGTACTCTCCCTCCATCTCCACGAAGCTGTTCACGACGATGCCGTCGCTTTCCACGTCCGTCAG
This sequence comes from Annona squamosa, assembly GCA_035584095.1. NCBI lineage: Eukaryota > Viridiplantae > Streptophyta > Magnoliopsida > Magnoliales > Annonaceae > Annona > Annona squamosa. The sequence goes on along the minus strand of JAXCLR010000092.1, from coordinate 12,317,149 downwards.
CCCCACATCCTCCGCAATGAACTTCGAGAACGGGTCATTGGTGGGGTCGAAATTCCGGATAATTTCCGGCAGGTCTGCTGGAGTTATCTGAATTGCTTCTGGAAGCCCCGGCACCGAGAAAGGCTGTTCTTCGCCAGTGACCTGAAGGTGAGGCGCATGCAACAGCCCGGCCTTGCAGATCGCCATGGCGAAGACCCCCATGCCGTGGAAGACGAGGCGGGGCACGCCGAGCTCCCGGCAAACGGGGAGAGTCCAACCGAGGAAGAAGTCGGAGACGACGCAGGTGGGCGGAGTGCCAGCGTCGGACATGTGAAGGAGGAGGCGGTGGAAGGGGCCGCGGAGGTGCTTGGTGGCGCGTTGGAAGGAGACGTAGAGTTGGGGGGAGGGGAGCTTGTCAGTGCTCTCGCAGCCCTTGGGGAGGCCGTCGACGAGGGGGAAGTCGAGCTCGGCTATCCGGATTTGGGGGTGGGTGGAGGTGGTATAGAGGATGAAGGGGGAGTTGGCGGGGGTGGTGACGATGGTGACGCTGAGGCCTCGGCGTGAGAGAGTCTTAGAGAGGTCGAGCAAGGGGATGGTATGGCCCTTAGCCATGAAAGGGAAGATGACTACGTGGGGCGCCGGCGGCTGTTGGGGGGCTGCCATGAGAGAGAGAGAGAGAGAGAGAGAGGTGAGTTGGAAGGAGGAAACGCGTCGAGAAATAGAGACGGACAAGAAGGGAACGTGTAGGGATTTTATAGATCGTTGCTGACGAGTGGCGACAGAGAAGTTACTATTGGAGATGGAGGGACAGAGGGTTGACATGGCTTTAGAACTAAATCAGCTAACATTGGGAGCGTCTGCAATGGTAACTCCACTTTAGTAACTCGGTGTGAATTCATCAAAGTATTATAATTTCTTGAGCAAATACAATATAAACAATGAATCCATCAAATCTAAAATAGAATTTTGACAGTTTATTAATGAAAATAATATAAATAAGATATTAGCATAATCTTAAATAATAAAAAGTATAAAATATATAAATACGTTTTTAAACTTATCCAGTCAAAATACATAATTTAGCGTTTTAGACTATACAAATTATATTATATCACTGTACATAATATACAATCAAAAACATATCTACTATTGAAATTCTTCAATTCTATTTTACTATTTTATTAGTTAATACCATCTGACTTTTATGATTTCGGTCAAATTTATAATTTAAATCTAATAAACGGTCGAATTTTGAAAAAAAAAAACAAATTACATTATTATTATTTTTTTTTGGTGGTTCCTAATTACCGCCGTGATTTACCGCCGTCGATTGTACCGAAGCCGCACCCGCATGTGCTTGGCTGTTTGAGCTTGGAGTTGGCGCGGGCCCCAAAAGACTGCGTATTCGGCCGGCAATTGAGAAAACGGTTTATTAGGGGGAACAAAATAAAATGGCTTATTTGCTTTAAGTTTGACTTTAACTCCTAAGGGCCCGTTCCATAAAAATCTTTTTTTAAAAAAAAAGGAGGGCCGGAATCATCTAATAGGACGACTATAATTTACCAGTCAAAAAGTTGACGTATCTAGCCATTCGGACGGTGATAAGATATGAATTATGATGTAAGTGGTCCTTTGATGTAAGCCTTTCTTAATGATTGAGACAAACCAATCTCATTATTTTTCCATTAATATTATTTATTTATTTATGGTGGGAAAATTATTTTTTCATAACTTGTTAAAAAGATGTATAATCATAAATTCAAATACAATGATTCACGTAGCTATGAAACCCATTTCAGTGAAATGGACGAGAAATTCAGTCTACATACTGTATTTAGTATAAAATTTATTTAGCTGTAAAAATGCACCAGTATCTAATGTTATTGTACATAAGCCTTATCTGTAAAATCTGCAAAATGAATACGACAAAATAGTGTGAGCGTTGTTTCCGGGAAGTCTACGCAGGGCATTAGTCTCAATTTGAATAAAAATAGTTTACTGCTAAGTATAAATTTTGAAGTTGTATTTTCAACATTTAAATCCTTTAAAATAGAATAAATGATTCTATATATTGTTGCATAAGTGAATGAATCTAAATATTTTTTATAAGTTATATATATTTAAGCAAATGTTACCTATGCATTCATCTTAGATTCGGATGAAACTTTTGTTGGTCTCAAGTTTATGACAAAATACAACAGATGAGAAATGAATTGGGTTCTTTAAAAAAAATTTTTAATGTGTTGAATGTAACTCCTTGTAAACTAAGTTTCCTTGAATGAAAAATGTTGAGAATAAAAATGCAAATAGACAGATATATCGAACACAAGAAATTATAGTAGTTCGTGACAACCCTCCCTACTCTACTCCTCCAAGAACACACTATTGTACCTTAGGTTCCACTATATCAATGAATTTACAATTGGAGCCTTTGCTCTTTTCTAGATTCTGGCTTTAAAGGACCTTTATAAATTTTACACAAGTAGGTAGTGAATCATACTCCAAACACACACTACTTGCCTTCACTTGGTCTTGGTCTCTAATACTAAGCTAAGTGGAATCACAAAAACAATGAATAAAAATGAAAATCTACATTTTACGGATGTGTAGCAAGGTTTTCAGCTGAGAAAAGAACCTGTAGAATGAGTAGACGGAAGAATACTTCAGCACTTGCAACCGAAAAGCACAGTTCTTCTTGTAGATCTTCTTAATAAACACTTAAATGCTTGTAAGTTGAAATGTGGAAGCTTAATCAATGCTCTAGCTAACCCTATCCACTTCATTTGATGTATATTAAATATAGAAAGAAAAAATCTGAACGTTTGGAGGTAAGTGGCCCGCATTTAAATGCCAACATTCAAATTTTCAACCGTTACAACTTAAGTTGTACTCGGATTCGACTTCGGGTGTGACTTCACCCCAATAGATTAGAGTCAACTTAGGTTGTGACTTCGGTCTTGAGCTCTTCAGTCTCAAGTTACACTTGGAGCCTATTTGGTCTTAGACTTGACCTTAGTCGCAAGAGAAGTCGACTTGGATTTCGACTTCGCTCTTTATTTCGCTCTTTATTTCACTCTTCAAAACTTAGTGTTTCATAATCTCAATCCCTTAGCTTGTATATCTCTGTTTCTTCATATTTTAATTTCAAAAGACTTCATTTGTGCAAGTAGGCCTTTGAACTTCTTGATTATTAAGTTTGGTCATGTCTATTTGAAAATTCTTGGATGAGTTGTGACTTGGACCTTGAACTATGTTAGAATATTGTTGCTTCAGCCAATCTTTTCACTCTCTGACTTGAAACTTCTTAATTTAACCTTATTGTACTCAAGTTGAGTGCTGGGGTCTACTTGATTTACAACTCTACTCAAGTGGCATATCTGAGTTGACTTCATTTGCGACTTCATCTAAGTCGCATGCTGAAGTCAACTTGAGTTGCAACTTGGTTTCATCAGACTTAGCTTCGGAAACCAAAATCCACTCAAGTCATTGACAAAGTCGACTTAGTTTGTGACTTGACCCAAGTTGCATACGAAGTCTACTTCGGTTGCAACTTCACCTGCTCATGCGTCCACAATTTCAGTATTGCTAAAAAATCGGCTTTCGAAATCGATATTGGAGTCAACTTCAGTATCACTTAAGTCGATGTCGAAGTCAACTTGGCGTGTAACTTAACATGTCATACTTTGAATCTTAAAAACTTTGATCCTTAAAACATTTCATAAAAAAGTTAGTACCTTAAACTTCTTAAATTGTATTGTTAATCATCAAAACATATATTGTGCTTGATTTGTTATTTGTTTTACAACAACTTATTCTCCTATTAAGTAAAAAACATTAAATACAATATATGAAATGGATTTTTTGTTAAGCATTAAGGTAGACCAAAATAGATAAAATTTTGTGAAATAAAGTTACATAGAATATGTGCTCAATATCAAAATTTAAATTAGTTCGTATAAACATTAATGTTACACAAATTTATACATCGTTTGTTTACATAGAACATAGAAATGTGTCACAAGGTATAGATGTTAAGGGTATATTTGAAAAGTGATAAAACTTTTAATAAAAAATTTCTAATGTAAAAACTTTTAAAATGTGAAAAATTTTTGTAATACGATAAGAGTACATTGGGGAGTGAAGATAATAAACTTAAAATAAATATATTAGATATATAAATAATTGTATAAAAATAATTGAAAAATATAATAGTTGTATAGTAAAAAGTGAAGAAATAATTAAAATTAGGATAATTGTAGGAATTGAAAATTTTTATATTGAAAAGTTTTTTGCGTTAACAAACATCTCCTAACTTAAAAATTTTAACGTTAATGTAGCAATTAAATCGTCTATTGTATGTTAATTTAATTGTTAAGTTGGCCCAAATAAGTGTATTCAAAAATTCATTTAGGCAGAATGGGTTCCATTAAGCAAGCTGGTAGCATGTAAAAAATAGTGAGAATGAAATGAAGTCGATAAAAAAGAAGTAAAGTCAAAATAAATAAGATAATTATACTAAAAGTAATTTAAACATGGAAGTAAATTTTAAAAAGTATTATAAGTAAATAATTAAGGGTGTTAACTTTTACATTCCCCTCTAATTCCATTCGATTGTCAACATATCGAATACTCTTTAAATCTGAACATGAAATTAATTACCTTTACCTCCAAAATAACTCTAACGTTAAGAATGTTTTCAATCATATTTTTGCCTTTTCTTCATGATAGGATAACCTTTGATCTACTCATTTGAGTATATATTGGACTCCAATTTTATAAAACTTATCTTCTATGTAATTTATTTTAATTTTAATACATTGATGATTAAAGAAAATTATTTCATTTATTGTATTTAAAATTATCTATATTATCATAAAAATTTATTTATTTATTTAATATTATTTATATAAGCTCCTATTTATGAATGTATAAAATCAACAAAATAAAATAATTTAATATCAAAAATAATTTTAAATAGTATTTTCAACATTTAAACCATCTAAAATATCACTATCATATGATAAATGATTCTATAAACTGTTATTATATTCTAATATATATGTAAATAAATCTACATATTCTTCAAATTTACACTTGAACATATCTATTTTTGAGCAAACGTGACCCACATATAATTGTATATTTGATTTAGATAAAATTTAACTACTTACCTAAACAAATTATATTAAATGCAATGAATAGAATAAATTTTGCCTAAAATCATTAACAACTTAAAAGCGGAGAGGGTTAAACCAACCAAGCATAGCTTGGTTGCAAGGCGTGTGCAAGCAAGGCCCCCATGCGGGTTTGAATCCCAAGTCGTCCGTGTTGCATGGAAGCATGGGTCTTCCATATTATGAACTTTAGTCTTCTTTTTTTGTATTACTAAGGAAATTTATAGTAATTTATTGGGTGAATTTGTAAAGCAATTATTAAGAAAATTTGTGAGAATTCTCACGAGTTTGATTTAGAATAGTTAGATGCAAAAAATAAGATAACGTAAAATATAATTAAAAAAATGTAGTAATAAAAAAATAAAGAGTTAAATGAAGTTGCTTCTATATAACCTGATTACATATCATATTTTTTTTAACTCATATTTTTTTTAACATAAGAAAACTCATATTTTTTTTAACATAAACGGATAATATGCAGTGTAACCCTTCTTCAATCCAGCGCGACGGAAGACGGGCACAGTATTATTGCAAGAACTATTGCATTTGCGGCTATTAAGATTCTAAGAAAGAGTTGCACAGAAAAATGCTTAGACGTAGCCATGCCATGTGCACGCTTTTTCTGTCCTTTTAGCATATTTAGAAGGAAAGCTGCCAAATTAAATGCAACATCCGTCGTTTTGACATGTTCAGAAGTAAAGCTGCGAAATTAAATGCAACATCTGTCGTTTTAGCATGTTTAGAAATCTGCCATAATTGATTTTCATTTTTTATGCTTAAGGAATTTGCATTTGTCTGTCTCTTGGTTTTTTTTTTTTTCATTTCGCAAAAATGCTCTTAATTATAAATTTTATCTGAAAAATATTTCTACAGAAATGATTCAACACTTACGGAAAGTACAGAGGCTCTATACTTACTCTTGGTATTTTAATTTAAAAATATTTTTTACATGTTTAAAATTTTTTAATAGTTATATATTCATTCCTAGAAGATATTATTTTTTACAAGATACAAATTTTTAATGAAAGTTATTTTTATCGAATGATAAAATAAAATATGACAAATATAATAAATAGCTTAGATTTAAAAACCTATTTTAGATAAGCGTAAGCATGGTGCCTCTATGCTTACGATAAATATTCAATTATTACGCATTTTTTTATTATTAACATTGATCTGTGACCTACTTAAATACAATTAATTAGAGTCATGTAATGGTGTTCATATGTGATTGGATATTAGCAGTTGGTCATTGAACTAGAATTTCGCGAATAAAATACGAATTGCAAAATCCCAAAAAGATATGGAGTCTTGTGTCAACGAAAAACACGAACGAAAGATTAAGGCAAGCTTTGTCAAAGCGAGTGACACGTGAGAATTTTAAAAAAATCAGCAGTCAGAAAATCCGTGCAGTCGGCCACTTGAACCGCGAATCTCAAATCATTTATTATTTTTTTTTTTTTTACATAGCAACACCCGCTTAATAACAACTACGGGATTGAAATCCCGGTGGAAGGGCACGTGGCCCCCATGCGAAACCAACCGCCCTATGGGCAAGTCAAATCATTAATTGGACCTTTAAAGCGAGATTATTGGCATCATTAGTGGCCCACAAATTTCCCATAATTTTGGGTCCCACAGGTTTACTACTATTATCATCATCATCATCATTATCATCATGGTAAAAAATGGTAAAAAAAAATTCCTTCTTCTTCTTTTAATAATAATAATGATAAATAATACATAAAAAATTTCTTTCTTTATGAAAATGTTAAATAATAAACATACGTAAAAGTTATAAATGCACATGTAATATTTTTGGTCTATATAAATTGATTATGCATTTAGATAACTAAGTTACATGGAATTGTTGCCATGTAACTCTTTTATTTTTAATATCTTCATGCATGATGAGAAATTTACTTTGTTCATTGTATTTAGTATTTTTTAACTTGGAGATTAAATTTCATCCAAAATAAATATATGCATGGACTATATTTTTTTGAAAAATATATGCATGTGTAAAATTATAAGAAATATTTAAATACATTTATATATATTATAATGTAATAATACTTTATATAATTATTTATTCACATAAATATTTTAGATGGTATAAATATCAAAAATACAATTTTAAAATTAATTTTTAGCATTAAACCATTTTATTAAATTGATTTTACACATTTTTAGATTGGGTTATGCACAATAATACCAGACAAATTTACATAAAAATTATTGAATAAATAAAAGAATTTTTGTGATAACATATGAAGGATACTAAATATAATAAATAGAGTGGAGAAAATATTAAAAATGGGAGAAGGGATTTCATCGAAGATGGGCATTGAAAAAGCAATTTTCCGGGGGCATGAAGATATGGAATCCTCGGTACATGCCAGCTTAGGAAAATGTTCAGCTGTGATCATATATAAGTATAACACAGCAACGACAAGGTCTGGATTCAACGCACTGCAGCGTGCAGGCCAGCAATAGATGTATAGTAGGGTTGGTCAATTTCCACGACTTGAAATTCCGGTCACTCCCATGCATTTATATAGTAATGAAGATTAGGTGTGTGTATGTATATAAATATGAGCCTGGCTTTTGTACATTTAGACGTACAAATTCACTTTGGTACTTTCATTTAATTTAAGCCCTATAATGATTTTATTAAATCCAATCTATTCATTATATTTAAAACTATTTATTTTATATAAATGCTAAAAATTATCTCAATCCATAACTCGCAGCATTTTCAAAATTAATAATCACTTAAAATCAGATAAAAATGATTTATCTATTACAAGGACTCATGATATCTCAATTTAATATCTAAAACATTTACAATATTCATCTTACTTAAATGAATAATTATATAAAATTATATAATATTCTAAAACTTTGATATATGGATTCAAATAATTTTCTAAATTTGTATACAATTTTATATATTTTTTTGAAAATGTGATATTTACATACATCGAATTGATATGATTTTTGGTATCTAAATAAAATAAGTAGTGCTAAATACAACAGATGGATTAGATTTAACAAAATCATCAAATAAGGCCTAAACTAAATAGGAATAGTGAAGTGAATTGATACACTCAGATGTATAGAAGCTAGACCCTCTCTCTATATAGATAAAAAGAACCTGCAAAAACAACGAAGTAATATTCACGGTTGTGTAACTGTAACTGCACGCTTTATGAAGTCAAAGCATCAGGCTTAATTTGAAAAATGTAAAACTTCTTACATAAAAAGATTTATTTACGCTTATATAGCCACGTAAAAGATTCAAAAAAAATATGAAAAATAGGCAAAGCTTACGCACGCGCATCGAAGTATAGTTCATGATTAATTAAATGAGTAGCAAAAAAGCAAAACAAGAGTATCAATTGACAATCGTTTTTCCTCATCTACAAGAGCAGTATGTTTAATTAGCAACAGTGACAACAGTTGTAAGGAAACGTTCCCTTCTCAAGCAAAAGCACAATGGGCGTTTTAGCAATTTTTAAATGAGAATTGAAAACGGTATTAATTTCTCATCAAAAAAAAAGAAAACGGTATTAATGAATTTTTTTTTTTTACTAGAGCATTTTACGTTACATCTCAGCACATGTTACAATCATTAGAAGAACCACATGTTTTCAAATATAAGATCACAAGCTTTAAAATATTAAGACCCATATACAAGTGTAACAAGCGAGAAAATAAAACACCTGCAGACGGGCCAGAGGAATCGAAGCATAGCTGTTCCATTTTTAGGCACCACAATGGCATTAATGGGCTTGTATTAAAAGAATACTTTATCGTTTCCATTGTGGATCTATTTATATGTAGAGAGTATTTTATATAAATAAATTCCATAACGTTTGAAATATATTTTTAAACTCTTTAAAAATTTGATGACATTCAATTTTAGAAAACTTATTTGTCAGCATTTAACCGAGTTAGATTAATATGCCAAATTATCACACAAATATATGAGCTAGAAATTCCAAATCATTCCGATATAGTGGCGCCTATAAAACTATGCATTAATTATGTATTTTTACTCCTAGGACCAAAGAACTATTGATATAGGGATTCTTTCTAGAATATATATATATATATAACGTGATTGTAAAGAAAAATGTAGAGACTATACAAGTCAGTTACAGAGCTGGCCATTTCATCAATTGGAGACATCTGATTCTTAATTGATTTTTTATATCTTCACATGCATCTCAATTCTCAGTACATGTTGCATTCGCCTCTCTCTCTCTCTGGATTCCTTTGATCTCACATTATTATTGCTCAACCCAATGAATGTTTCCTTTTCTCCCAAACAGCTTTATAAATAGAAATCACAAATGGGGAAAACATCTCTATTTAACATATTAATATTAGTGTTTTGGATAAATTTTGAAATCTAGAGCACTAATATGATTGACAATTATGCACTAAAGATTGGAGACCTAAAAATTAGATGATAAAAAAATAACAAGAAATTTTTCTCACCCACATGTATTTCCATCCATCATCAATTCAAACAATTTCAATTCATATTACAAGAACCAGAGCAAACTTAAAGCTACTGCAGGAAATAAACAGAAATACAATCCTAACCCGTTTTTTTTTCACAGTCTTCAACATCTAAGCGACATTTTCCCAGATAGTAGCCCAAATGTACTATTTGTGTATTTTATTCTCCTGCGGCATTAATTCCACATGTGGAAGTGGAAGAGCTGTAATTTGCTGCGCTGAAATGAGAGAGCTTAAGAGCAGTGGTAGACTGAGATCCTCCTTGCTGGTGGGGGCTGGCATAGAAGAAAGAGAAGCATTGCCAGAAAGAAGGCCACCACCACTCCAATCAAAACCCCATTTTCATCATCATCTGAGCAACAAACCTTTCCCATCCTCACCAAAGCACCAAGCCTTCTAACGCTTGCTAGAGGAGGGGGCTGATATAAAGTGTATGTAGAGGACTCCCAACTCCGTCCCCAGTCTTATAACATGGTGGTGAGTCGTCCACCATATATGTGTTATAATGTAGAGAAAGGTAGAACATCAATTCATGGGTTTTTTTTTCTTCCTTTTTTTTTTAAAAAAAAAAAAAACAACCCTAAGGGAAGGGTGGCCAATGTGTCCCATTAAAGAAGAGACTGGACTGCTTTTGATTGTGATGAATGCTTGGATTTGGCCTGTACGGCGAGATGAGTTTGGTAGAAGCGTCACCACCAAGTAAAGAAGTGATGTGCAACAGTCACCACATGCAACATCCCTATCCATAAACTAAGAATTATCAAACCACAGCCACCCACATGGACAAAGCTGCATTCTCTCCTCAAGTTATTGGCTGGGGTGGCCCATGCTGTATCGGGGCATGGAACAGAGAGCTTCCTCTTTTGGTAACATACACCATGTTTCTTTCTCAATTTAACCAAGAAGCCTGAAGCCCTCAATTTTAATAATAATGAATGGTGAGTTTTGCTTCTATAGAACCCACCTCGCTAAAACCTTGTTTATTTTGGCGCAATTATTATATTTAGTATTATTTGTTTATTAAAGAAAATTCCATCATTTATTTAATATTATTGTGCAGGGTCTCTATCTATAAATGTAAAATGAATATAATTTAATACTAAATATCAGTTTAAACCATCTAAAATATAACTATCATGTACAAAGTATTATTACATTATAAAGCAGATGTG
>JAXCLR010000092.1:12280158-12306203 GCA_035584095.1 Annona squamosa | reverse complement strand
TGCTTTGAATGAAATTTATTCTCTTAAGGTGAGCCCAATTGATGAGTTTCATGAAACCGCTACTGAGACTCATGGATGATTTAATTACTTAATGAAAAATCTACATGTAAATTCCAAAAGTGCAACAAAACATGGGCACAAATTGTACACGGAACTGACAGAAACTAAGCTTCCCTAGCTAGTTTATACAAGCAGCTTCGAATTGCTGTTCGGAAGGCGAAGAGATTGGAATATCTGGCTAAAGACGGTGATAGGCATAGCCTTGTCGATTCGTTCTTATGGTGCGATCCTTGCCAGCAAAATGCTGAGTGTTCGAATTCTGATTCCATTTTTCAGTCTGAACATTACCCTCAGTAAGTCCTTTTCGAATCTCGGACTTTCACGCACACTTCCAATCGCGTCCGCCATGTATTGGCAGTTCTGATTCCTTTAACAATAGAAAGCGAGACCCTAAAATGCTCGACTATTCTTCAATGACCAAGTACAGTAGAGAAAAGGTGAAAAGAACCATTTTTGATGAGTGAAACAGATAATCTGAAATCCGATGCTGTCAAGCAGTGGAAGCATGTAACCATACTTCTAAGATGATGCTCGGTTACGCAGTAACGAGAATCATTAGCAGTTTGCCATACATACCTTTCAACAATGAGCGGAAGTTTTTTTTAAGGGGTATGGCATGTCACTTTTAAAGCATATTTTGCTGCTAGATTTTCATCCTTAACATCTTCTTCTTAAAGCATCCGTCCGAATAAGAAATAAATATAGAGAGAAAAGAAGAAGCTAAACTGCAATCAAATTGTCGCACCGCACTTAGATCGGTTATTATGTCAAATTTATATAATTTTTTTTTTATTTTTTTACGTTTTTTATTTTTAGAGAATAAAAAAGGGATGGATAATATATGTATCCATGTCCTTTTTATTTTCGAAAATAAAAATATAAAATTTAGCATGCTAACATATTTGAGTAAGGAATAGTGGGTGATTGTCCGTGTCACACTTTCACCTTACTATTTTTCTCCTTCTACCAAGAGGATAGAGGGTGATTGTCTGTGTCATCGAACTGCTTAGGCAGCGATGCTGTTGTGCACTTGGATGCGCAACCATTTATCTGGAAGGGGGAGAGGGGGAGGATTAGATGAAAAAAATGTTGGAACCATTTATGTGTTAGGAATGAAAAAAAGTTGTATGAAAATCGTAAAAATTTGTATAAAAACTGGGAAATATTGTATGAAAATAAGAAAAAAAAATGTCACTATTTTTTTGAAAAATGAGAAATTTATTTTTGAAAAATGAGAAATTTTATCTTATTCTTATCTCATCCTCACCTCTTCTCATCTCCATCCTCACCTCATTCTTATTTCATCCTCACCCACTAGCTATTTCCATCCCCGTCGCATCTAAGTTGTAAATATTTTCCTTACTAAGTTTGCTTGCAATTTACTTAATCAGGCCTGCTTCTATGTAACCGGGGTACTTAGAAGTGGTTTCGTATAACCCTTTTCATTTTTTTGAAAATTTATTCTTTGATAGAAAAGTCAATCCATTTATCATACTTAACATATTTTTTAAGCTAAAAGACCAAGTTTCATTCAAATCCAATTTGTTCATAAGCCATATTTGCTCAAAAATAGATATGTTCTTGTGTAAATTAAGAAAAATATTTAGATTCATTCACATATGTATTAGAATATAGTAATACTTTTATAATCATTTATTTACATATTTATGATATTTTAGATGGCTTAGACATTAAAAATACTAATTAAAATTTGATATTTAATATTAAATTATTTTATTACGTCTATTTTATACATTTGTAGATAGTGCCTATATACAAGTAACATTAGACAAATAAAAGAGTTTTTATAATTATATAAATAATGTTAAATATAATAAATGAATTAAATTTTTCATCAACCAACTAAATATTGAAAATAGAGGGATTACATAGAAAAAAAATTTGGTAAAAGTTCTCCCACTACATAATATATGTATATTTCCATTTCATCTTCATGGAACTTAGATAAGTCTATTTTGAATTGGCTTGGAGCCTTGGAATTAATAGAACTCAATGTGAGTTTTCAAGTGGCAACCCAGGCTCAACCTAACAAAACAAACCTCAAGTTGTCTAGACCCATTTTTATGGGTACTTAACATCAAAACTTAATGCATAATCCCCACGAAAAAATTTAGGAAATTTCATTCACTTTTAGCACAACATTGAAAAATTTATGGTATTAGCAGCTAGGCAATTCAATAACATCATGAGGTACCTTAACCATGTATTAGGTTGGTCCATTGGCAAATGACTAGACAATCAACTAGCCGCCAAGCGGGACTATTCATGGCCTTTAACAAGGAGAATTTAAAATTCTTTTCCAAGTACCATTATTTTCTAAATATTTGACTCAACGGATGTGATGAACACTTCCACAAAATGTGCTAGATTGGGACCTCCCACTAATGTCTACACCCAAGAAGCACATCAAGGTCTAGTAGAACTCCCCCTTACTCCCACGGTCCTCTTAGATGTTAAGGTAAATTTGGTAATGTGTAAAATTGTGAAATTGTGAGAAATGATGGAAAATGGAAAAAGAAATATTTTAATAAATGTGTGATTGATAGAAAGTAATAAAGGTATAATCGGAATAAATAGGTTTATCATATGTAGGTGTTAAAGAAAATGACTAGAATATAAGGGTAAAAGAGAAAAAAATAATGTAAATGATGAAACAATTATTAGCATTGGAAAATGCAATCTCATTGTTGCCCATCGTTTCCCACCCTTCCTCGTTGCCAAATGATCCCTTCCTCTCCTTTTATAACCGATGAGTAAGTCTCCTTTTATAACCCATAAGTAAGTCAAAGTTTAGTAGCTGCTCAAAATATAAAAATGATTTTGCGGCATTTTGGATCAATAGAAAGGATGTAAGATATTGTCTTTTTTATTGGTATTTTTATACTGTAACATCTATATTGCAATTTGGCACCCTCGGGCAGGCAACCTGGTGGTAAGTCTAGGCGTCACAAGTCAGGATGTGCGGGCTTCAAATGGTGTTGGGGGTGTTTTCCCCCTCTTTTATTTAGGAGTTGTATCTCATGCTTTATTAATAGAGGTGTGTCTTCAAGATTTGTTAAGTGAAGTAAGTTGTCTCCCATAATTTGAAAGTATGTCTCAGGCCTTCAATGTAATAGATATTAAAATAAATGTAAAATATATCAATCAAAAAAATATTACAATTTGTCATCTTTCACAACTGTCAAACATGAAGAAAATTTTCTGTAAATACCCCCACTGCATGGGGGAAATCTGTAAAAGCCCCGACCTTAACCGCATCTTCACGGTTTTTTGAAAGAGAAATGATCATGTTCTCTGGAGTCAAAAAAATCCATTTGAAAATTTTTTTCCTTATTTTCCTATAAATATGTAATATTTTCCTATAAATATTACAATCCATATGTATTTAACATATCACTCAATTTTTACCATTTTTGGATATATATATATATATATAAAGATTTTTATATGGGTATTTTAGTCAATTTAAACCGTTGAAAATAGCTAAATGTCCCTATGTTATTTTCAACCATTTCTCTTTTTTAAGTTTCTAAACATACGTCTCCCCAATTGAGGCTTTGTTTGGGGTTGCGTCTAGGCAGCAACTTCTGTGAAAAAGCTTCCACCCTTCACGCTTTCAAACCGTTTTCCCTAAAAATCGGGGAAAATGCATAACAAATTCATCACCCGGCCAAGCATCAGATTCAAAATATCGTGGCACGGAGTCGAAACTTGAAAGGGCATAAAGCTCCGTTTGGCCAAGAAAAAATATCTAAACACTTCTCAATCTTTTGCTATCCCTCTTTAAGTAAAATTTTAGTGTTTGGCTTAAAAGATAAAAGTGCCTAGGGATATAAAATGATAAAAAAGGGCAAATGCATTATATCTTTCCTTCATATCATATTACATCATGTTCTTCTCTTTTAAAAATTTTTACGTCAAAAATTTTTTATTCAAAAGTTTTATCATTTTTTAAATATACCCTATATATCTTTCCCTCTTAATTGAGCTAACAAGAAAATTTATATAGAATGCTCGTCTTAAATGTTAATATGTAATCAATATATTTATATTTTTTTAATATAATTACTAAAAATATAATTTTATTTAGCATCAAGTTTTATAAGGAGTGCAAACCGATTATGCTAAGCTTTAAACTAACTACTGCTTAACGCGGTTTTTCAAAACTGGCATTCAAATCTTGTTGATAAAAAATATATATCTTCTTGTTCTGACAAAAAAAAATACATCTTATTGTTGATTCATAGTTCTCTGTACATTTTTCCCATTTTATACGATTTCCCTGCATTTTTGCATTAATTGGCAGTGGTAATATAAGTTAATAAAATGAATTATTGATTGACCTTAGTATATTTTTTTTAAAAAATCTGAAAAATTGCACATTTCTTATTTCATCTAATATAGTATTTATTATCCACACTAATTACTAGCCAAGAAATAAAAAGTTAATAGATTTTATATTTTATCTAGTACTATTATTTAAAAAATTTAGATCAAACTAATTACGTAGTTATACATTGCACCCTCTGCGTAATTATAAATAAGTTATATAACATTGCATTGTACTTTTTACTGATAATTCATTTCAAACTATTGAAAATCAATTCCATTATATTATGTCAATCATTTAATGAATTGATTTGATTGGATTATTTTGATTATTGGCTTGGTGGATTAATTTCTAAAAACCAAATTAAATTATTAACCGTTGAAGAAATAATATATTTAAAATTTTCGTAAGCCACTAAATTAAATTAGTACTTAAGAGTGGATATTTTAAATTTTAATTTCTCGTCAAGAGTGTTATTAATGTGATAAAAGCGTTATTAGTTAATTGTACATAGTGAATACATCATGTCTCATCAACAACATTATTAATGTGATAAATGCATTATTAGATATATCAACAAGAGTTATTTGGATCAAAGTCGTTAAACAATTTAACAAGTCGATACCTTTGAAATCTCAAAGAAATAGATTCCCTTCACTAATTTCCAATTTACATTACATTTGTTTGAACATATCTGATATTGTAGGCATAACAGCAAAGATTACAACAACATATTTAAGCCTTTCAAAGAGGACAAATGTGTCTTTTCATAAGCAATGTAGTAACATGGGCTTCTGCAATAAGCTTCCTCCCAATCACAACAATTTCGCTATTTCTTTTTCCCATCGAAATTTTATAGTTGCAGCCAAACACCATAAAATCACGTTTTCAAATAAATAAGTGCGATTGTATCTCCCAAACGCTCGGCCAAACAGAACTTAAGCTCCTTTCAAAAGGAGAGCCACCGGGACCCTGAAACTAACGAAACCTTGTAAACCCGAATGTAAAATAATCAGACGAGAACCAAACAGGGAAAAAAGACTTTTCATGGGATTGCTTGGCTTTATTTTTCTAGCACCCACATCAAGTTCTGCTTCAAGATGTTATTCTTAGAGTTCTTATATTTCCCTTTGCTTCTACATGATCAGGAGGGATATGTCCAGCAATCCTTGTGCTAGTGCCTATTCTCTCCTACGGTTTAAGAATGCATCCCGGATCCTGGAATATGTCCAGTAATCCTGGTGCTAGTGGTTATTCTCTCCTATGGTTTAAGATGCATCCTTGAGTTCAATTCCAACATATCCCTTCTCATACGACATGTCATGGATACATGCCAATCCCTACTCATAAAACGTCATGAACTAGATTGGGGATTTTAAATAAACCCATCTATATTTGTTGTGAAGCATCGCCAACTTCTGCAATTTCCATGCTAATTAAAAAACGGAAGTAAAAATCTTAAGATACAATTTGTCTGCCATCAGGCCTAAATCAGATCGCAGAGTATGCCCCAAAATTAGCAAAGATTTCTTTCAGCTTGCGAATTACTCCTCCCATGTTGAAAGAAATTGAGGAGATATCACATTCTTTAATAAGCATATTCTGCTTTTACATCCAATGAACTTCTATAACTTCATGGGTCTGCAAGAACAGGACCCAACATTATATCTTCTTGTTCAATCCACATGTTGCTGAAATTTCAAAACTGGTAAAGATGACAGAACTAATGATAAACTCCATAAGGTCCTTTTCAGCTGGCATTAGTTGCCAATCAAATCAGAACAATCAAACACAATCCCCTCTAATCAGGATCTGCCACCAAGACGACACAACCCTGGCAGCAGCCAAACAGCAAATCGAATATGCTCTAGGCTTCTTTGGCTGCATGAATGGGGAGCACAGTTTCACCACTGCATTTAGAAAACCTCTTTAGATGGATAACTACTGTCGCATGGAATATCACACACCAACCCAATCTATTGTAATATATCTCTAGGAATGCTCTATACTTCTTTTTATAGTTACAATGCCCATTTCTTCAACAGATTCTTAATCAACAATCAAGATTTTGACAAAGTTTGCAAAAAACCAGTGTAAAGCGTTCATGCAACCAAACTATGATTATGTAAGTTGCTAGAATTCTCTAGAGGATGCTTTTTTTATTTGTCACAAACATTCCAATGCAACAGAACACAATCCTAAAAATAGGCAATTGAATTCTAAATTTCTGAGGATCGTCTCATCTGCAACTCCAGTACCGTGAAGGTACTGCTAAGAAGTCAGTGATTCACTACACAGACATGTAACCATTCTTCCACAAATCTCACTCTCGAAAATATGCAAGTTATATCTTGCACAAAAATTTTAGCCAATAGATAGCAAGATAAGGTATATCTCATCCTTGAAGTTGCATGATCACAATCGCCCTTAGTGAAATAAGCATACAAAAGAACACATTTACAGAAACAATAAAACAAGCTTTCTGAAGCTCAATTGCAGAGAATCTCTTTAAGAAATACCCATGGCAAGCAAAAAGAGAGAAAAGGACTAGGCACAAAAAGATCTATACTCTTAGGGACTATCTGGATGGAGTGCACTAGCAAGAAAATATAATAGAAAAGTTTAGCAAGTGATGATAGTAGCAAAATAGCCTTTGAATGAAAATAAGAAGAAATGATTGAAAACATAGATAATGGTAAGAAAAGCCAAAGTTGTTAAGGTTGTCAGAGGTTGTTAAAGTGTCATATCAATCTCAAAACATATAGAAGGGTTGCTATTATGTCTTATTCATATTCTGTCCAAACCAAATAAACCATCAGGAGAACAAAAAATCCAAGCAACATTTGGTACCTGTGCCTGACCAATCATTTGTGTTTCTTATATAAAGATCTTCGACACGTGGAAGTTTTGATCAACTATATGCCACTTGGGGGCACAGCTTACGGAATCTGATTCTTGCCCAGAAAGATCAACGAAATATATTGGTTTTTTTGTCAGAAGATCAACCAAATATTTTTACAAACATTGTTCAACAGATGCATCCAGATACTCAGTAAAGAAGCAAACTTGCACCCCACAAGCTATCTTGGAACAATAGTTAACCCTTTTCCTTTGTTTGCCTCATACATCATACACTAAGGAAAGGAAAGTGCAAGATTCATTATCCCAGAAACACCTTATTGAAATAATGCGGTCACATGGCACACCCTAATCACATGGCGGTAGATTCCTACACACAATCAGCTGAACCACATCTCCGGATCGACCCAAAGTCTCAAAGAAATCCATCCCATAAAGCATATATAATAAAACCACACCATTGCCAACTGAATATATGGGCTTTTTAATTTCCACTGCATTCATTAGAAAATTCAATGAATTACCTCATGGAGAACAAGTCAATGTCACTAATCAAATTCATTAATCAGCAATCTCATTAGGGAATTCCCGGTCAACTCCACCAAAAACTCTCAATGAACTGACATCTCATATTGCCATGTGAATGATTCAATCAACATGAGCTGAAGAAATTGGGAAGCCTAATTTGACTTATTATGAATTAGAGAAAGCAATTATTCCCATCACAATGCAATTTAAATAAGCTAGTCCATGTTTAAAGGACTCTGTGATCCAGCTAGATTGCCCATTAAGCTTCAGATGGATGGGGTTAGTAAGAGGGTGCATTAGCACCCCTTTACACATTTTTTGAGATTACTGTGGCATTCTAACAACTTACAACAACTCTAACAATGTTAATTTTTCTCATCATTACATATAGTTTCAATCATTTCTTCTTACTTTTAGTTCAAAAACCTATTTTGCTGACATCATCCCTATTACACTTCTCTAATACACCACCTTTCTAATATACTCTCTTCAAACAGTTGACTGTTTTTCCAAATCCTGACAGCATGAATAATTTGAGTACCAGTCTGAAAATCTGGCAATTTCGGACCAGTCCAAAAACATATTTTTTTGTTTTTTAAATTTTTTTATAAACATGTTAATATAGTTATATTTAATCTATAAACCAAATTTGACCTTTTTAGATATGCATATATATTTATTTTAAATTTTTAAATACATGAGTATTTAAGTCATTTTAAATGGCGGTTTCAGACTGGTCTGAAAAGTTCAGTCAGTGAATAATTTACACAATCATGTACTTAAAATATCCAATGCATGCCAGCTAATCAGGTTCAGTGGCAAACCCTGTTTAGAGTCTTCAGAGGTCCCATTGTATCAAGGCCTGTATCTTAAGTAAGGTTTCAAGCCAAGCTTAAGCTGAAAAAACAAACATCAACTTGACTTACCGACATTACTATTAAACAAATTCTTCTGCAATTCTTGTGCAAAATGCAACGCATAATGTCAAAGAAGAAATTCCAGAATTTCATTCAATTGTGGGACAATGTTTGAAATATATGTGGCAAACTTAATTAGCCATATGGCAACCTAGTAATATCATGAGGCTCCATATCCATGCATAAGTTTGATCCTCTGGCAAATGACTAAACCATAAAATAGCAAACAAGCTGGATATTTGTGTACATTAACAATGGGCATTTATATACTTGTTTTCCAAGTTGCTCTCTTTTATAGATATTTAATCCAATGAATAAATTGATGGATTTGAATTCTAGAGCAGAACATCTACAAAAAGTATGCCATTTCTTTTTTACAGGAAAAATATGCCACATTGGACACGTAACAATGTCAAGACCCACACAGACATCAATAGTAAAGCTCTCTGTTACTTCCTATGGTCCCCTCAGAATTTACTCTCATTTTATGGATCAAATCAATGAGGAAGACACACCTCAGGTGTATCTCACTATATAAAAAATCAAATAATGTCGTATCCTAGATCAATACAATTGATGCCTTCTTTGGTTCATCAAAAGCAACACTTGAATAATGAAATGTCATATCCTAGATCAATACAATGGATGCCTTCTTTATATCATCAAAAGCAACACTTGAACCCCGATCTCTGAATTTTGTTGGTTTCTAAACTAGACATCTTATGATGAATAGAAACCAGAAAATCCTTACATCAAGGAATTCCTTCACATACATTCTTTCACGCATACATTGTATTAACCTAGTATGTGACATGTAAGGAGGAGACAAACTCAAATGGGAAATGGAGGCCTTCAATCTTTCATGACATCACCAGGTTTATTCTCTGGCATCCAAAATCACTTTCTCCTTGAAGAATTTGTCACAAGCAATTTCACAAATGCTGCTCCTACATATCAGTAAGGATATGTCCAGCAATCTTATGCTGGTGATTATTATTATCCCGTACGGCATAGGCATGCATCCCCTGAGATCAATTCCAACAAACATATTACAGCATACAATCATGTGTAGATTGGAAGCTATCAGCTCCAAACATAGGGGAGGAGATCTTAGAAGGGAACATCTCCATGAACTATCAAATTAAAATGTGATTATGAACCCAAAAAAGAAAAATAATCAAAGTTGCCTTTCCCTTTCAAAAACAAGAAAAAGCAAAAAAAAATAATGATCAAAATATCAGTAAATTAATATGTGACTATTTATCTAGGAAAGGGGCAGTGATCAACACATCAAATCCCTGTTATGTAACATGTCATGAACATATTTCAATCCCTCCTTGCCTGACAAGGCGTCAATTATAAAGGGGATTCTAAAGAAACCCAACTGCCTTTTTCATTAAAACTGTTGCGAAGCATCACAACTTTTGCAATCTATACTGAATAAAAATATCTCTCTCAACACATAAATTATCTTCCTTATTCACCAAAATTTTCACAAATTTCTTCCAGCCTGCAAATGTTCCTCGCATGTACAGAAAAGATTGGGCACATATCACTCGCATTAAGCTGCAATATTTTTTATACCAATTGAAATTCTATAGTTCATCGATTAACGAGAAAAAGGGCAAAACTTTATATCTTCGTATTCACAATTTCACATATTGCTGACATTTCAAACTGCTGACGATGACACCACTTACAAAGAACTCAAGAAGGCTCTTCTTTTTGCGTTGACAATGACAGCAGTTGATCAGGACAATCGAACACCAATAACCTCCTCCCTAATCTGGATCTCCCCACGAGACTCGACCGCCCCGGCGACAGCCGAACGGCAAACCGGGCAAACAGGCGCTTTCACCAGCCACGCATCGATGCACCTTGCATGGAAAACATGACTGCACTGCGGGAGGATCCGGCAACTCTCTTTTTCCCGGAAGCAATCCAGGCATATGGGACAGTCGGCAGGGGAGACGGGGACGGCGGGACTTCCGTAGTCAAAGCAGGGAAGCTTCTGGAGGTCGTCGCGTGACAACCCGGACGCTGAATTGGGCAGCATAGCGTTCCTGCGGCGGCGGCGAAGGGCGGGGCCAGCTACGAGGAGGTGGAGGAGGAGGGCGGCGGCGATGCCAACTAAGATGCAGAAGAGGGAGATGAAGAGGGCCATGATGATGGCCTTGAGGACGAAGGAGAAGAATTTGGTATTGGGTTTTGACGCGGGCGGCGACATCGGAGGCGGCGGATTTGAGGAACGGGGAAGAAAGTGAGAGGAGAAGAGGGAGTGGAAACAACTGGAAGAGCTTTGGGGGGTGTTTGGAACGCGGGGATTGGAGGATTTCATGGCTACAACAGGCGTCGCATTCGTCTTCGTTGTCATAGCCGCTGGTGCTGTCGCCCTCGGCGTCGTCTTCCTAAAATCGCTGCGGACGTCGTCGCGTCTCAAGTCTCAACGCTGCTCAGCCGCTACTTCCTCCCATTGGATGAAATTTCCCATGCCAGGCATTTACACCCTTTCCTACGTTACTTTGGGTTAATTACAAATTTACTCCCTAGATTACTTTTAATTACACCTATACCCACTAAATTTGAGAACTTTTACGTATATCCACTAAATATGTGCGAAATTTCATCAATACTCATCTTGTCACAATTAAAAACCATTGTTATTTATTATAATAAAATGTCCAAAATACCCCTAATCATTCAATAACAATAGCCGTTCAACTATAGCAAAAGAAGTTGAACAATGTAATGAAAACTCATTCAACTTAAGAGAGATGCTAAGAAAATTGAGTTTTGATGGTTTGAATATGACAATAATGACAATAGATGTTAGATCAAACAAGGGTACTTTGGCATTTTAAAATCATTAAACGTTCCTTACTGTCATATTAGGTATTTTTAAAATTAATGAAATACTTAAGTGAATATATGTGAAAATTTTCAAACTTAGTAAATATATTTGTAATTAAGGCAAATATAATAGATATATTTAAAATTAACCCTATTATTTTTCTCATTCTCCTCCCATCACCTTTTTTTTGCTACATAACAAACTAACCTCTATCTCTCTCTCCTTATTTCTCCATCTAAAAAAATGCAAAAAATTTTTAAAAGTAAGAGAGGTATCATGTTCAACTACACCAAAAAAAATTTTAAATCCAAAATTTTGTAATGTAAAAATTTTACTTTCCATAACTACTCTATTTTTAATTATTTATTTACATTTTACTATATGACTACCTTACTTTTCAATTATTTTTATGTACCTATCCGTACAACTAATTTATCTATTTTACTTTTTTGTTTTTACTCTTCATTGTTACTTCTATCTTATTACATTATTTTTTTCATTTTAAAAACTTTTATATCAAAATTTTTTCGAAAATCATTCAAATGTAAAAGTAATAATTGAAGCAAAAGAAGTAAGGAAATTTTTTATCTCTTACCAATCAAAGAAATGTACATGGATGAAAATATACAAAACAATTTGGATCATGATCCTATGCACCTAGTGCACTTAGCTTTAATGCACATTGATGCAAATACTCATTTTTTTATTTTTAAAATTTTTTTATTCAATTGTTAATCTAAGTGTATTTAATATGGGTATCAATTTTTACTTTTTTTTTAGATTTCTAGATTTTTTGGATTTTTTAAAATCGGAGGCATTTTTAATTTAAAATATCTACAAATCTACAAATATAATAAAAATTGATACACATATTTAATACACTTAGATTAACAGTTATTTCAAAAAAATTTCAAAAAAGAGTTAAATGTACCCTAGTGCACCAAGCCTAAGTGTACACCAGGCGTATCTAGGCATCTCCCACGTAATTTTGTGTAGTTTATACCAAACTTGGGAGAAAACTCAAAAGGTCATAATATAAAGTAAAACAAATTTTGAAAAGATGAGGGGTAAGTATGCACAAATCCTGTTATTGGAAATTCAAGGAAAATAGTTATAAAGGTCCATTCGCGACGAGGCAAATATTAAAAAAAAGTGGGAAAAATTTTATGAACTATTTTTTAAAAAAGTGAAAAAATAATGTAATACGATATTGGCAATGAATAAGAATAATGCGATAACGATAAAATAGATGGGATGCTTGTATATAAATATATAAAAAGTCATTACATATAGCATTAATGATAGAAAAGAGAAGACAAGTGGATAATTAAAATGTTAAATCATATCAAATAAGTAAAAATGAGAAGGAAAGTAACGATAACTACTAAGTGATTCTTTTCCCTCACACTACACGGACCCTGAGTCTTGTGGATTCAACAACTTCTAAAAAATAACTATGAATTTTATAGGGTATAAAAAGGTTTATTACGAGTCTATAAACTCTTATTTTCAGGACTTTCTTTTAATAATGGACCTCAATATATGTTGGAGACATAAATCTAAGAATATTTGGATGAACTCTTTCCCTTACCATAGAAACCGTTTATAAATAACTATGCTTGATGCAAATTAGGTTACTTTAACCAGTTAAAGTTGCTACAGACTAATATAATTTAATGAACCTTAATAATTTTTATTCATCTTTAATGGGATTGGACGAATTTGAAGTTGCGTAAAGAAATTCTACTGCCTCGACCGGATATGGAAGGGAGAGAGCCACAGAAGGTTGCATCTACCTGAGAAGAAGAAAAACAACTTCAGAAATGACCAATACCCAATGAGTTGGGCGGACCTTATTGCAAATACTGCGTTGCATCAGCATAACAGAGAGAAGGTAAGCAACATTGAAGGCTAATAACATGGAGGAACAACCACAAACACAAATTTATCTCTAGCAACAGTTCCTTGGAATTAATTATGCAGACAATAGGAAGAGAGGTCTCCCTGAATCATTTCTGACTGATGATGAACCAAGGATATGAGCTTGAAATCAAAAGAAAATGGAGCCGAAAGGAAGAAATATGGTCCAAAATATAAGCATATTGACGGGTCTCTGGAAATTGGATTCCAGTGAATTATCCAACACAGTGAGATAACAACATTTAAGCTTTTATTTATCACATGCAGTCAAAATTACCATCATAAAAGTCTCATGTAAATGCGAACTGCAATGTAAAAGCATGGCAATTTATAGCAGAAACACCCAAAATGGTGCTACAACGTAAACTGGTCAATATTACACTACAAGCACATACATGTGACCTGCTTGGTGACAAAGGAGCAGCCATGGGGAGCAAGCCTGCCAAAGCAATCGAAAATCCAGCAATGATAGTTCCCGCTGGTTGATTTCAGTGATTCCTATGTTGTCATCACAGCCCAGCTATCTGATTACATTGTAAGCACAGTTCCTACTTCATCAACACCCGTATCAGAAATATATCCCTATAAATAGACATTATTTGTAGAATTGATACATGTTCCACCTGAAATTGCTTAACTAGCCACTTTCCAACATGCTATTAGAAGTGGCATTGGGAAATCAATTAACCTGGAAACACAGAATTAATGTTGAAGATCAGTCCACATCAAAAGAAAAAGTCAGCAAATATAAAATAATAAATGTTACATACAGACTGATCTGAAAGGCTGTGTTTTGCTTGGGGGGATGGATGCATGAAAAATGAAATCGTCAAACTAAGCCGTGCCATTTGATCAAAAGCCTTGCCATCATACAAGCTGTTAAGTTGCATATGATTTCAAAAAGTCCTTTAATCAGATTATGATAAGGAACTGATATGCAGAGCGGATTTGACATGTCATTATCTCCTGTTTATCTTAACCTATTCAATCTATCGCTGAAATTGTCACTATGTTGCTGATATTAATCTTCCTTTCCCTTTCATTCACAGGCTGTAAATGACTGTCTTTGGATACGTGGGTGCAAAACTTTACAACATTACTTCATACAGTAACGTGAAGAATAATTCAGCATAACTACATGAAGTCTTGGTAAGCTTTTGTTTTTATATCCTGAAAGTACTTTACGACCTGCTTTAACTACCTCATTGTGGCTAAATAGCTAAAAGCAAATAGTGAAGTCCAGCCTTCTCTCGCACTGCCCAAGCCAGATTGTGGCCATCTTCACTATTCCACTCCCTTGACTCAAAATGGTAAAATCATTACAAGCTAGATTCTTGGTATCTCCACCACTCCAGATATATCTTAATTTGAATGGTAAAACCAGTCAGGCAAAAGAACTAATCAGTTGGTTGATTCATACAACAGAGCAACTCATGTTGACTTGGAATATTTTGCAAGCACATAGGAGGAAAACAGGTTCCTGACCAATAAATAAATGACATGGATGCCTGAATTGGCTACATTTATATACAGAGACATTCTTGTGGAAGGTGCACTATGACAGATTAAACATTTCCAGGCCCATATGCAGCATTCAAGCAAAAAGTGGAGTGCATAAGCTACATATACATTAATAGTAGGAAGACAATCTCAGAAATCACCCTGAAATGTATGCACATGATTAATCCAAAAGGCCCTAACATAACTGTTGGCAGTTGCCAAACAGGTTTGCATAGCTCTACTGTTCCGGAATAGCAACCGCCAACAAGAAACAAAGAAAGAAAAATTCTGCTTCATTTTGTAGTCAACAGAGTCTATGTTGCAGGGTCTCAAAACTCAGTTGCTTTTTAGTGAAACCCTCACTGATTTGTATAATCGAAGAGCATTAAATTGGTCATTCTAGAGTATACCACAGAAGGAGTCACACATATGAAACCCCTATAATAGTTTTTCTGGTTCTAAGTGTACTCAATATTTCAGATGGCACAGCTACTAAGGCTTTGCCTCAGTCGTAACACCTTTTGTTGCCAAAAAGGAGGACAGGTGTTCAAATGTTGGTGGGGGCATTTGTCCCTCAATATGTTATATAGGAGTTTTGTCTCCTAGTTGGTAGATGGGAGTTTGAGTCTCCCAAGTTGATTGGTGGAAGCATGTGATCTCCTTCTTGTAAGTTGTAAGAATGTCTCAAGGGCTTGATTATAATAGAAATTTGAGATGAACATAAATATAAATATATACCAATCAAAAAAAAAAAATTTTGATGGCACAAAGAACGGGAAACATCTATTCTCTTAGCAATTGTGGCTCAAAGGTCATGTATGGGTCAAGGTCCTTCCAAGAATAAAGATCCAAGCTTGTACTTCCCCTAGATTTCACAACAACTAATAGATGACATTAGGAAGTTTAAAAAACAAAGATGGTGGATGGATATCATGACTTTATGCTTCTGGTTGTCAAACCACATATTTTATATGCACAGAGGACTAGTGAGTGTAAGACTCAAACGGAAAACCATTCTGTTCTAGGTCAAGCTTAACATAAATGTGTGACTTCCATACTGTATCATACGCAAATAGAAAATATTCAGCGACATTCAAGTCAAAACCTATGTTATCTAAAACCCATAATGTTTAAATGGAACAATTATTGACAATCTAGTGCTCATTCAAGCATCCAAATACAGTGACTGCATCACCACTTGTCTCAATTATATAAGCTGTAAATATAGATTAGATGCAGCTGACCATTCAAGACCAAAGTGATCTAACAGTAACATATTCTTAGTCTTTTGAGGTTAAGCATTCTCTTCAATGAGTAAATAGCGGTTCAGATAGAAACCAAAATAAAACTAGGGTAGATATGTAAGTGCAGCGTTTTCCAGATGCAGTTACAGCCAATAGCTTCCCTCATTTTATTCAAAATATTCAACCTGGACTTGGAACAATGAGGGATGAGTCACCCATATTATCCACTACTTTTAGCATCCAGATGCAGGCCAATCAACTCCGGATTCTGGTAGAGAGAGTTTCGATTCACAATGCATACATGTCTAGCATAAGCATTGTGGATTGTTCTTAAGATAGTTTTAAATCAACATGGAAAGAGAGATTAGTTCTAATATCATTGTTACTAAAGATCACGAGATCTTTCTTGTCATTCAAATTAATAGAATCATTTCATTGGAAAAACTATTGATGAGCAGGGGAGAATACCACTCCAGAGTAAGAAAAAAAGATTTCTTGTTTAGGTAATTATTCAAGAAGTATACAAAGAAGAAAAAGAACCTAATCATAATTTTTATTTATTTTAAAAAAAAAACCACACGATCAAGTTCAAAGAAAATTAACATAGCAGTTGATGGAAAAGAAATGAATTAATAACATATATTTGATGTTGTTAAAAACATATATAAGGGGGATGTAACAAATGTAAGGACCATGAGTGGAGATACAAATGTTTTCTACTTACGATACGTTTGCATCAAGGTTCAACCTTACATCATTTCCTTTTCAATTTATTTATAAATGGAATTACTAGACATTTACAAGAAGTACCTTAGTGCTATTATTTGCAAATGATATAGTTTTAACAGATGAAACTAGAGTAAACTTAGAATTAAATAAGTGGAAAGATATTATAAAATATAACAGTTTTAGAATTAGTCGCACAAAAGCTGAATATATGAAATGATTTTAATAATAGTGAGCACTTAGATGAGAAACTAATTAAGATTTCAAATCAAGTGGTACCAAGAATGATCATGTTTGGTATTTAGGATCAATAGATCATGACAAAGGGGAAATTAAAAAGATATCGTTAATAGAATTCAAGCAAAATGAAAGAAATGACAAAATTTTTCGGGAATTTTAAAAGGAAAATTTTATAAGACTGCGCTTATAGTAGCTATGATTTATAAGATAGAACGTTTGATAGTTAAAGAATAACATATACTAACCCAAGATAATCTAAAGGTGAAGTCACTAGGTAATAAAATAAGGAAAAAACATACTAAGGTGGATTAGAAATGTTAAATAAAGGCCTGAAATGACACTGGTTAAGAGAGTTGAGTTTATTCAAATAGAAGGCGTAAGAAAATGAGAGAAAAACCCAAAAAACATGGATGAAAATAACTAAACAAGATACGAAAACATTAAAGATTATTGAAAACTAAGTTTCTGATTTTCAAAAATAGTGCAATGGGATCCATGCAACTAACTCCACTTAGGTGGGAGATCGATGATGACAACGATGATTAGAAAGTACGAACGTTACTAGTAAGGCCACATGGAAGTAGGAGGGAACCCTTTATGCAGCCAGCTTGGAGCATTTAGGTTCATAGGTACTAAAACACTGCCAAACATCGTGCAAATTTTGTACACTAGCCAGCAGAGTGGCCAACACATTGGACGTGATGGTTAATGTTTTCACTTTCCATTTGAATAAATATAGAAGTCCAGAAGACAAGTGGAACAGTAGAAATTTCAGCATCTTCATGGCGAGCTGCACCAAAGGATGGTCAGCGTCTTGCGTATGTTCTCATGTTCCATTGACATGATTGCATAAAGGCCATGCATACGTGATTATTAGCTTGAACAATCTACTGGTATGATTTCATAATAACAATAAAATCCATAATCAGAATGCAAGCCAAAAAATCCTAACGACCTCAATGCCCCGATCATTTCTCTGTTTATCAGCTCCAGTGTCTTAATCACAAAACTACTTGGTATTCATACGTACCATTTGGAAAGGAAAATAAAGATAGACATAAGTAATGCTTCTCTGCCAATCATAGAATTTGCAAAACAAAATAACATGGAGATGCCGTCAATGAAGAATTGAAGGAGATTCCAAGATATGCACGTCAAAACCACACATTTTTTAGAATCCATTCCATGTATAAGATGGGAGCCCTGAAGCAGTCAGCCACTAATTACAAGAAGGAAAATGACAGGCGGATAATATACAACACGGAGACAATGCCTATCTGATAAATAGACTGCTCTTACGTGAAGTAACCAAAACAAAAGGAAAAAGGCAAAACAAATGCAAAACCAAAACATAGAAAGTCCATGACTAACCTTTTCTATGATCCGAATTCATAGGAACACTCGGCGACATGCTTGGTTCAGTTCTCAAAGACGTCGCACTTCTATTGCTTTGATTCAGCAATCTCTCATTTAAAAGCTTCGCAATCTGCAACTGAGATTGTGCCATTATCTCCGTTCGCTTAAGTTCCATCTCTGCCCTCCTCAGCTCTGCCTCTATTCGTCTTCGCTCCGTGTCTTTGAGCATTTCCATCCGTGTCTGCTCAATCTTCAACACCGAATTCGCTAGCATCCTAATACTCTCTGCAACATCAATAGCTTTTCTTTTCCTTTGCTTGGCGACTGAATCCGTCTTTCCCAGCCCATCAGTGGCACTGGGGATCTTGCTTCTTGGGGTGCTAATATCACTATCTGTATCCTTACTTTCCTTCCTATCATTGACCAAAGTGTTCGACCCACCGTCCTGATCACTGTCCTGAGCCTGAACAGCTGCATCGACATTGACTGTAGCAACAAGCTGAGGAAACTTCCCCACTGCGGGAGGATGGGAATTATCCACTACCTGCCTCGGAACATGCTCTGAATCCCCAGTTTCTACCTTGGGCAATGCCTGCGGGGCTGCCTCCCCTTCTCCATTTGCAAGCCCGAGAGCATCACCCTTAGCTTGAGGATTCAACAAACAGTTCATACGGGCATAGAATTGCCAAGAAGAGCCAGGTGATTCAGCTCGAAAGCGCTTCTTCATGGATTCGATCTTGTTCTTACACTGATTAGGAGTCTTAATGGCCTTGGTGCCGCAGCTCCGATCCGAGACCTTCTTTGCAATGTCCTCCCAGTCGCTGCCCTTGAGTTTCGCCCGGTTACGCAGCATCCATTTTGATTCATACACGTCCAGCAAGCTCAGAACTCCCCCTTCACTCCACTCATCCCTCTTGCCCCTGTCCGGGGTCTTTGACGCCACGCCTTCGGCGGGGCCTGCAGCTTCAAGCCGCGGCGCCGGCGGCCCCAGGTGGAGGCGTTCGTTTGCCACCGCCCTTCCGCTTGGGCCATTGTCGACTTCCACCTTAGCAGACTCCATAATTCAACGCAAAAACGATCACCCAAAACACAGAATGGTCGATAGGGCTATGAAAAAGCATGATTCCGCGTCAGAAAGCGAAAAAGACAACTCTTTCGTGTCCCTTCTGAGAAAAGGCCATCTGGGTTGTTCTCTCTGCACTAACCCCACCAGAATTTGTTCTTGTTTGCCCAGAAATGCTTGATAAAAACGAATTCCTCCAGAGAAAATTTAAAATTTTGGAAGCAGAAAACCAAAAATGGGGATGCAAAAAGGGAGCAGCTTGAGGGAATGAATTCGAATTCTTACAGCTTCGGTGGAATATCAAACGTCTGGTTTTGGACTTCTCTCTTCTTCTCTATATTTCTTCAAAAAGAGAGAGATGAGTGCTGAGCACTGAGTCTCCGGCCAGCACCGGAAGTTATACACGGTGCTCTGGCGTTGCTGTTGCTTGATACTCCCAAGCTAAAAACTGCATACATGGAACTGTTCAGAACCCATCAGACTCACGAATCCATGCAAACCCCTCACCAATTTACATTTCCATCGCTACGTTTCTGGAAAATTACTATTATTTTTGGACATTTTTCGGAAGATTTTTGTGACCTTCGGTTAATTGTCTGCTAAACCAACAGACAAGGAACAAAACAAGACTAATATCTCGGGTTTGCATGAAACTCCCCAAACTGGTAACGATAATTTGGACAGTTAAGCATGACCGAAAGCTCGCCACGTCAGCAACTTCGGTGCGCCGGGCATCGAGCGTGGCACTTGGCCAGAGTATCATTGTTCTTCGGGAGGAAGGCACGCCGCGTCGATGGTGCCACGTGGACTAATCTCATACGTCAGATGCGAAGCGAGCATCTGTCAGAACGCAACAGCCAAGCTTTGAGTGGAATGTTACGTCACGGGAAGCAGACGAGTCGGACTGCCGTATGATTGGTGTGGGGGAATAGATCATGTCGTTTGCTACGACGGTGGAGTACGGGAATTCAGTGTGCTCGCCTCTCGCGGGAATAAAATTCCGAAATATTTTTTAAATCGGTATGCCCAAGATGGGGATGCGTATTATGGATTGCACAAATTTCATAAGAAATATAGAAATTTTTTTTAACCGGCGCTAATGCATTTGCTAGAAAGATGGTAGCAATAGGGATTCGCCAGATGGCTTCCTTCCTACAATTGGGGGGTTTTGGTGGACTGGCGGAGTTGTATACCTCGTACGCGTGCGCTAAGATGTTAATCATGTTACTTTTAAGACTTAATGATTTAGAAATTCCCGTTACGTTCCATAAAGGGCAAAAAGTTTATAACTATTTTCATACTAACTAGACTTGTTGTTACGACAGTTAAATATTACTTAATTAGAAGGAAAATTACTGCTTTTTGGAACTTGGATAAGAGCATGAAATCTCTTATTTTTACAAAATTATTTTTCTTGTCCACAAAAGATGACAATTCACTTTTCATATTTTCTAACTTTTCTCCTTTTTAATATAGAACATGACTTTTTCATCTCGCATCCTTATCCTACCCAAGTGGGTTGCAAGACGAGATGTAATGCACATTTTATATTCTTTATATTCACCTTTTGTCATGATTGAATTTCTTGATCACCTAATTATTCTATTTTTTATTTTTTCCTCAATATTTTAATTATTTTTATAAAATTATCTTATCTATTCCTACTTCATTACCATTGCACACTTATCTTATTATATTACTCTCTTATCTTTTAAAAAGCATTTCATTCCATTCTCACTAATTACCAATTTTCAAACCCTCTTAAAAGGTAAAATTTATCTCTTTTAGGGGTATTTACAAACAAACTGAGATAAATCATGATACGTGGACCTTAATTATGCAAATTCATTTGAGGAATGTAGATTTGACAAAGCTATCAAGTTGCAGTGAAAAAAGTGAATGAATTTATTTTCATTTTAAGGTTTAGAAAAGTATTGTGGTTTTTAATATGTTGTTCGAACCGGGCCAAAGGCCTAATCAGTTTGATTGGGAACCGGTTCATTTGTAGCTAGTTTGGTTTAATACCTTTGAACTATGAGAATCGGATGAATCGCGGTTGAATTGGAAACTATAGTTGGACCTGGTTTGCCCAGTTCATCCAAAATATATATTAAAAAAAGCAAAAGCCAACTCCTCACCCGCCCTCCATTTCTCATTTTCGTTTTCCCTCCCAAAGCAATCTACAAAAGCAAGCAAGAGAACCATCTTCCTTCCACAGCGAATCCAAGCTCTAAAGCTGTCAAATGCTAGCTCCCTTCGATAGTCGATCGTCGAACTGCAAATGCTGTCTATTTTGCTTGTATCGTCATTTTGCCGCCTTCTGCTCCTGCCGCCCATTTTAGTACCCTCATCGGCCATAGCTTGTCAATTCGGAGCTCGACATCGCCATGCTCAACTGGTGCTTCTCCTTCTCTTGTACCGGTACACAGTCCTCTGTCTCAATTTCATTTTGCATATTGCATTTCATTTTTTCCTCAAATTGATTTTAGTCGAATTGTCAAAGAAACCCTAGCTGGCTTGGCTCCTCTCCGGCCTACCATTTGGACTCGCCCACACTAGTCGATAGTCGAGACTCATCAGTCACCACCTGTGATACTCGGACTCAAGTAGGGCTCATATATGTGCATTTGGCATGAAAACATGAATTATATATTTATTGATTGATTAATGATTTGAGTGATTCATAAATGATTTGAGTGATTCGATGATTTATTTCAATTAGGGTTAATGATTAAAGAATGATAATTAAAATTAATTGTCATAGGCCAATATGGGTCAATATGATTAAAGTGACCTAATGCGGATGGAAAAATGTTAATGCGCAATGAATAATTACTTTATTTATTACGATTTAATTAATGGAAGTTATGATGATAATTATGGAATTAAGGTGATAAAGATTTAAAAATTCATAACTTGACGCCTATAAGGCGGATTGAGACGAAATTTGAAAGGTAAGCATATGATTATATGTCAATCTTATGGATGAATTGGATTATGAAAACTATGATGGGATTCGTGTGATAATTATTTATTTTCATCCCAAATCCATAAGTTAATTTCAAAGGGCTATAACTTTAGATAGAAAAGTCATTTTGAGATGAAATTTGAAATGAACAGGTAAAACGATGTGGTGAATATTACAAGGGACATCGACTTTATGCTCCATAAAGTAACATTTCATTTATGTAAAAGCTAAGGGATTAAATACATAAGATATAACACATATGAGGTGTCAAAAGGAGGTAATTTCAATTGAATTTTGTGAATTTCCTAAAATGGCAAAATCAAAGATAATATCAAGCGATTAAATATTGGTTCAAATGGCTAATGTCTAGCCTCAAAGAGGCATGGAGAGGTGACATTCGATGGTGACGCCCAAGCATGATAAGGCTTGATTTTTTGATTTTTTGAAAAGATAAATCATGCATCTAATTACATAGGAAGCTAGGGTAAGTAATGGGCATTAAATTAAAGCTAAATTTTGTAGAAAAAAATTTCAAATGGGAAGCTTCATAGACGTTACCAAGTGTGGACAGCAACATTGCTCTTAAATGAGCTAATTTTGATGAATCTATATATATGATAATTACATAATTTACTTACGTAAGATTAAGTCATATCATCAAGGGATACGAAGGCAATAAATTACCCTCCAAATGATGTGGCAAGTGGACCCAAAAATATGAAAAAATCAAAAACTATACAAGGGTATGGATGTTCCATGCGAAGAGGGTTAGAGAGAGAAAGTTCAAGGAGAAGAAATCTCCAAACCAAGGCAGCCATGGACGTTCCAAAATCCAACAAGGGAAGAAGAATAAAAAGGAGAAAAGGAGAAGAAAAAAAGAAGGAAAAAGAAGGATTCAAGTTGGGGAAGTTTGGATTTAAGATGCTTAAGATTCAAGTTAGTATAGATTGAGTTTCGAATCTTTTAATTTCAAGTTTCTCACATCTAATTATGGGTTCATGAATATGATTCATAATGAACCCTTAAAGAAAGAATTATGATGCCCTTAATTATGGCATTGAATGATGATTGAATTGTATGAATGAATTCAAAGGTTTAAAGAGGTTAAGTTGGATGTTAAAGATGATTATGGATTAATAACCTAGCTAAAATTTTCTTAATTCTTCTTTTAAAGTTGATGTTTCGATTAGTTATCATGATTAGATTATGATTCATGCTTTTATGAATTATATATGTTGATTTGGGCATAAGTTATGAACCTTAGAAGGGATAGAACTTAAGGTTACGTATATGACCCGATTTTTTATTTTTTATGACATGTATGATATATGAATTAGCCTAAATGATATATAGACGATTTAGAGTGTAAAGTACCCTAAATTAAAGTTACTTTGGATGTTCAAAAGGGGTTAGAAAGAACTGTCATAAATCTGATTTTTAAAGGCACAAATAAGGACGTCTAAAGAGAGGTGAAAAGGGTACCCAAAATGTGTATGAAAGTTGTTATTTTTTAAGCAACTAATCTATGAAATTTAAATATATAATAATACCCTAAATTTGGGTTAAGAAAAACATGATTAATTGCTAGAATTTATGGATTAAAAATCTATTAAGATTTAAGTGTCAAAAGAGACATTAAAAGTGTCAAAAGGGACGTTAAAAGTGTGAAAAAGGGGTCCCAAAGTTGCTGTTTTGGAATCCTATGATTAATGGATTAAAATTCCATAAATATACCCTAAATGATGTACTAATTAAGGAGTTTAATCATGGTGAACTAAGTGGTAAGTTTCTATTTTGAAAATTTTTAAGAAACACATAACATATGTGTTGTAAGATGGTTATACATGAAAGGATATGTATGGTTGAATAATAAATGGCTTACGTGATTTGCTAAAATACAAAAATGCATGAAAATAGGATGAAATGCATAATTATATTAATGTTTTGATAAATAATCATAATTTTAAATTTTGAGATTAATATATAAAGTCTAAGACGTCAAATATATACCTAAAGTGAGCACCAACGTATGAAATATGAAAAATATGTGAAAAATGATGAATGAAAGGTAATGAACCTCTATATGATGATTAATAAATGATTATGATGTGCATGAATGTGTTACCCTACACATGGGTATAAAACATGTTATGGAATAGATAGTATGATGCACAAGTACGTGCTATGTATGATACTCGACTTGAAATCTAAGTGAGTTATGTATGTTAATGATTAATGGGTTAGAAAACTAAGTTGTATGCAAGTAAATGAGAATTATATGAATATAATGTCATTCTTATGTGTATAGGCAAAGACAAAGAAAAAGTTGATCAAGAAAGCTAATGTGACACAAGTAAGCAAGCAGCTTTCTAAAGGATTTTTTACTTTCGCAAAAGTATGATAAAATGTTTGCTAATGATACTCTAAATGTTTTGAATTATTTAGCAAATGATTATTGAAATTATTTCTAAGTTGTTTAAGGATGGTCATTCCTTTAGTTCAATATGTGCTGAAATGCTATTTTCAATTATGATAAATGATTTATGTCATGTTTTATCAAATGATGATGAAAAATGATGTTTTAATAGTTTCGAATGAAAAATCATGCTAGCATGTCAAGGATCATGTTTATGACAAATCATGTACACAGAGCATTATGTCCACCTTAAAAGTATAAGCGGACTGATTATCCCCCTTTGATGTGATGAAGATGCTAAGAAAGGCCAAGGCTGGCAGCACCCTCCCTCTTTGGGATGAGAGAAGACGGAGACGAATGATTGTCTAGCTAACTTTCATCCTATGATGCTCATGTTTTATGATAATGCATTGCATTATTTACGATGTACCTGTGATAGGTATGAGGATTATATTTTTATGACATACCCACGAGTGGGTATAATGTTGCTTTCTAATATATTTTTAAATGAAAAATATTGTTTGTAAAATGAATTGCTTGGAAAACATACAACTTGCTTATTGAGTTTTGACTCATGTTTTGTTTTACAAACCCTAAGACAAGTGAAAGGATGGACGTAGCAGAGGAACACAGGTTAAACAATGAAGAAGGAAAATTATAATGAATGCCTATGTATGACTTTATAGATGAATGATTATATAATGATTTATATAACTGCTTTGATGATTGTATAAGATTCACCCAACAATATATGAGCCATGGATGAAAAAATTTTATGCTCAAATGTTAAGGTATGTTTTTATCATATAATGAATGAATATGCTTTTTATGATATAATATGTGTTTATCATGATCTTATAATGGCCTAAATGGGCAAAATGATGAAAAAAGAAATATGCATGATAATATTAACTCTTAAATAGTAAAGATTAAGGGTGTGTTTGTTTAGGATAAAAAAGTGTCAACTAAAACTTTTCAATCTAAAATTTTTCACTCTCCATAATTACTTTATTTTTTAATTATTTTTTCACATTTTTCTACACAAA
>JAXCLR010000092.1:12269163-12280058 GCA_035584095.1 Annona squamosa | reverse complement strand
TCTTTACTCCTCATCATTACTCCTATTATATCACATCACTTTTTATTGATTTGACAACTTCTACTCCAAAAATTTTTCATCAAAAATTTTACCTCCAACCAAACACACCCTAAATGGATAAATATTCTATAAAACCCACCGTGTGATAGGGCAATAATCCTGATCACGTTTACCAATTAATAACAGTTCTAGAGTAAGGTTAAAAATGTGACGCTCGAGTTGGGGCGCCACACCACCATCCTCTCCGTTCCGATTCGATGACTCGACCACCACCACCCCTTCTTCAGTTCTCCTCTCCAATCTCCACTAGGCACCTATCCGATTTGACAGTCCTAGCTCGCACGACGATATCTGTTCTCCAACATCTCCCTGCTTCTAAGCCTCTTTGTTGTCATCTATTGTCTACATTCCCTTCTCCTCTCCATTCTCCCTACTTTACCCTTTCTCCCTTTGTTCTGACTTCTAACTGTCCGGTTGTTACTATTTGCCTGTTGTTGTCATTTTCTCTCAAGTTTTTAGTCTCCCTGCACTACTAGTCACATTTCACATTCATTCGTTATTTCTAGTTTCCAATTATTTTTTGTTATGGAAAATTCTCTCATGAAACGAGTTGCAGAATTTGTATTTTTTGTTATTTTATTTAAATCTAATAAAAAATTTCCATGTAAATTCTTAAAGCAAAATTTTCTTTTGAAGTCGAAACAATTACTTTACAAAAATCCGAATTGAAGAAGCTAATAAACTATTTGTTTTTATTTTCATTTGTTGCAAGCGTGCAGCTAGGTAGACCACAAACACTCTAGCACACTATAAATTGAAGCAGAATTTCATGTAAGAAATAATCATACTGATTTTTGTTAATTTTTTTATTTTTTGAAATTTTAAACTAAATTTTTTGCAACTGAATTGTTGATTACTAATCGATTATATGGTATTGCATTTAATTGATTATGTAATTGTGTTATTATTGTTGATTGCATGATAAATTTGTTTATCGGATTATCGTAAGTAATTCTTTAATTGTGTACCTGTTTTATGAATGTTATATTTGTGCTTAGTTAATGAATTTTGAGAAATTTTATTAATTTTTTCCTACATGTCATGTTATGATGATTACAATCTAATGTATAGGCTAACGAGTCATGAGTACAGAATTTTACTAGTACATAACTAATTAAAAATTGTACATTTATGACATCATAAATATATCATGTTGACATCCCGGTTCAAATAATTTTGCTTAACCGGTCGAACAAATTTGAACCAGATTAGTTCCTTTACCAATTCGGTTTTAACAACATTGGTTTTTATGCAAAATAGTAAAAAAAATGAGGGTTATTTAAAAGGAAAGTGCAAAAATGCTTAGTATTTTGTAAACAAAGTTTTTAAAAAGGACAATTTTTTACAAAATCAAAAGTGATGGATTCTAAATTTTAAAATCTTAAAAACTTAGGGATTAGTGTAACTTTTACTTTTTATAGATAACACTTTTGCATTTATTATTATTATTATTGTTGTTGTTATTATTATTATTTTTCCCTTATATATGCAAAGGTACAACGTGGATTGAGTTGACTTGAATTGGCCCAACCCAACTTAATTTTTTAAAATTTAAGCCTGAGAATTTGAGTTTAGAAATTGAATTTCAACTAAACTAAAATTTGGTGGGGAATGGTTAATAAAAACCCAATCCAACTCTAAAAGCATACACGACAAATGCGACCCTCTAAGCTTGTAATTTTGTGTACTCAACATGAGGTTCAAATATTTGTTAAAATAACCCTTTCTAGAGTTTTTCAAATCCAACCTTTAGGAAAGAAGTTGTTTTGATTGTTTACTTTGACAAAATTGCCTGTGGCTCATTTTCATTAGTGATTTTTACAGAATTAACTTTACAACTTTCAAGTTTGCAAAACTAACTCTCAAAATTTAAGAGTTTTATTAATCTGACCCTTTATAAAATTTTATTGCGTATAATTTTTGTTTGAGACAATTTTCCCACTTTTGATGAATAACTTTTTAAATCAGGAGGCTAATTGTGTGAATATTTAAATAAAAATTAATTTTTATGAATATACATTATGTTAAATAAATTGATTTGTGATCTTTGAACAAATTTCTCAAAGTTTCACAAAAGTAATATAAAAATTAATTTTCTTATATTATAAAGAAATATAATAAAAGACTTTAAAATGAAAAACGTCTAAAATTATTCCACACATTAATAATTTAGTTCGTTGTTTTTTATATTTTACAAATTTGCATTCATAAATAATTTTCATAATTAATGTCACCATTTTGTAATAGAACATATAAAGATATAAAACTACTTAAATTTTATAAGTTTTCATTCATAAATAATTTTCATAATTAATGTTTTTACATTTTTCAAAACTTTTCTTTTCATTTCCTTCACTTTTTTCATTATGACTAAATGCAACATTAAATAATTATTTTATTAATTTAAAACGAAGGATACATAAATTTTTTATTTTTATATATTTCAAAAATTTTTGCTTATTTTTTGAATATTTCTTGTATTTTCTCTTATAATGTGCTAATAATAATTATAAAAATATTATAAATAGAGATTCATAATTTTTTTTGACTCACAAGATTCATAAAATTTAAAAGACAATAAATTGAATTATTTTATGTGAGGAATAGTCTTAGAAATAGTTTTTATATTTTAAAGATATTTTTTATATTTTTCTTTTGTAACATAAGAAAATTAATTTTCATATTACTTTTTGAGATAATTTACAAAATATAAAAGAACACCAAACTAATTTTTTTTTATGTAAGACACCAAACCAATTTATTTAACATAACAAATGTTTATAAAATAATCACCTAATTTTATCGTTTTTCACAAAAAGTGGAGTTAGTAAATTTTTAAAGGTTTAAATTACATAACTATTAAAATTTAGATGATAAGTTTTGCAAATTTGAAAGTTAAAGTTTTAATTATATAAAATTAGGATAAATTTCACATATACCTATGAATTTTATACTTAATTCCACTTACATTCACAAATTTTAAAAAATATCTTTTATACCCACAAATTTTTATATTAATTCCACATATATCCATGCCATTAAAGATCTGTTAAATGGGACATTAGCTGTTGTGACACCACAAATATGCAAAAACCTTAATATAATTTGATGTTGCTTTGCTCAAAGTTAAAAATTCATATTCAAATAATATATTCTTTTATAGTTATAGAATTACTAAAAAATTTGTTATAATATCAATTTTTAGCTATAAAATCATAATTAAAAATGAGCAAATTTGTCATGTCACATGAGATTAATGACCTCTTTAATGGACCCTTAATAGTATGAACATATATGAAATTAGGATGAAAATTCGAGGGTATGAGAGACATTTCTAAAAATTTGTAGATATAACTAAAATTAAAAATAAAATTCGTGTTTATAAAAAAAGATAAAATTTATGGGTATATTACGAATTCACCCTAAAAAATTATTAATCAAAATAAGACAATGGTGATTTCATCAAAACAAAACTTATAATGGTTATTGTCTTTTAAAAATTATGTTTGTAAAACTCTTAAACTTAGAGTGGTAGTTTTGTAAATATCCAAACCTCAAACGTGAATATGCAAAATCACAAACTTACAAGGTTGGATTTGCAAAAACTGCCACATGTCTTTAGTATAAATATATATTTTTTTATCAAACTGACATATCCTCTGTCGTGGCCACGTTTGGTAAAAGTAAATCTTTTAAAATTTGTCTGCGCAACTATCATATTTTAAAATTATTTTGATATATTTTTTATATAATTACCATACTTTTCAATTATTTTTACTTATTCTTCCATACAATTATCCTATACTTCTAATCACTAATCCTATCTTATCACATTATTATCTCACTTTTTCAAATTTTCTTACAGCAACTTTTCAACTTTTTTTCACATTACTAAACACTAATTTTTTAAATAAAAAACACTAATTTTGAAAAGAGTAAAATATTCTAGAGATACTATTATTTAAGTAGTTATTTTTTTATAAAAATGTAAATTGATAGTGTAATCTTTGTATTTTTAGATTTTTTTGGATTGAAAGTATTTTTAGATTTGAATGTAAATAAATAAGACCAGATTGTCCAAGTAGCTGACACAAGAATATGTAAAATAAGGGAAATGAGAGAATTTGAATGGGATAAGAATGAAATAAGAATTTGGGATGAAAATATATTAAAAATAAGTAACAGTGTATTGCTTTTGGGCAAAGGTGTGTTAAGATTGCGATCGCGCAAATGTGTATTGAGATTGAATCGCCATCTCCTGCACCCGTGTGCGTTGAGCTTCAATGCACTCGCGTGCATTAAACCCATTTTAACTCATTTTTTTGAATTTTTTTATAAAAGTGTTAATATAAGTGTATTTAATATGTGTATCAATTTTTATTATTTTTGGAGTATTTTAGATATTTATTTTTAATTTTTGAAAATCAGTGTCATTTTAGGTAATTTAAAATTACTAAAACGCCACTTATTCTCAAAAATTAAAAATAAATATCTAAAATACTCCAAAAAGGGTAAAAATTGATACATATGTTAAATACACTTAGATTAACACTTTTATAAAAAAAATTCAAAAAAAATAAAAAATAAGTTAATGCACCCAAGTGCACTGAAGCTTAGTGCACCCAGGTGTAGGAAATCAGAATCTGTTGAGATTGTGTAGAGTTGTATACAAAATGGAAGTTCATTGCAAGATCATCCTGCCTTATCTCATTTTAGGATAATTCTAGCTCTGAACATGCCCGAGGATTAAATGTTCAATGTAGGTACTAACCTTATTTATCCCGCTCTTGGATTATACCTCGTGAGGTACTCAGCCAGTGACATGATTTAAAAAAAGACTAAGGGTGTGTTTGAAAATGGATAAAATTTTTTATGAAAAGTTGTAAAGAGTAGAAGTTATCAACTGATGTGATATGATAGGGATAATGATGAGAAATAAATAGGATAAAGTTGAAATAGATATGTTAGTTATGCTGGTAGTTGTGTAGAAATGATTGAAAAGTAGGGTGTTGTATAGAAAAATGTGAAGAAATAATTAAAAAATAGAGTAGTTGTGGAAAGTGAAAAATTTTAACTTGACAATTTTTATTTATTACCAAACATACCATAATTTAATTTCTCCTGCTAATCTTCTTCAGACGG
The DNA here is from genome assembly GCA_035584095.1 of Annona squamosa. NCBI lineage: Eukaryota > Viridiplantae > Streptophyta > Magnoliopsida > Magnoliales > Annonaceae > Annona > Annona squamosa. The sequence continues at coordinate 12,274,856 of JAXCLR010000092.1, read as the reverse complement.
GTCTAAAATTTGGTGATTTCAGACTGGTTCGAAAAAATACATATTTTTAAATTTTTTTTATAAATATGTTAATCTAGTTATATTTAATTTTTATACCAAATTTTACCATATTTGGATATGTATATATATTTATTTTGGATTTTTAAATACGGAGGTATTTAAGTCATAAATAAATAACTTATAATAACTTAAAGAGGGGTGATTGGGTGTGGCTGGATGCATGGTTGCCTTCATGTGTCTTGTCAAAAAACCCACTTTTTATATTTTTTGATTTTTTTTATAAACATGTAGATTAGGTGCATTTAATCTAAAAACCAATTTTTACTATTTTTAGATGCTTTTAAGTATTTTTTTGATTTTTAAATACACTTTGTGTTAGAAAATTATGAAAATGTCACTGTGTTTAAAAATAAAAATAGTTAAAAATATCTAAAAATCATAAAACTTAATTTTTAGATTAAATATACACAATGCTACATGTTTATAAAAAATAAAAAAATAAATAAGGGAGGTCCCATGCATGGGGAATTGGGACAAGTTACCCCTTTCCTAACCCATGTTTTACTGGATAAAACTAATGTATTTTTGGCCCGGTACATAGATGAGTTAAAAATTTTAACCTAAATTTAAAATAAGGTCGAGGTGAGTTGACCATGTCTCGACCCGCTTTCTGTATATTAATTTATTAAAATTATAATCTTATACTTAAATCTTATTATTATTTTCTTTTGAAATTCTCAAATTTTTTACAATCAACTATATCAACAACAGAAGAATCAATTTATCTAAAAAATAATATAAGAATCAATAAGAAGAATTTATACATATGTCTCATTTATATATTAACTTATTTTAATAAATTTATACTATATTTTCTTATGTTTTGTTTTATTAATGATCTATTTTTAATAATTAGTGAAATATTGAAACATATAACATTTAAATTTAGTATAAATATACTTTTATGTTTGAGATATATATATATAAATTCTTAAAATCATCTTATTTGACCCACATTTTTACCTAACCTGCTATTCCAGAATCGTTTTGATATAAACTTGAAGTTTGTTCCAGAACTTATTAAAAAATTTGAGGGTCAAATTGATCATATTTTGATCCGACATAAAAATATGAGCAAAGTCGAAAGTAGGGTTATAGTTGGGCAAATCTTGACATGGAACGCACAACCCATCCCAATTTTCACCTAGTCTCCTGCACTTGGATGCATGGGACCACCCCTCTAACTTAAATACTCCTATATTTGAAAATCCAAAATAAATATATTCACGTATCTAGGGTGCGTTTGGCATTTGAAAAAACATGTAAAATCATATAAAATTTTTCATCGACAGGGAAGTGTCAGAAAAAACCCGTCACTTCAATGAAGGGATCGTCGTCTGCCAAGTGATCATTAGATGACGTGTTTACATCTAAAGCAATGTCCGGACATGATAAATGACGTTTTTTTTTTATGATTATATTTACATACATCTCAACACATATTACATTAAAATTCTGAGACATTCTTACAAATACGGAGATACATAATTCCACCAAAGAAATTTGGAGACACAGCTCCACCAAAGAATTAGGAAGACACAGCTTCCACAAAGCCAAAGGGAGACCACAGCTCCCACAACATTTTACGGGCCAAAATCCCAATATGGGATTCGAACCCCCGACCACGGCTCCGCAAATGCCCTATTACGCTATGGCCACCAACTGAGCACGGCTCAGTTGGTTAGCTTAGGCAGAGTTGAAGATATGAATATTAGAACTTTCAAAATCTACTAACACTAGGCAAATAATAATTTTCTTATAGTGCCACAGTTCATCCATCCACATCATATTCATGGTCTCTTAAAGAATTTTGGCCTCCTACTAAACCGTAAAACGTTTGGGGCCAACCATTAAAGGAGGCAATTAAGATTTTCATGCCAACATTTGTTGTGCTAAGTTGTAATCGAATTCCTAGTCATTTATATTTTTACTCCCGAGTTTTGACTTAATCACACCGACACATAAGTTTGCTTTCTCAGTTGATCACAGATGGTCTCAAAATTCAATTTTGCATACTTGAAGTGTCAATTTTGCAAAACCCCTTGAGTAACACATATAACTTAACCAAATTTGTAACTGTTTATTTCGTCAAAAAAAAAATTTGTAACTCCTTATATTTTTTAGAATTGTTGCCAAATATAACTACAAGATACACTCATGTTACAAATATGAGCATGTTTACATTTCTCCATTTTTCAAATATGATAATAAATTCATTAGCCATATATGCACCAAAACCATAGGGAATATAATCTATTAATACACTTACTAAAATTTAATCAAATTTTCTTATCTTCTCGTTTCACTTTTCTATTGCCTTAGTTTCAACATTTGTCACGGAAAAAAATTTATTTTCCTAATAAATTTATCAAAATACGAAAAAATTTCTAGGATGCTTAATTTAGTAAAATGTTCAATTTTTAAGGACCACTCCATGTGCAATCAATAGGATTATCGTATTTGGAAAATGGAAAAAATACATGTTCATGTTTGATCTTTAAAAATTTGAGCCATTTTAATTTGTGACAATGGTTATAATTTGAGGTAATATTTAAAAATAATCATAGCTATTATATACGTAAACCATATTTTTTAAAAAATAACAATACTAATAACTTATATTTGGCTACATTTGTACATATTTTGAGTATTATATTGCACTAAAAATTTTTAATTTAGTTTAGTAAGGCTGTGTTTGGAAAGTTATAAAACTTTTGGGTAAAAGTTTTTAATATAAAAGTTTCTAAAATGTAAAAAAATCGTATGATATGATAGAAATAACAATTAAGAATAAAAAGAATAAATTTAAAATAGATATGTTAGTTATATAGGTAGTTATATAAAAATGATTGAAAAATATGGTAGTCATGTAGGCAAATGTGAAAATAATTAAACAATATGATAATTGTGGAGAGTGAAATATTTTATATTGTAAAGTTTTGATTTTGAAAATTTTTTATTGTAACTAAATATGCCCTAATTCCTTTGGGTTCCTTCCTATATGGCTGCACAAAAATCGATCAATTTGCATATAGCCCAAAAAATATTTGTTGTTATTTTCTAAAAATCTGCCAACTTCTATGCAACTCAATTACATAGATGTGGCATGTACCCGTCTTTATTTTTGAGATTTCGATGTTTAATGGAAAATCTAATTTGTTTATTATATGTAATATCATTTGTTTTAGACCAAGTTTCATCTAAATCCAATATGTACCTAGGCCACATTTGCTCAAAAATAAGTAGATTCGTATGTAAATTAGAAAAAATACTTATATCCAATTATATATGCATTAGAATGTAGCAATACTTTGTAAAATTATTTATCTACATACTTGTGATATTTTAAATGGTTTAGATATTAAAAATTTTACTTAAAATTAATATTTAATATTTAATTATTTTATTACATTGGTTTTACACTTTTGTAAATGAGACCCATATACAGTGATATTAAACAAATAAAATAATTTTCATAACAATATAAATGATGTTAAAACGATAGATGAAGTAAATTTTACATTAGTTATTGAGATATTAAAAATGGAGGGAGTTCTATAGAAAAGGAGTTTCATAAAAGCACTCACTTTCTATAAATATATATAATCAGTCTAAATCTATCTTATGGTGTAATATTTTAAAAAATTTGTTTGGTATCTTTATTTTTAAAAATCAATAAAGGAAATATTTTTTAAAATATCAAGAAAATTAAAATTACCAAATTTTATATGGGACAAAATTTCAATTAAGCTTACACTTTTATTAAAAGGTAAAAAAAAAAATATTTTCAAACCACCCATTAGTCACCCAATTAACTGTGGCCAATGGAATCATTGCACCAAATTATTTAACGTGTATTTGAGAAATGATAAAATTTTTAGATAAAAAAAAGGAAAAAAATGTGATATGATAGTAATGATGAGGAGTAAAGAGAATAAAGTTAAAATAAATCGATTAATTGTACGAGTAGTTGTGTAGAAATAATTGAAAATGATGATAGTTGTATAGGAAGATTATGTAATTTGTAAATATATCTATATAATTTCATCAAAATTGCAAATATACCCACATAATTTTAGAAATTATAAACGACCTTCACATAATTTGACTAGAATTGTAAATAACTCTCACGCCATTATAACATCATTGTAACAAAGGCATATTTGTAAAAAATATGCAAACTATGTAGGTGCATTTCCAATTTTAGAAATGAAGTGATATATTTAATTTTTATAAATAACTCATACATAGTTTAACTATAATTGCAAATAACCCTCATACTACGATGATAAAGTAATGGTGGTTATTTGCAATTATGATTAAATCATGTGGTTATATTTATAATTTTGATTAAATTAAGTGAGTATACTTGGAAATTATATGTGAAGAAATGATTAAAAAAATATAATGATTGTGGAAAGTTGAAAGTTTTATATCAAAAAATTTTAGCTTGACATTTTTTGTGAATCATCAAGCACACCCTTAATAAAATGTATGGGTTTTATTAACTTTATCACGTATATATGCATGAAGACCTCGATCCTATGCTCCCGGGAGTATGCAGCGCTGCATGCTCCTAGGCGCATACATTTATTTTTTTATTTATTTGAAATTTTTTTCATAATATTGTTAATCTATGTGTATTTAATATGTGTATAAATTTTTACCATTTTTGAGTATTTTAGATATTGATTTTTGATTTTTTAATAAGTGGCATTTTAGGTAATTTTAAATTAATAAAATGCCACTAATTTTTAAAAATCCAAAATAAATATCTTAAAATTCCCAAAAATGATAAAAATTAATATATACATTAAATAAACTTAGGTTAACAATATTGTAAAAAATATTTTAAAAAAATATAAAAAATAAGTATAATGCGGCTAGGAGCATTCCCGGAAGCATGGGATCCAAGTCCACGTCCCATAGGCCTACGTCATATCACAGTTCTTTTATTACTATTATTTTTTTTCCAGCTTTAGTGTGTGGCCGGAGCTGTTGGCACGCTTTACGATTTTGCGTGGCTGGTGATTCGCCAAGTGCTGCTGGATTTCACGTGTTTTGGGGCTCTACTACGAAAGCGTGGATTCTAACGAAAAAATCTCCGGCAGCTTGTCTTTTGCCGCTGATTTGATGGCCCACGCATGTCTTTTCTAAATTGCAGATGTCAACATCTATTATTGCATTTATATATCTTGCATAAAAATAATTACTACACTGTAATCAACAAAGAAATAATTACGGCCCGGGCAAATTTCTCTTATAATTATAACATTTGTACATTATTTTTATTCTTCTCCTAGCTTTTCTTTTATACTCTGACATTTCACTTTAAATTCTTATTATACATGCAGTCAGAACAACAATTAACTACTCCATTAAAAAATGATTTTGTCCCTCCATAAGTTCTTAAGTCTTTTCTAAATTGAAGATGTCAACATATATTATTGCATTTATATATCTTGCATAAAAGTAATTACTACACTGTAATCAACAAAGAAATAATTACCGCGCCGAGAAATTTCTCTTATAACTATAATATTCGTACACAATTTTTATTATTCTTATAGCTTTTCTTTTATACTCTAATATTTCACTTTAAATACTCTAATATTTCACTTTAAATTCTTATT
>JAXCLR010000092.1:12249884-12269063 GCA_035584095.1 Annona squamosa | reverse complement strand
TGGAGACACAGCTCCACCAAAGAATTAGGAAGACACAGCTTCCACTAAGCCAAAGGGAGACCACAGCTCCCACAACAATTTCTGGGCCGAAATCCTAACATGGGATTCGAACCCCTGACCACAGCTCCGCAAATGCCCTATTACTACTATGGCCACCAACTGAGCACAACTCAGTTGGTATAAATGACGTGTTTTCAAATGCAAAACATGTCAGAAATTTTTAAGCAATGCCAAACAGACCCTCAAAAATGGTAAAATTTGGATTATTTATTAAATATAATTAAATTAACATGTTTATAATTTTTTTTTTAAAAAAAATATTTTTGTACTGGTCGGATTTAAGCTGATTTCAGATCCGTTGAGAACCAAAATTCACCGCAACGACCCTCGAAATCAGCCCAAACTTTGCCAGAACCCAACTTATTAAAGTTGGGTTAGGATTTAGTCTCTAGGTTGAGTCAGGTATTTTATTACATGGAACCCGTTTATACGATCGGAGTCCGAAACTTTCGCCTGCGGCATCGGTCTTCAGGGAGAAGAGGAAAGCAAGGATAACGCCAGGGAGAAGGAGGCGGCGGAGTTTGTTACTGGAAAGAGGCTGGCAAGCAGCTGGACGAGTGAGCTCGTGTTCGTCTTGAAAGGTACGTACTTCTTTACCTCCGTCTACTATTTGGCTCTTTATTGATATTTTTGGAGTTTGGTTTTGCTTGTTGTCGGTGAAAGATTGGATTTTTCCTCTGTTTCCTTCTTTTTGTTTTGTTTTACTTAGGAGAGGTTTACCTGGGAGAGGATTTGGTGAAATACATATATATATTTTTTTCAAGTGCTTGGTCATTACCCTAATTGGAGGAAGTCTACTTGATTTTAGTCGGAAAGATTTAGTTAATCTTCGCCATTCAAAGTGCACCGAAGAGTTTACCTTTCACGCAGGTGAACAAGAGTAGCGATTTGTCAACTAGTGTGGTTGTTATGTTGATATTGAAATGGATGCTAGTAACTTGTAGTGAAAATGTGCTTTTTTTACTTGTTTTCCAGTAACTCATCGATTCTGATTGCTTACCCAAAGCCATTCAAGGTCAATTCTAGCTTCGGGGTCTGGGTTGGGGTCTGAGAAATGATGTTATGTTTAGGCTTCGTTTGAGAGTTTTTATGAATGTGGTTAGGTTCCCAACTTAAACTAGCTAACTGGAGTTGCACTGGATAATTATTTTTCACTAAGTATTACATATGAAGAATATAAGTAAAATAAAAAATATGCACTTCGTTAAAAATTGAAGCTCTGACAAAATGATAATCAAAGAGCACACCACAAGCTTTGTTTGGGGTCCATGAAAAATGTATAAGTTGGATATAATTCATTAATTATTCTTGACAGCAAATACCTTGCAGTTTCATGAGGAGGTAGCAAACACAGCGGCATTCGTACTGTGACTACCTTTTTTGTGGAAATGATGTTCTGTAGCCTTTGTTTGCATATCTGCTCCCATGCAGATGTATCAAACCCCTTCGCATGCTCATTGAGTTCAGCCTTTACAAATTTGTCTAATCTGTGGCAGATTCAAATTAAAGCTTACTCTCAATTCCCAAAATCATGAAGTGGCAAATCATTCATATTCCAGGAAAGCCAGAATACTCAAAAGAGCAGTCAACAGGTGCATCTTGAACTCTTCCCCTCTTTCTACAAAAAACTCATTTCATGAATTCAGAATGAGTAATCCCTATGTCTTTGAACCATATTTTTCGTTATATGTTCATCAGTTGACGTCTTTGCCTCACAAGTTGAGCCTAAGCTTGCAAATGCTCTAGTGAGGTCAGCTTCCATCCTGAAATTGTCTTTTCAATTCAATCTAATTTTTTTTGAGACACAGTTCTCTTTTGAATCTCAAATTTCTAGATTTTGCATGTGTCTTCCATTCCCCCCTCTTTTTTTGCTTTTCATTTTTGAACTGATAGGCGGTTAAATCAAGTTGCTCCCCTGGAAAACCTTCGGCATGTGAAACGGGTACAGAAGGTAGTAGCTGAAGGTCTGATATTTATTTGTCTTTTGAGCTTATTTTGATTCAAATTGATTTTTGGGATCGTAATCTTTTAAAGGAGAAGATCCATCAGACACCTGAACAGCAACTTAATAATGATTTCAATTCCGAGTTCTAATGAGTACTATCCTTTCTTTAGTAATCTAGCTGATTAGTCTATTGTGTTTTCTTTTGGTGAGCTACATTAAATCTTCTTGCTGAAGAGACCACAACTTTTTTTTTTTTGGGGTCTAGAAATTCAAGAGACCACAACTTTTTTTATTTTGGCCTGGAAATTCAGTGTAAATATGACACAGTGACAATTCATCTGAGACTATTTTGTATTATGTGGTCTTATTTGGAAACAATGAATTGAACTTACTGACTGTGAAACCATTGTCACTTTTTTCAGAATTGAACATTGTGGTTTCAACATGCATTTGAACTTTCTTTGCCATGGCATGGTCTCTGGATAGGGAGCTAGTATGTGAATATCGGGTTTTGTAGTCCATCCGTAACAAACACAATGGGTTGAATTTAATCATTACCACTTCTTATCAGAGTAAAAAACTGTGGATTTTTTGGAAGCAGAGGATACCCATTTTGACTTGTTTCTGTTGGAATTTCATTGGTACTAATGCTGAAGTACAATTACTCTCCCTTGAGAATATGGATGAACAAAAATTTCTTGGGATTGTCCTGTCTTTATTATTTTGTTAGAATTCTAGAACATGAACTCAAGACAATAAAAACCATTTGCTTATGAGGTCACAGTACCTGTGATGGAAAATGAGTTAGAATCAGAAAGGTGGAGAGCATGGGAGCTAGCTTATTTAAAGCTGTTCTGCACACCAGTAAACTTTGTCTTTCAAAATTTTGTTGTATAATTTGGTAGGAGTGGTAGAGTAAGAAGTTTCCAGTATGAGTGCATGCTGCAAAATTATGGTGCAACATGGTGAAACTTATTTCTTCTTTCAGGGCAAGCTTATTTATCAGTAGTGTTATGTCTCTCCCAAGGAAAAGATCAATTGGATAACATACCGACTGATGTGCAAGAGCTGATTAAAGTGCACAAATTGCATCCTTTTGTGACACAAGTGAGTTATCTTCTTCGTTCCTCTCTATTATTGCACATCAAACATCAGTTGTGTTAGCATGTCGACATTGGAAAAAAAAAGATTAATCAGCAGTGATTTTTGGTTTTACAGTGGTCAGATTAGTCACATAGAAGATGGCTGCTTTCCTTTTTACTAGAAAATACTTCCTATGTTTGTTGCTTTTAATGTAACTACTGGTTTTTCAGGTGCAATTATTGAGTCGCACTTCCCAAAATAATATGGTTCTTTCCAGATTAATATATACTATATTCATGTTTCTGCAAGAAGAGACAATGAATAGGAGAAAGCAAAATATGCATATCATTCCTAACAGTTACTAATAAGAAATCAACTAAAGAGAAGCAAGATTGCTGTGTTTCCTTTTTATTTATCTTATATATTTATACACCAGTGATCTTATATGGTCACCTGTAAATTGGGCAGCGTACGGGTGACCAGAAATTTTTTTTAATTTTAAAAATTTTAATATAAATGCGGTGCACCTAGATCTTCCACCCCGTGAAATTTGGTGACTTTTGGATATTTTTTTTTGGTAGTTTATTTTGATTTTTGAAAATAAAAAAAGGGAATGTATCACTATCACCTGTATAAGATAATGTACCACTTACGTATTTTGGTAGCAAATTATAAATGGTGATGGTATAGGAGCATATGTTGTAAAGTTGGAAAAAGATATCGTGACAAATTTAGGAGGGGACCATCAGACAATTATAGACTTGCTATGCTTTATGGGGTAGAATGTTGGACAGTTAAATAACAACATATGCAAAAAATGAGTGTAGCGGAAATGAAAATGTTGAGGTGGATGAATGGTAAAACAAGAAAAGATAAAATTAGGAATGAAATAATTTGAAAAAACTTAAAAGTGAGACCAATTTGTGATAAAATGAGAACAAATAGATTAAAATGGTTTAGTCATGTTAAAAGGAGGCTTGAAGTAGCACCGGTTAGGAAGACAGAGTCTATCCAAGTAGAAGGTGGTAGGAGAATGAGAGTAAGACTACAAAAAACATGGATGAAAATAATTAAACAAGATTTAAAAATATTACAAATTATAGAAAATTTAGTCTTAAATCGCCAAGAATGCCGCAACAGAATCCATGCAGCCGACCCCACCTTGGTGGGAAATGGTTTATGATGACGACGACGATGATGATGAAGGGATAGAGGCTACGTTTACCTTTTTTTATTATTATTTTTTCCATGTTGAAATGCATCTTCTGTCATTCTATGGATCAGAATTGGTGACAATAAATGTTTGTTCATTAAAGAACTGTGGGCGATGAACCTATTGAGATGCCATCTACAAATGGTTATGGTGTTGAAAAGGATCGTACATCATATGATGACTTCATCGGAAGTTTTTTTTGGGATTTTTGAGCATCTTGTTTCTCTTGCAAGGAATGGTTTGCTATAGGGCTACACTTGTATGACATTTGTTGCTCACAAACTTCTCTTTGCTCTTATTTTTTGTCATTACCACCTTAATATGTATATATATATGTATATATTTATAAATTTCTTTGTACATGAATGCATGCATGCTGTTTTATTAATAATCATGCCTATAACACAGTATGTGGTCTTAACACTTTAAATTATTTTTTTGGGTAAATTCCTATGATAACTATAACATTTACCCATAATTTCTTTCATACTCACGATATTTCAATAATTCCTCCTATACCCACAATATTTCACCCACAATTCCTTTCATGCCCATAACATTATGGACAACCTAAACAACCGTCATCTACACGTTGAAATGTCATTTTTGCGCTTAAGACCTTCTTCCCCTGCGTCAAGGACACCATCGGTGTCATGGAGCTGCGATCACCAACTCGCCCTCCACCTCCTTCCTCACTGACTGCTGCTCGCTCTCCACCTCCTCCCTCATCCACTGCTACCCACCTCTCCAGCTGCAACCTCCACCCCAACCAGCCACTTATCTGCTTCTGCACTGCATGCTTGAGCGAGCACCTCGCCTGCCTTGAGGTGGCCTCGAGCCTCAACGCCCAACCATCGTCGGCATCTTCCTTTGTAGCCTCAGCTTTCAAAGCCATCTTCCACTCCACTGTCTTGTGTGACTCACAGGCTTCAGCCCTCTGCAACTCCCATTCGACAAGAATAGGCTTCAGCCCTCCACAGTTCGTGCCATTAGCAAGTTCTTTTCTTAAGCTCTTACTGACGGCATTCCCGTCAGCTTCAAGCTGCGACGCGAATCATGCGACGTGCATGTGCGGAATGCGTTGTGGTTGCTGTTCCAGCAGGATGATGAGAGCAAATGCAGGACCACTCATTCATGTTTTGCGGCGGCTATTGTGATTGTGGCTGCGCCTATGGCTTTGATTGGGGATGAGATTGCGAACGGCAGTTTTGGGGGGGGGGGACTGATGATGAGATCAGGATTGTCATTTTGGATGATATTAAATAAGATGTTGCGGCGGTCAACGAGGAAGTGAAGATGATCAAGGATCATATCGAGATCAATGGAGTGATGAGGGATAAGGTTGGCAAGAAGTGGGACTAAAAGGAGATTGCCGGGAGCTTTTGGGTTGTTGCATCGGTTTCTAGCAAGAGGCTTAGGAAATGGGCAATCGGTTGTCGAACGTGAAGCAGAAACACAGAGCTCGCATCGTCATCGACAACAAAGGTATTGGATTTCTCGGTGAAATAGCGACAAATTTGCAAAGAGTTACAGGGGCCTTGTAGCAGAAGAGGTAGCGTCTCGCCAGCAGGGAAGAAAAGAACTGAAGCAGGCGGTTTCTACAGGCTCTAGATTTTGATGACCGGAGCAGCGATCTAGTGCAATGAGTAGGTGGTCAGTATTGGAAGTCGACGGTGTGTCATCTGCCGGTGTCGATTATCAGTCTGGTGAATGGCTGGTGGTGCATGTGAAGACGGGAGACTTGTGGGGCTTGGGCCGTCAGGGTAATTTTTCTATTTTAAAAAAGAAACATTAGCAATTTTACTCTTCGTTAAACATAACTAACGAAAGGTGATGGCTTGGGCATGTAAGGAATTAAGGGTTAAATGTTGTAGGTACTAGAGGAATTATTGCAATATTGTGGATATGAAAGGAATAATAGGCAAACGTTGTGGGTATTAAAGGAATTTACCCTATTTTTTCTTGCTCTTTTTCCTTTTCAAAATTGTCTTTTGCATATGGAAGTATGCTTTAAGGATATCAGATACACAGTTTTCCACCGGTTGCCTGGACTTTTTGCCAACACATCTAGCAGTGCTCCATGAGATATTGTCTATAACGTTTTTCTTGTACACTATTTTGTTGCATGCCTATTATGCTAATTCAGTTTTACAACACTACAAGCAGAATTCAAATGCTGATTATTTCTTGTATGCTATTTTATAATATATTCTTGTAAATAAGTACCTTTTATTGATTAATCAATTAGATTATCCTTCTGTTGATGATCATTGAATACTTGATTCCAGGTTGCAAAGTATGCTGCTTTGTCAAAAGAGGAATGGGAAGAACAGTGCAAGCTTTGGCCAACATCATATCACCCTCCAACTTAGTAATTTCAAGTCTCCTATATTCTTCTGCCAAAATTTTTTTTTGAATAGAACTTCAAGGCTCGATGTTGCCACTGACACCCCACGTTTTGCATATTTTTTAGTTGTGATTCAAATCATTCAATGGTCCTTGTTTTCCTATTTCTCTTGTTTGTGATTCTTTACATGTTCCCCTGTTTTTTGGATGCGCACGGCAGTCACATGCAGTATGGATTCCTATGTTTTGTCCATCACTCCATTTCATTTTCCTACAATTTGAGCTTCTTGATTGGCCATTTGAGATGTGCCATATTTTTTCCATCTGTATGTAACTTCTTTTTGATGCAAAAGTCTATGGTCCTTTCAACATTTTCTCAGATTGATAGTTTGAATTGTTTTAAGCATGTTTGTCACTTATATCTAACATGGAGAGAGGGTGCCTATCTTCATAGTTCTTTAAGACAACCATCATGGGTTTTTATGTGCGATTTTACTGTGTGTGCGCACTGACATTCATTAAGATTCCATCTGAATGAGGGAAATTTAATTATTGGATTGCTTGAAATTGATTAAGAATTGAAAAGCATCACTAAAATTAATTTGTGGACCGGTTGTTTGTTGTTTTCTATCATTGTCTTGTTGAATCAGCTAATGCTTATTATGTCCTAGATGTGCTTCTGACTGTTGCTTCGCGTAACTGCAGCAACATTGACGGAATTACTGGCTTTAGTGAAGAGGACTCCCAGTCAATTTTTGAATTTATGAAGGCAGCAATCAAGTTATGCAAGTCTGGTCATCAATCTAATCAGGTACATTGCCGCAATGGCATGCCCGGGGGGGCGGGTGCGGGGGTGGTAAAGTGTTTGTATTTACTTTTAATTGCTAGCCAAAGGGGGATTTGCAGATTAGTCCCTTCAGTTTGCCTAATTGGCTGTTTTTGCCCCTTAAGTTTGCTATTTGCAGCATAGGGCTTCAAGTTTGAAGACTGTAAACTTTAGTTCTAAGTTTGAAAAATCTATAGTGTAGGTCCACCCCCATATCTCTGTCATTAGCTTCTTGTCTTCCCTTAGGAAACGAGTAGGCAAGGATGATTTCCCCTTCTCATTGTAGCCATTGCATTTTGGGCCAAGATGGACATGGCAAATGGCCTCAATCAGTCATCAGACTCAAATCAAATCAACGACTAGGACCACCCAAACAGAAACTGCATGTCTATGTATCTTGGTGCACTGCCAGACCACCAAATAATAAAATTCATCTTCTGCAAGCGACAAGCGTAACCGTCAAGCTGCAATCACCTGCTGATGATCAACGAATTGCCTATTTGTAAGTTCAGCCTTTAGAAATCAGAGAGCCTGATACCATCATCTCTTCCCCAGCTCTAGGGGAAATTTTCTATGACAAAATCGACTGATGCTGCTGCCCCTAATCCACCACAGTCATGGCTGCCTCCAGGTTCACTTACCGACTAAGCCATCTTCTTCTTTAACATTGACAACCAATGAAAGCAAACCATCAACCTCGCCAGATCTGCATGACTGATCCTCTCTGCCGATGGCGAAGTCCATTCGATTTCATGGCCACTCGATTGATGATCCCTATCACCTCCATTAAACCCATCACCACCCCTTAGGATCTGAGCCCTGCTGATGAGGAAGAAGACTGTTGCTTTTGCTGGTGACTCCAAACACAAAGGCAATGAACTCACACTCTGTTGACCAACGCGGTGGAAATCGGAATATTTTGTCCCCTGCATTTCCAAGCAAATGGTGGTAGGGCGTTCATCAACTAGAGGGCCTAATGTTTACATTCTCCAAACTCTGAGCTCTTTGCTGCAAATATTAAATTTAAGGGGCAAAAATTGCCAATTAAGGAAACTTAAAAGAACCAATATGCAAGTCCCAACTCTAGCTGAATCTCTCTTTCTACATGAGAAGTCTTTGGTTGAGAGCATTCATTTCCCTTTTTTTTTCTTTTTAAAGGAGAGTTTAGTTTTATTTTTTGTATATCTTAGCATTTTCTGATAAATAGGGTAATTTGGCTCTGTCGCGTAGTAACAAAACTTATGGAACCAGTACTTTCCCATTAACTGCCTAGGGAAATAAGTACAATAAGTATCAAAACAGAGCATTAACTGCCTTAAGTGATCCAGAAACAATATGGCAGGTGGAAGAATAAGGATGAAGAGGACAAAATAGATGAACAGAGAATTATTGGAAATGGAATAGAGAAAAATAACAAGAAGATTAGAAGTCTGTCTGGCCTAGGCAGCACTTGGGATGCATAACTTGGATGAATTGCAGCCCTCACCGGAAGCTTCAGCTGGTGGTATAAAATCTGCCACACCATAAACTTCCTGCTTGACCAGATTGGAAGAAACTTGATTACTTTGTTAATTCCCCAAATTTCAATTGGATCCAAATTAATTTGTCACAGGAAGAAAATTTTTGATGCAGGATGAGTAGAGAAGAACATAGAAGAAAGAGGAAGGATCCTCTAAAGGAAAAGGAGGGAAGAAAGAGAAAGGGACTGGAGGAATTAGGGCTGAAGAAGAGCAGAGAATTTTAGGGAAAGCAGAATCTCAGAGATTAATTATCAAAATAAGCTGTCTTACATAGAACCTTTATAGAAAAAGTAACTTAAGCACTAAGAAAGTGAAACTACATAATTTGCAAACTTACCCTATCAGTAAATTTGCATACTAGACTAACTTATGCAACAAGTAACTAGTGCCCTAAAAAATAATTACAAAATAAAAATAAAAATCCCATAATCTGAATTGCTCATAAAAAATAAACCCTAATTTCTATGATTGTGCCTCGAATAGGTACAAAGCGGGCGCATGTCAACATGATCTCCATCAATTTTGCTCCACTTCAAATAAGCTTCAATAACCTGACTGCTCTCCCTCCCTCCTTTCTTCCCTCTCTTGTGTCTGAATTGTATAGGAAGTTTTTAAGAATGGGAGGTTCAATATTTGGACTCTATTTTGAGAACTGGTAACAGAGTATTCTAGGTTTCTTTTGCATGCTCTGAAAATAGTGGAAATCCAGGTACTGGAGTCTTAAGAAGCAATAATTCATGGGGAATATGCCTAATTTTACAACTAAGCAGTTGATATCTATGATAATAAGGGGAAAATGAGGTGATAGTAAATCTTATTTATAGTAGAATCAGCTTTGGGCCTGACATATGCTAACGTCATGAATAGTTTTAATTTAGTTGCTGGAAACCTCCCAAGTTGTGTTGGAGTTCTTGTTCCTGGAAAGCCAGTTGGCAATAAATGGGCGAACTAGGAGTTTGTTTTATTCCAGTGGGTAGCGTTACCTTAAGTGAGGCCGAGATGAGGGATCCTTGAACTGGATTGAGAGAGTTTACGTTTATGACAGCTCACTTCTGTTGGTAGGTAGTGCACAGGTTTATTTTGTCATGAGACAGGGAACAGATTGGCTTTTTTGCATTATCATGACTGTAGGCTGCACCTGATTTTTCTGTTTTTCTTTTATTTTAGCAGTTTTTATTGATAATGTTTGTTCCATTCAATATCACATTTGTTGGTATTACAGGTAGTTAATGCTGCAGTAATTGTTGATCCTTCAATTAGGCAGGTGATTACCAGCGCATGCGATCAAACATATTTATGGCCTCCTTCCACAAGCCAAAGATGCGTAGAAAGTAAAGAATGCAGGGGCAGTGCTGATTTCGTGTCCAATCAGTCAGATGCGAATACCTTAACCAGCAATGGGCCTCTTGATTCAGATGACAGGAGCATTGGTGATACAGGGGCATATGTTGGTGTCTCATGTCTACATCCCTGGAGATGGGCTGAACAACTGCCATCTGCTCAGCCTCAGACTAACCTGCTAAAATGTGGGAGCTCTTTCTTGTGGCATCCTTTGCATCATGCTGCTATAGTTGCTGTCGAGCAAGCCGCTGCTAGGGATAGAAAGCTATTCCCTAGTTCAGAACTCTCAACATGTCAGGCAAGTCGAAATGACAACCATCTGCCTCTTTTGTCTATAAACTTGCCAGCAAAAAGGCAGAAGACTCAGGTTTCCATCGTAATTTGCTTATTCCTGCCTTATTAGAAATTTTTTTTCTTTTTTTCCCTTATTTTTTTGGCCAAAATGAAGCTGAAAAATGATAGCCAGTGCCTGATCGAATGACCCTACTCGAGTAGCATGTGGATGCTTAGCCATGTTGTTTGTGGAATGTTGGCCAAACAGGTTGCAACTGTGATTCATCCATATCCTTCGGGTTCTGGTCTCCTTCTTGAAGTGATCTTTGTGGTAAGCTTTCAATATTGAAACATCAGTTGTAGCCAGGTTTTGGTGACAACACTTAACAGGCTGGAATCACCTATTCATGTTGTTGCCATTCATGGGCTCTTATATAAAAGGTGGGTCGGCGAATGGACCAATCACCTTGTAGCATCAGTGACAACACTTAACAGGCTGGAATCACCTTGTAGAATTTTGCTTCATTTAAAAAAATGGAGATAGTCCCATAAATCATTTGGTTCCATTCAGCTTTGTCTGAGGTGATGTAAATAAGGATTTTATTTTTGGAAACTTTTGAGTCTTTTGATTGGATAAAGAGTCTGTTTTCTTTGGTTTACTTGAGGCTCTAAAATCCTTATGTTGTTACCGAGCAGAATGGTATTTTACCAGTGATGTTAGTTGGCATGACTTTTAGCTCTCTGAATTATTCATGAATTTCTCTCTAAAGCTTCTTCTTGAAGTCTTATTTTTGGCATAACTGTACATCATTTTGTTTGTAGGATGATGAGAGATGTGATGCTTCTACGAATAGATTTACTTCTGTGCTGATGCGGCCTTATCTTTGTACTGGCCTGGACATCTATCTTGTTTGGGAGCCATGCACCATGTGAGTTCTGAAATATGAAGTGATTCATTCTTTTAAGTATTTTAGTGTCGGTCTACCTGTAATTATATGACTGTTGAGGAATTGGGAGTGATTTTGTATACTGGAAAACTAACTGATTTGGATGGCCATGTAATTGGCAAATCTTCTGCGTAAGGCCAGTGGACTATACCAAAATGGCTACTCCTCAATGGAATTGGGTAAAAAAGGTTATATTTTTTCCTCCATTTATGTTGTTGGAGCTAGGGCTCCACATCAAAATGATTTGTACATTGCCATCCATCTGAACAGGTGATGCTGTACAATTTATTTCTGGGAACATTTGGGCTGTGGCGTCTTTCTAGCTGCTATTTCTGTCATGATTCATAGCCTTAGTTTTCAGATGCTCTTTAATTTTCCCATTGTGTTCATTGTATTCCTTTTTCCAATGTGAATTTTATAACTATGGTTGAAGGTGTGCAATGGCGCTTGTTCACCAACGAATCAGGCGGATCTTTTTTGCATTTCCAAATCCACATGCTGGTGCATTGGGCAGTGTTCATAGGCTGCAAGGAGAGAGAAGCTTAAATCACCACTATGCTGTTTTCCGTGTTGCGTTACCAGTAGACATCCTGGAAGAAATGACCTCAAATGATGCAAACCCTCTTGGAGTGGCAACGATCTTGTGAGCAGCAGCTAATATTGGTTTGAAGTCACCTTGCCTTTCAGAAGTGATTCTGCGCTGTACAAGTTGTATGAGTCCAGTGTGCAATGAAACAGTAACAGTGCGAAAACTGTTCTGATAGAATATCAAGTGAGAGTAGGATGAGCTGGGCACAAGAAATTATTTGTTTAAACATTGACTAACACGGAACCTGCGGTGTTGCAATCACTACAAAAAGAAAACGATGAGAGAGTTTTCTCCATCATTTTCTTTAGCATTTTGTCTGCAAACTGTATATCTATTTGCTTGTCCATTCAAGCATGAAACATCATGTGTGTTGTATTTTTAAAATTTGTTAAGCATTGATTCTTACAGGAAACCAGTTAAATTTTGCTCTGTGATCAAGCTCAGGTTTTTATCCAAGTGAAAATGCAGCGCATCATCAAAACATGCTATCTTTTTCTTTTTCCTTTTCTGTGTGTGTCACGTGGAGTGCATGTTATGGGGCACGACCGTGAGCAGCTTTCTCTAGAATTTGCATCTCTAGAAATAAATAAGAGCTCTAAGAAAAGGGTTAATGCCAGAGCTTTTGGTGAGAATTTCATGAAGAACTGTTGCGAAAATAGATTCTTACTTCTTTTAATTAAGGGAAGGATCTGGCGAACTCGATGAATGCACTATTAGATATTTATTTTGATAATTTTACATTTCATACTTTGGCTCAAGCATGGTGTTTTCATATATGTATCTTTAAAAATATTTTATATAGAAGTTTAAAAGTAAAAAAGTGCATTTTTAATTTGTTGCACTTGATACGGGAGCTTGGGCCTTATTACTTCTCCAAAACAAGAGAAATGTTTTATTTTTTGGATATTTTAAATTTTAAATAAAATATTTAAAAGCATTAAACTTAGTCTGTTTCAAAGATTTTTTAATTTTCGGTACTTATTTTCGAGTTCACAATTCAATTGTCACTCTGAATACACATCCCATTCAAGGATTTTGTATCTTTTGAAATGGCCCGTTAAAAGTAAATATATAAAAAACATACTTGGGCTCACATAATGGTAAAAAAAAATTTAAAAATTTAAAAATTAAAAAATTAAAAATCGAGTAGTGCACTGAGGGCATTGAAATTCCAGATTTCCAGTGCACTAGGTGCAGGTTAGGTACCCTTTGAATAATAGCCGGGCGGTGTGTGATGGTAAGTTTGTTTAGGAATATGAGGAAATGGAGGTGGAAAATTAGTTTTGCTTCTTTTTGCTTTTTTTTTTTTATACGTTATTTAATGTTGTTTGATATGTCGATAATAATTGCAATATACCGACTTAGAAAAGTGATATTGCCTATAAAAAAAGAAAAGAAAAGTGATAATCGGATGTATATTTATTGTGAATTTCAAGATCAATTTTGCATTTATGAAATAATCAATTATTATATTTAATAACTTTTAAAAAATTTAAAATTTACTTCCACTAGTCATGTTATTACATCTCAAGCATGTAAGGAAAAAATACATATCCATCATTAATACACGCCTTTAATAATGAACTAAAAAAATTAATCTCTCTCGAAAAATTTCTCTAGTAGAGTAATCTTTATTATCCCACTTGATTTAGTTCACCTGTAAAATAATAAGTTATTTTCATCGTAACTAGCAAGTAGAAAATTTATTTGAAAATGAATAATGGCCCAATTATAACTTTATTAAATGATAAAATACTCATTTAATTTTATTACTTAAAAATTTGGTTTCGACTGCAAAATCAAACCCTTTCATTGCATCAAAAACCTAGAAATTGATGATCTGATCATAAAAATTGAAGTTAAAATAACCAATCCTCGATAAAATGGAATGAAGGGCAAATAATTTGTCATGTCGTAACTTGGTCTTCCTATCCCCAACTTCCTCTACTAGGCTTCTTTTCGTGTTGGGCTTGACCCATACATAACCCAAGACCAAAAACTACAGTGACCAAAATGCAATTTTATCATCAATAAGAGTTTTTGTAAGTAATATAATTTTTTATCCTTTCTGTAAAATTTCCGAAAATGAACTTATCTACAAACATCCAAAATACAGGAACGAAAGGGATGAAATGCAGACATGAGAAAGAAAAATAATAATAATAATTTTTTGACAAACCATCTAATCGTTTTTACCCCTAAATGAGCTGTGTAAAAAAATGTACAAAAATATAATGTATCTATTCGAAGGACCGAATCATGTCAGGACACTCAGGCATCTTCATTGAATCATGTCAGGAAGTGGTTCTTCCAAAAGCAATCGAATGAATGGTTGCTGATAATGTCTCAGAATTCAAAGTCGAAACTAACCAAGCATCCAGCACACGGTTTATGTATTCCACTCAAAATTTTCTTACGTCTGTTGCACATAACCATGTTCATGTATAATTCACATACAGATAAAATTATCATGTCACGTGACCACCGCATATACATTTACATAAATATATAACCCATATATGTGCATATATTTTTTCAGCATATATATGTCTATATTGAAAACTTATATAACTACCAAATATTCAACATAAAATTCCAAAAATACAATCCTCAATATACTCAAATAATAATTGAGCATGACCTATTATTAATTATCAAGCACAATTGGTCAAAATGTCAACACTTGCCAGTTGCCACTTATGCTATCACACATTGACTTTGACCAACTAACTTAGAAAAATTTGAAGTGTTTACAATAATAAATCTATTTTCGTTGTTACTAGTTTATCTTTCAACCTTTCATATAAAAGCCCTAAGAATATATCAAAATGCTTCATTAACAGGATCTTTCATGGGTAAGCTCTCTATTACCCCAAAATTCCAAATAAAGTTAGGAAAGGAATTGTCGATGCTGTTGGGACTAAACCCAGAATTAGACTGCTCAATCATTTTGGTTTTGTTCGAAATGTAAGACCGTAGAGTTAAATTTGCCGGAACGACGATGTCAGCTTAATATAATGACAACGTCGATTTTTTTACTGCATAACTTAGAAATAATATAAAGACTGTAAATTTTGAATAACATAATAATTGGGCATTATAAAACATCATATATAAAGCCAGAATTTATCCTAACACATAAATCATCCATCATAAATCAAGTAAAAGAACATGTAATAGTCAAATAATGTGAAAAAAGGTGGATACAAAATCACACCCATAACAGCTTTTATATATATCTATCACACCCACGAAAAACCAGAGCAAATAAATATAAATAAGTAAAAGAAAAACGGAGGGAAATGCATCCGGCCTAGTGACCCTGCGAATGTTTTTTTCTTTTTTTTTTTTTTTCTGTACTGCAAAAGCATTAACATAAAAGAAACACTGAATTGGTGTTCGTGAAATAAGTCCTTAATCATCTTTCATTAATTGTGCCCTGTTTGAGACTTTCTTTACTCTTTAGCTCACTCCGCAGGAACCAAAAGTCTAGTACACTGCATCATTTCCAAACGGAAAAAAAACAAACTAATCTGAGTTGGATACAACTCATCTGGGATTACACAAATCGTTCAGCGATGTGGATTGGGGATTAGAATACATAAAATACAAGCATTTCTCGAAGCTAATATAAGCCATTAGATTAGACGTCAACAGCGTCGAACTGAATAATATAGATGCGTTGGCAACTGTCCCAGCTAATCTCTGAAAGCAATAGAAAAGAAACAAAACTAGAAGCTCCCTTCAAACACGCAAGGACCAACAAACCTCTCACTCAGTTCTCCTCTCGCAGCCATAGCAGACTTTCTTGTTTCAATTACTAAGGATAAAATCACTAAAATGCTTAAGGACAGGGTGGACCTCTTTCTTGGTGCTACTAGTGAACTGGAAAAGCTCTGCTCCAGTCTTGAATCCATTCAAGAAGTTCTTCAAGATGCCCAGTGCAAGCAAGTCATCAGCAGCAGTGCACGCGTCTGGTTTGTTGGGGCAATTACTTGGAAATAAAGAGGAAATTTAAGGAAAGTGAAAATTTTATAAACCAAAATAGTTACTCTTCCAGGCGTGTTACAATTATCACTTTCCTTAAGGCAATATTTGCACCCTCACAACTGTTTAGAGTTATAGCAATTTGCCCCCAGGATACAAAGAGAGTACCTAGTCTAAAATGGAAACAACCTCCCTTCTAGATTCCAAACACTTGAAAATACACAGGCTTTGAACGGAATAAAAAAGCAAGTAAAAATATTCACTTAGAATTTGAGAACACTGAGAACACAAATGAACCACAGAAGCTGTTGAGCTAAAAATCGGTATGCATTTCAAGCAAAATGAGACGCATATATATAGGCTGTGAATTTACGTTTCAAAACAGAAATTTATTTCAAACGAAAACGTTGAAAAACGTGTCAGCATTAAAAGGCTGAGCGTTGAAATGGCTGGGCGTTGAAACGGCTGAAAACGTATCAGCAATGGGCAGAAGTGCGTGAATGTCAGAAACGGTAGAAACGGGCAGAAAACGCATGAGCATTATTTTATTTAGAAAATTCCAACATTCCCCTTCCATTTTCAAAATAAAATAAATTCCATTCAAGCCAAGGAAATCTCATACATAATTAAAGGTGTCGGATAGACTTGAACCTTCATTTAGTGAAAATATCTCAAGATCTAGCGAGGTGTTCAGTAGCCAGGGCTTTGAACTGTCAACCCCATTTGATAGATCAGAAATACTCCACATACAAGATTTCAAATTTTATCAAGTGTTTATAAAGGTGAGACTTCTATAGCCACATGTCAATATCTCAGTTTTATGAGTACCTCAGAGTGAACCCACACACTCTAGAAACAGAAGCGGCCTCACTTCCAACACTCATATACGTGGATCTATTTAGAGTACCCTGTAATTAAATACTCCAACACAAAGGTTTTAGATCCATTAAGAGTATAATACACTCATCCTCATAAATACATTACAGGAACCAAGCACTACCTGAGGGATTAAATAAGTAAATATATCCAGTGCTTGCAAGTTTGCAAAATAACATACTTTGCTCATTAAACTCTACACCTGGGTTACAAGCTTAGAGTTGAGTTTCAGTCATTGCAACTCATTACATGTGGATTTAAGTCCCATCCCTCTTGCTGTTTTCCAGACCATGTTCCGAGTAAGGCCTTTTGTAAGTGGGTCTGCCAAATTTTCATTTGATCTTACAAAATCAATGTTTACCACTCCATCTTGGAGCAATTGCCTTACATAGTTATGCCTCAATACAATATGTCTTGATTTACCATTATAAGTCTTATTGTATGCCCTTGATAGAGTTGCTTCGCTGTCACAATGCAAATAAATAGGAGGCACCGGCTTAGGCCAAATGGGAATTTCAATTAATAAATTTCTAAGTCATTCTGCCTCTTTCCCTGCTGCAGCCAAGGCAAGGAATTCGGATTCCATAGTAGAATGTGTAATGCAGGTTTGCTTTTTGGAAGCCCAAGAAATAGCAGCTCCTCCAATGGTAAAAATCCAACCACTAGTAGACATGGATTCTTTGGTGTCTGAAATCCAACTTGCATCACTGTATCCTTCCAATACAGTGGGTTCGCCACTAAAATGCAATCCATAAGCAATGGTCTTTTTTAAATATTTAAATACCCTATAAATTGCATTCCTATGTGTATATCCTGGATTACTAGTGAACCTGCTTAGTACACCAACAGCATAAGCAATATCTGGTCGAGTGCAATACATGGCATACATCAAACTTCCAATTACTTTAGCATACTCAAGCTGGGCTACAGATCGTTCATCATTTTTACACAACTTAATGCTGGGATCAAAAGGAGTTGAGGCTACGCCAGCGTCAAAATGGTTAAATCGCTTGAGTACCTTTTCAATATAATGCGATTGAGAAAGAGAAAATACATTACCATGTCTGATAATCTTGATGCCAAGAATAACATCTGCATTGCCCATATCTTTCATATCGAAATTAACTGACAGGAAACTTTTAGTTTCTTCAATAATATCAATGTCAGTTCCAAAAATGAGCATATCATCTACATATAAACATATAATAACTCCTCTATTTGCAGTAAATTTACTATAAACACATTTGTCTGATTGGTTTAATTTATAGCCATTTGATAATACAACTTGATCAAATTTTTCATGCCATTGCTTAGGTGCTTGTTTTAAACCATATAATGATTTTATCAATTTGCAAACTTTCTTTTCTTGTCCAGGTATTACAAATCCTTCAGGTTGTTCCATATAAATTTCTTCATCTAAATCTCCATTTAGAAATGCAGTTTTTACATCCATTTGATGAATTTCAAGGTGATAGATAGAAGCTAGGGCCATTAATAATCTAATGGTTGAAATTCTAGCTACTGGAGCATAGGTATCAAAGAAATCTATACCTTCTTTTTGCCTAAACCCCTTAGCTACTAACCTAGCTTTAAATTTATCAATTGTCCCATCAACTTTTAATTTCTTTTTAAAAATCCATTTACAACCTATAGGTTTAGAGCCTAGTGGTAAATCAACTAATGTCCAAGTTCCATTTCCCATTATTGAATCCATTTCATCTTGGATGGCTTCTTTCCAGTATGATACATCTGGAGATTTCATGGCCTCGTCATAAGTAGTTGGATCCCCTTCGGTATGAAAAACAACCATGTGTTCCTCATTTATATTATCTCTGGATCCTTCTACTAGGTATAGTTGAAAATCAGGCCCAAAGTGATTATAACTATTTTTTCTTGCTCTTTTACTTCTTCTCATATTTTCGTTATCATTTTTTATAGTTTTATCTGCAAATGCAGAATCATTACTTATAGATTTATCCAATGGTTGAGAAGAGGAATCTTCATCATTATTACCGAGCTTAGGAATAGTTTTATAAGTATTTTCATAAAAATCAGCATCTCTGGATTCAATAATGGTATTTTGTTGAATTGGACTGTTAGGTTCTACCACTACAAATCTGTAGGCTTTACTATTTATTGCATACCCTAAAAATATGCATTCTATTCCTCTTTG
>JAXCLR010000092.1:12140090-12173658 GCA_035584095.1 Annona squamosa | reverse complement strand
ATACGTATTTAAAATGTCTCTATTTTTAAAAATCTTTAAAAAATATATACATATATCCAAAATGATAAATTTTGGTTTATATACTAAATACACTTAGATAAACAAGTGTATAAAGAAAAAAGCAAAAATAAATAAATAAATAAATTTTATGATGTAGGCTAAGTAATGCATTTGCTTAGCCCGGGCTAACAAAATTACTTCTCATTTATATAATCAATATAGTTATATAATTAAAGTTAAGATAAGATATATTTCATACAAAAATTTTGATATAAGATATAAGATTATACCAACCACTTGCAGCTAGCGCAAGTAGTAAGGAACCTACCTCCCCTAGACGAAGTTCTTGGTTTGAAATGGACTAAGCATGGAGGGGTTGTGTCCCCGGTTGGTGGGATTGTATTCCTGTTGTAATTTAGGTGCAGCTTGTTGTCTCTTTAGAGAGCTTGTTGTCTCCCTAGGACTTGATTATAATATTTGAAATGATTTGTATACATATGCCCAGTAAAAAAGGTATACCTAAATATACCGAAATTATTTGAGTTATTTAATTTAAATCATTTAAATTGAAAATTTGAATGATTTAACTCATGTAATTTGGTTTGGGTTTCAGGTTATTTGGTTCAGATTACACTTAACCCAAACCAAATCATATTATAATTAAACCCGAAATCATTACGCACAATCCAAATATTATCAACCCAAAACCATTTAAAATTTGGGTTACTCGGGTCGGTACTCGGGTTGCCCTGAACAAATCGCACCCCTAATTGCTAATTATACGGCGCTCAATTGAAAATGTACTATGCATAAGGCTGATTGGATTTGTGAAATTACGACAAAATAAATGTGGCCGGCCTAGTGTCACAACTTGGTGTCCTTCAATTCAGATCCATCCATTCCACTTTACTATTTGCCATTGCCTCCATGCTGGCCTGTTTCAGGATTTAGTATTCCATGCATGAACCAGCCTAAATGGAAGAGTGGAGAACATCATCGGCAGGCTGGTAAAGATGGGAGAAACTGCAGTATATGTTTATGGATAGGGATGAGGAAATTTTGCTCCCTATGGAATTTTATGAAATCGAAGGCCACCCCTAATATCAGAAGTGGAAATTAATGATTATTTTCTTTCAATATGAGTTTGTTGTCATGTAAGGCCTCCTAGTTAACACCTGGTCACGGTGATTTTAGTCAGATGATATGATCAGAAACACAAGTGTATCTCGGATGATGCCGGATAGAAACATGGAAAATGATTTTTGGGCTTTCACCGCATGTTTTGGAAAAAAGTCCAAATTAAAGTCACTTTCGTGTAATGCATGTTGGGGTTCTTGCTTTTCTGTCTTTTCTTTTAGGCTTTGATAATTGGACCAGTAAAGAAGAATCCGATACTTGGATCCGCCAAAGAAGTAACGAATCTAGCATTCTTTGTCTTGTTTACTTATCCAATTAAGACCATGCAATCCAAACAATTCAAATAATCAAACATTTTTTTGTTCTTAGAAATTCAAACATTGGAAAGAGGATAAGTTCAAGCATATGAATTTGATCAGAAAAGAGTTATATCCCAACAAATAATTGCTTCCAGAACTCAATAAATAAACATGGCGTCCTTACACATTTTAATCAAATGAATGGTTGCTAATTATTAAGAGCTGAAGACGAATGCGCCACCTGATCAGCGAGCGAAAGTTGTACGACCTTTGCTAGCAAGTTCAGATCTTCCTGACACTCTTCCATTTTCTACTTCGAGTCCCAATTCCTCCCCATCACTCCCCCATTTCCCAATTTCAGCTTCTGAGGCCACTCCACAGGCTTTCTGTTTTGCTTTTGATTCATTGTTGGCCACCCAACTAATCGGCAACCGGAACGAGAAAGCCCGCCGGGAAGAATCCTGAAACGATGGATTGACCTGTTTTGATCGAAACCACATCTTCGAGACCGAACAGCTCTCTCTTTTGTCATTTTGAATCACTCTTTCGGCGCCGCCGGAGGTGGTGCTGCAGCTGCTGCTAGGATCAAGGTGAATTGCTGTACACGAACTGGCATCCAAGCCCCATTTTGCCTGCTTTGCCAGAGGTGGCGGCACCCTCACCTCGACTTGCAAAACAGAGCTCTTGTCCAACACATACTCAACAGACCCCATTGAAAAGCACTTCCTTCCATCCAAACTGCAATCATTACTGCTAGTATATTCGCTTCCGCCACAACCATCAATGTTCCGAAACTTCCCCAGCTTGACTGATACAATTCTTGCATCCTCCCGATCGACATAAGAAGAGCTCGATTCACCTTCTTCGGAATATCCCAAATGGGCCTCTGATTTCCCGCCTTCCTCAATTGCAATTGCAATTGCCTCCCCAGTCGACCTGATCTCCCTGAAGCTCCCACCTCCCAACTCCAGAACGCCCACAGCAGTGGAAGAGCATCCGCTCCCGCCCGAGTCCGGCTGCACGCTGCCCCGGCAAAGCGGGCACGTAGAATGCGACAACAGCCAAGTATCGATGCAATCGAGGTGGAAGGCATGACAGCATTTAGGCAGCAATCTGAGCTTGTCGTCGGTGTGGAACTCGCTCAAACAGACAGCGCAATCAAAAGGGTGTTTGAGCCCAATGACTGATTTATAAAGGAAGATGGGTAGGGCGTCGATGAGGGCCTGATCAACCCCACAATCATGGAGGTGGAAGAGTTGCTGGAGCCGGCCGTGGAGAGCTGTGGCATTGTGGGTGCCGTCTGAGGCCGTGAGAGGACGGAAGAAAAGTCTTCCCAAGAGAAAGAAGAGGGCGGCGACAGAGACGAAGATTGAAAGGACGATGGCGAGGAAGATGTTTGGGTTCATCTTAGGAGTCAGTTGGATGGCAGTTGTTTGATGGTGCTGTGTTGGAGGATTAAAAGCGAGAAAATCTCGGTAAATCGGATTTGAGAGCTGTTATCATATGCGAGCTAAAAACAGAATCCAACTAACTTCTGCTTTGATAGTCCACCACCACCTAAATGTTAGACTTGTCAAAAGCGGCACTCCATTGCAAACGCGCGGGAGGTAGGGGCAACCAGTAGATGGCTGAGAAGCACCACGTATAGAGTGCAACAAGCGTATACACCGTATACGGAGACTCAACTTGCTAATGCTTCACCAGATATATTCCATATCAATTTTTGCTACAAACGCATTCTCATCGTTATAAACTTGTCATTATGTCGTCATTAATTCATTATCTTTGTTCGTAGGGATTAGTTTTTCTTACTTTTTACTTAGAACATTTTGATTTTTGGCAATTAAAATTTTCTTACAAAAAATTAAAAGTTTAATTGCAGAAAAAAATGGATGATAATATTTGGTATAGCAGCCCATGAGAAGAAATTTAGTTGTCAATATTTCATGGTTCCTGTGCTTAATTAAGAAAAAATTTTCTACATCCACATTTTCTTTGTTAATAAAGAATTTTTTGTTGTTAATCAAGGTTGACAAAAATCGATTTCCTTGTAGTGTTTCAATACTTTTCTCCATTGTTCTCATTATCTAATAATAAATATGTAATTTTACAATTTGCCGCAACAATCTTTGGTGAATGTAGCTAACAAACATGTAATTTTACTTTTGCCACAACAATTTTCCTTTTATTTAGTTAAGTTTTTAGTCATGTATGATATATATTTGGCCATATTAGAGATATTCCAATTATAATTGATTATTTCATTATAAATATTTAGTTACTTTTGAGTTTTAGCATTGGTCAAATGTAGCTTTTTTTACATTGAATGCAGCAATATATATATATATATATATATTTAATGGCTAGAAATAATAGGAAAATTTTGGCTGCAATTTTCTATCATAATTTTATTAAAATTTTCTATTAATGTTTGTCGAAGTCTCTTTGTTAAACAATTTTAGAGTAGACTAGACTCCCAACAAAGTCATAGAAAATATGTAGCCAGTAACATTTAATAATATTTGTTTTTAAATCTCTATAAACTCTTTTAAAAGCCAACAAACCCGGAAAGGAGTTTAATTAACTTTAATATTTAGGTTTAGCCATAGTGACAAGTTAACTATGTCACTGCCTAGCCGAAACTCAAAGCCGATTGAATTTATCTTCATTTTTTTGGGCTGAAATTTATTTCCGTTAACTTCCAGAAATAATTTTTTTTAATAAAATCAGAATAATACAATTCATAATCGTAAAACAAAATTAAATTGTTATTTAATAAGTTAAAACATTTACTTGCAAATAATTGAGTAAAATTAGAACACGTCGAGTTTCAGCTTACGTGTAATAACTTTCATAATTATAAGATGTTGATGATAATAATAATAATAATAATAAAGTAAAAACTTATAATTGGAAAATTTTGATGAACTCATTGGCCAATGTGCCATTTCAAGAACTAAAAGGTGATGTCAATTTCGGAATCAGCTGAAATTTTCAGGAGGTGAGAAGATCATCCAATAATACCTCTCGCACAATTAAGGCAAGAATTGGATACATTATAAAAAAATATATATTTCGTAAAACGCACTTGGGTGCAGTTCACCTCAGTGCATCCAAGTGTATTTAACCTATTTTTAAATTTTTTTAAAACTTTTCATATACAACTATAATCTATGTATATTTAACATAGGTATCAAGTTTTACAATTTTTTTGAAATTTTTAGACATTTTTTGATTTTGATAATCACTGACATTTTTAGTAATTTGAAATTATGAAAATGCCACTGACTTTTCAAAAATGAAATCTCCAAAAAAAAGTAAAACTTGATATTCATATTAAATACACATGAGTTAATAGTTGTATATGAAAAGTTTTAAAAATGTGTTAAAGCACCTTGGTGCATTGATTCAAGCTCTAACTTTATAGCAACAAAAAAACTTCTTAGCAAAAAGACGTACATGTAAGGAAATTTTTCATTGCTTATGATACTTCTGTAGGCAATGAAAACTTACTTATAATACAAGAAAAAAAAAATCTTCTTTCTTACCGGGATATGTAAGTGATATTTTAACAACCGAATCCAAATTTTCTGAACGCAAGAATTATAATTTATTAGCAACCACTTAATGTTTGCTATATGACATTTCACGAGTTATGGGCTGAGAAGGTTTTGTAGCAACCAAATTTTAACTTTTTATAAGAAATTTTTTATTACAAAAAATCAAAATTTTTATTGTGATTTTGGTAAATACTAAAAACGTACTAGCAAGGTGATCCCATGAGAAGTACACAAAAAATGCTAATCCAATACCAACATGGAAAGTCACCAAATGGCCGCAGGGCCCACCACAATCACAAGCTACATGGAAAGTCACCAAATTTCTGCCCTTGATGCTTCATTAGTCAGCGGAGAACTGTGAAAAGACCTGGCTCGAGCTCTTTTCCGATTGATCCAAGCTTCGTCATCCCGAATTCCCACCGACGTAACTCTCATCGAAGTCGGTTGATGGGGATTTCGATTTCTTTGAAATAGAAGAGCAGCCCTCTTTTTCATGGGCCTTCACAGCACCTCCTCGTTTCAGTTGCTGTTCACAGCTGGGATGAGATAATTAAAAGGATGTGTGATGAAAAAAAGTGTTACGTTGGGAAAGAGAAAATCTGTATTGGTATTGAGAAAACGTAATGTAAATGAAAAAAAAAAAATTTGTAATTTTTTTAGAATGAAGAAAGTATTGTTAGTAAATGGCTTATCCTCTTCCCATCCCCCCTGTCAAACCCTTCAGCCGCGGAGCCGACAACAGGCAAGGCAATGAAATTATGAAACCAATGCCGATGTAAGTCCCAGCAGAGATTTTCGGCCTTCTTCTCGTACTGAGTCGTTAATCATCAGAATCTCCAGCCTTAAGATCTCCCATTGCTTTGCTTGAATAGACTGCCAGCCAGTCTTGGATGTAGACAGCCATGGAAGTAGAGCTTGCTTGAGTCCCGCTTCACTCTAGTACTATAACCTCATTAGTTTTTGTCATATTAATGACTAACGATAAATTCATTTTATTTATGGTAATTAACGTCATTTGTTTGATTATGATTTTAAAAAAATCATTCCTTTGATTAGAAAATCAAGTTTCATCCAAATTAAAAATGTGCAAAGATGACAACATTTGCTTAAATATATTTATGTCTAAATTATGAAAAATGCTTAACTTCATTCACATACAAATTAAAATACAATAAAACTTTATAAAGTCGTTTAGTACATAATAATGATATTTTAGATAGTTTTAATGTTAAAATATAATTTTAAAATTAATATTTAATTCAATTCATTTTATGACATTGATTTTAAATATTTATAGATAGCATCATACGCAATGATAATACCAAATAGATAATTGGATTTTAATGATAATATAAATAATGTTAAATATAATTGATAAAATGTATAATCAAGGAGGTAGAAAAAATAGGTAAGGCTACGAAAAAATATAACTTTCAATTTTAATAGTTGTTTTTCTTTTTTCATAAGAAACCTTACAAGTTTATTTTGTGAACGAGCTCATTTATAAACACTCCGAACCCATGACCACACACGACGAAACTGCACATGTGGAACCATTACATACTAGGCCTACGTGATGACATAAAAGCCCAATCGCAAGGGGTGTTAATAGATCGAGTTGAATGAGTTGGAGTCTAATTCTAATCCTAACTCATTTAAAATATCACAATCCTAATCCATTTATTAACCAATTTTAAAAACCTTAACCGTAATCCTATAATCTATTTAATAAACAAGTTGGCGATTTGTTAATGGATTGTATAGAAAACGACCTAAATGTGTAGCTTTCGACAAACGATGATCTCACAAGGAGAAGCAAGAAGGTGTTTTCAAGGCGAAGAAAACAAAAATTGGACAGTAATAGGAAAATGAAATTAAAGCAGTAATATAAATGAAAATTAAGTAGCAGGAGAAAGATTTAGCGAAAAAAAAATAAAGGGTTTACATTTACATATATATATATAACTTTAATTGGTTAAATGAGTTAAATGGGTTGAACGGTTAAACGGGTTAAATGGGTCGACGGTTTATAAAATTTTAATCTTAATCTGTTTATTTAATTAAATGGTTGAACAAGTTGACAGATCATAATCTATTTATACAAAAATCTTAATCCAAACCTATTTATAAACGGGTTGGACAAGTGGATTGATGAGTTGACTATAATCATTAACACTCCTAGTAATCGCCCACTGAAGAAGGCCCATTTGTTGGCTATGTAAATATCTGGACGGAGGACTTATGAATTGTCGTAAATATGGCCTACTTTTGGCTAGAAACTTTTCTGATTGTGCTTTCCTCCAACAGTTATAAACAAGGGGTAATGAATCAATAAAGCCACTTGCATGAGATGCCCACGTAGGGAATTACTTTCCTTATGAAATATATACCACAATTTTTTTTAAAGAAATTAAGGATGTGTTTAGCGTTTGATAAAATTTTTAAAGATTTTGAATGGAAATTTTTTGATGTAAAATTTTTTAAAATAAAAGAAGTTATTTAATATAAAAAAGGTCATGATGAAATGTTAAGATTGACAGGCTAATTGCATGAGTAGTTGCGAAGAAATAATTAAATATTATATTAAATGTATAGAAAGCTGTAAAGAAATTATTAGAAAACAAGGTAATTGTTGAAATCAAAATATTTTCATTAACAAGTAGATGGAAATGCCGAACACACTTTAATAGTTATATATTCACTTTCAAAAAATATTATTTTTTATAAAATATAAACTTCAATGGAGGTTTTTTTTAGTAATATGATCATATAAATGGTGTCAAACAAAAAATGACTTAGACTACAAAAACAAGTTTAAAATTTTTTTAAAAAATACCATGAATTGCATAGGCATCTTTATGCCGCTAACTGCATTGAATCATTAGCCAATGAAATAGTGCCACATCACCAGGCTTCACTCCAAAGTATTTTAATTTTAATAATGATAAAAATGATAACGTGGGGCCTACTGAAAGCTGAGGAAGTGGTCTCCACGTTCGCTTATACATTGCACAGTGATCCTAAAACGTCTGGATTTGTTGATTCTTTATCCATTGGAGTGCTGTTAGGATCAGATCCACCAGTCGCAAGGCGAGGAGCAAATGCGCAATGGTTGTCGGTTTTTAGGTGAATCTCTGGCAGCCTTTTCTGGGTCCAACAAACGCGTGTGCTCTTCTGATCATATGGTCACACGTGCGATCACATAGTTCCTAAGTTGCTCCTGGTAGGGCAACTGCAATGCATGCGAACGACGAAAGTCATTGATCACGAGTGTCTCCGTACGCGGGTGGCCCACTGAATGGGTGGCCAGCTTTGTGTTGTTAGGCCAGCCAATTATATATTCGCACATGCCTGCAGCCTGGCACTGCTCGCTCAATTATATCTGCTCTGATTATGTTCTTCATGGTCAGCTCTCTTCCATGCCAGGATGATGAGACGTATTTTTCTGAATGGTTATGATCTAGTCCTACCCCATGGATATTTCCTTGCACCCCTTTATTTTTTCAAATTAAAAAATATTTCTAGAATCTAAATTATTTATTATTTTTATTAATAAGTATTTCCTTATAACGTCAAAATTATTTCAGTTGGAAAACTATATGTTTAAAAATCTAATATCTTTTGAGAGTAAATAGATAAATTATTTCAAAGGGGTGCATGAGCGTGTAGGGTTGCATGAGATGATTAGCTTTTTTAAAAACAAGCTAGAAAGTTGTTAGTATTATTATTATTATTTTGGATAAACAACATGCTTGAAAGTTATGAGAAAAAAGAAATTACAAAATGATAAAGGTCAAGATGCAAATAAAAATAACTTTTTTAATAAATTTTAAAGAAAAGAGAGAAAACGTTGTTGCCAAGTTGCAAGTAGTATAATATGCTTTTCATGTATTATATAACAGGTGACGTTTGTTAACATGTTAAATTATATGACCACGGAAAATGAAAAAAAATATATTTTGATAAATGTGTAATTTATATGAAATGATAACAGTATGGTTGAAATAAATAAGTTTATTAAAGATAGTTGATAGGAAAAATGATTGGAATACAAAAATAAATAATAATAATAATAATAATAATGTAATTGATGAAGTAATTATTGGCATTAGAAAACGTAATCTCACCCTTGCCCACCGTTTCATACTCTGCTACGAATCAACACACTAGATTTTTATATTAAAAAAAATTCACCACCACCACCACCTCCATGTATGATAGATTTTTATATTAAAAAAGAATCACCACCACCACCACCTCCATGTATGATAGCAATCTGATCAAATTTCACGTCACAGTCAAAGTCCATCATGAGTAGTAACTAGTAAAAGGTCTTGATCCAATTATCATGCGGAGAAGAAAACCGTTTACTTGGGTCTCGTCCGGGAACGTGGTTTTTAATGCATTAGATAATTGAAAACGTGAGAGTGATGAAATACGATATAAGTAAAGTAAGCCAAATTAAGGCAATGATGTAAGAAAATAATTAGAATATAGAGATAAAAATAAAAAATAAAATAATTTAATAATTAAGATGTGAAATTATTTTTTAAAAAATATGGAGAATTGATGGTTTCCCACCCATCACTGTTACTAAATAGTGCATTATTTCTCCACAATCTTTCAACATTTGAGTGGCTATTTCAATGATGTTGATCTTTCACCAGACAATAGTTTCTCTAGAGACAAAATGGTGTTTCCCGATAGCATGAGATTAATTTCTCTTTAATTCATAAATAACTTGTAAATTAATATCATGATGTTTATTTTAGTTCATTTATAATGATCTTATTTTCTAGCTATTACTTATGTTCTTGTCATATTTATTTATTTAATGATAGATAAGATCGGTATCTTCTTTGAGAAATGAAAGCAAATTGCACCCACATAGTTGAATTGATTTCGATGTATTTTTGAAGATTGGTTCGATAATTACTTCCTAGAAAATCGTACATTTTTCATATCATTACTTATATTTTCAACACAATTTTCATGGTTATTTTCACCTTGATTAATTTATTTCATTATTTTTATATCATTATTGATGAAAAGTTGCAAACCCACCATAGCTAATTACAACCTTTTCTCTCCTAATTAGCATTTGCTATGTTGGTGTCAGATATTAAAGATTTACCCCATATTTTATTTAGCGAAAGCAGAAGTAAGATGATCGGAAGACTATATCTCAGACTTCGCTCAACCGGATTGAAATCATAAGATCGGAAACCAACTATACTACTACAACTTAAATGCCGCTAATCTTGGAAAGAGTTTAGGAAAACTCTCTAGTGATTTCTCATTATGCTCTAAATGTATTTTTTTCAAAAACCTCACACATATTTATAACTAGTGTAGGAGGAATATGTAGAAGTTATCCCATTGTAAGTATGTTTTCATATGTTATGTATTTGAGTGTAACTATGTTTCCTAATGCGAGTAGGAGCATGAAATCCAAGAATATAGGAAACTCAGTCCTAATATAATTTTAACAGTTGGTATTATCAATTTTTAGTATTGCAGTAAAATGTCGTCGCAGCTAAAAATAATTTTGTAATACATTTGCTATGAACAAATGATGTAGACTAGCTACCTCTACGTCTTACCCCTTCTTTCCTAACTGGTCTGCTTTTGAGCCTCAGAGAGCAGATCTTAGACCTAAACTATGTTTGATGCCTGCAAAAGGGTTGTTTCCTGACTGCCTTAAAGCAACCCTTTGTCCTATTACATATTACGAGAAAGATGTCATCTGAGCCTATCATTCTACAACTCTAGCATTATTCTTTTCTTCACATTCTATCTTGGATGGTTTGATCTCAATTTCCACATATTAGATTACGTTAAACGGCCAACTTATGTAATGGATCACCTAAGAAAGAGTTAGATCTATTAACATATTTTCATCAACAAAAATCAAACACCATAAGCAGGATCAAAACCGTTCAAATGAGAGGCCTGTAAGAGGATAACCCATCCACTAGAAGAGAATATACAAGGTTGCCCCCGACAACAGATGATTAAAGCTCAATTAAAATTTTTTAATCTCTAATTATCTTTTCTCTCCTTTAATATTTCTCTTCTTCAATTATTTTATAGGGTGTGTTTGGCAATTAATAAAACATGTTAAGTTAAAACTTTTTAATATAAAATTTTTCATTCTCCACAACAATCATTTTTTCATATTTTCCTATACAACTACCCTACTTTTCAATTACTTTTACACAACTATCCACACAACTAACTTATCTATTTTAACTTTATCTTCTTTACTGCTCATCATTACTCCTATCATATCACATCATTTTACAACTTTAACTCTCCAAAATTTTTCACCAAAAGTTTTATTCATTACCAAACACACCCTATAAATCTTCTGCTACTTCCTTTATTGTAATAGATTGCATTTTATACTGTGCTGATTTCTATTAGTAAAGTCATTCCTTTCTTGATTTTTTTCAAAATAGGTCTTGGAATTAACGAGCATTTTTTTATATAAAACTATTGTATCCCTCCATTCTCTTCCCTTGGGGCCCGACAATGTGGGCAGGTTGGTGATTTTGAATATGCCTGGCTTCATTAATTATAAAAAATTTTAAAAAAAAACACTAAAAAAAAAAGCTTTTTATGCAAAACTTTTTAGGCAATGAAACCAAGTTTCATTGCATGTAAAACTGAAAGCGGTGAATACTTATTCTATATAGTTATTTCAGGCACCAAACCTGCATTTGCTTTTATAGCAATAAGTATAGTTTTATGCATCATTTGTTGCATTTAGTCATATACCAGGATGCATATGCTGCTATGTGGTATATGCAGGTTTATATACATATGCTGTTTGTTGCATTTAGTCATATATATAATCATTTATTCATATATAAATTTTATAGTAAATGATTTATATGCTGAAAAATAACTTTAAAATTGTTATTTACATCAAATTATTTTATTATATTGAATTTGTACAATTATTAAATGGGGTTTATATACATATCAAATTAGCATAAAAATTGGTATAGTAATAGAATACATAATTCTAAATACAATGAGTGAAGTAGATTATAATTTTATGATCACGTAGGTCACCGTAATTGTGATGCAGTGAAGATACACCTAAATATTTCTCATATATATATATATATAGCAAATTGTCTATCTTATACAACAAACTAGATTGCTGCATAAATAGATTTTTTTTTGCATAGAAAATAAAGGACAATGAATGAAAAATATATAATTATAAAATTTTGACTTTCCAAAGAAAATAAATATTTCATCTAATATTGTTAATTTTTTTAATGAGAACAAGTTAGAATCTCGAGTTTGAGGAGCAGATTTGCACGACAGCATGTGCGGCAGCGAGGACGTGCATGAATCATTTTGATAGCCGCGGAGCATGATATCCCCATCGAGGAAAGAGTTCGTCAACAGTCAGCGCTTGTTGTGGCTGTGTTGAGTTGTTGAACGCCCATAAATTTTGTCATCTTTCCTCTCAGCAGAATTTTTGTATTCAGAACCCCTCCAGTTTTCTGACTTTTCTAGTTTCACCCTAAGATTTACCAAAAACCCTCCATTCCTAATCTACTCCTTTTCCGTTTTATTGTGCCTGCGTTGATTACTATCTTAAGAAGATATGCATAAGGATGCCGAATATTTTAATTCAAATAGAAAGCAGTCCCATTTCGTTCTTGCAAATTTACACTTGTTCAAGCTTTAGATATATATAATATAATATGTATAGAAAGAAGTAATTGAATATTTTTCATATATATTTTTTAAAGAGGAATGTTTATGTTAGTTTAAGCTAAGCGAACGTTTTGGTTATTCAACCTTAAAAAATTCATTTACAATACTTTTTCTACTTCATATACTTGTTTATTTATGTGTATTTAATATATAAAATTTTACCAATTTTAGATATGTGTACAAATTTTTAAAGATTTTTGAAGATATGTATATTTTAAATATGTATATACACATAGACGTTTAAAATTTTTAAAAAAATAATTGTTTAAAAATCTCAGAAAATATATACATATATCCAAAATAGTAAAACTTAGTTTATATGTTAAATATACTTTTTTGATGATTTATATTAAATACACTTAGATAAACGAGTGTACGGAGAAAAAAATAAAAAGAATTGTAAATAGATTTTTTAAAGTAAGCCAAATGAGTCATTTGCACCCAGGCTAACAAGTTCACTTATCTTTTTTGAAGTAAGTGTAAGCTTTATATTTTTGTTAACATATACTTAGCAAATTTCCTGCCTCTTTACTAACAAAAATAACCATGCGACTCTATTTTGGCTCTCCTTTTTGTTATATTCAATTTATTTTTTATTTTTAATAAAAAATCTCTATTGCCTTATGGGCTTCATGGAAGATTAGATTTCTGTAAAATACTATATTCGTAAAATTGGAGGGATGTGTTTCAACTTTCAAGGAATTAAGAGCCAAGTGATTTTCTTTAGGATCAAACCAATTAATTTACGAGATAATAATTCCACACGATGTTTTACTATTATGCAAATTACTGTACAGAAATATACTATATCTAGAATCTTGATCATATCGACTAAAGTGAGCGATAATTTTAGTTTCATTCATCTATTTAGCAAACATAGCTTATTTTCTCTTTTGAACTTAATTGTAATATTTAAAATAAGTTGTAATGTATACACCTCATCATCATCATCATCATAAGTCATTTCCCATTTATATAGTGTAGGCTGCATTGATTCTGTTACGTCATTCTTAGCGATTTAAGACTAAAAGTTGTAACATATATACCTAATCAAAAAATTTATTTTCTAATTAGTTAATTATCGAAACTGAAAATTTTATTAATAGATTTAATTTTGTGAATAATTAGTGGGTCCATTTATCCAAAGAAATCATAAAAATGTTATGCAAAAAAATTATGGCCTGCATTTAAACTGTCAAGAGCAATTTCTTTTTGAATTTTTTTTTATAGATGTATTCATTTATTCATGAAAGAGAAGGAGAGGGCTACTGCATTCACGAGAGAAAAAGACAAGGGTGCATTTATTTACTCATTAAGTAATTAATGTAGAAAAGGTGTAACAGAAAAGGGTGAGTATAATTATCGTGATATGATTAGCCTAATACTCGATTATTTTATTTTTTCCTAAGCTGCCGTTTTTGTCTTTAATTTACGTAGTATTATCGATTTCACTTTTTCATAATGAAATTTATCCTTTTTATTGCTATTTTTGTCATTATTGTCATTATTTTCTATTTGATCAAATAAAATTACAAACCGCTGGTCAAACAATGACGTTTATCTTTTTTATTGCTATTTTTTTCATTATTTTCATTGGTACCATATATTTCATTCTGTTTGATAAAATAAAATTACAAACCGCTGGTCCAAAAATAAATAAATCCCTCATTAAGCAATGTACAAATGGATGGCCAGATGATGCCGACGCCTCTGAGGGAGGAGGACCATTCAAAATGTGACAGTTGGGTCCACAATCTCCAACGTTCAAAAACCGTGAAGCCTGGATGATTGACATATTGAACGGTCAGGATAAACTGGAGGATATCCATTCCCATGGTCCTGCAAACCACGTTACCGGTCTGTTTCCTCCAACCATCCCACCCCTCCCTCCTGTATTAAAAAACGGTTGTATTGCTTCTGTTCTCCTTCTTCTCTCTTCCCGGCAATCTTTTTCTTCCTTTCGTCGGGGAAGAAATTGAGTCGGGATTGGGTTGAAACGCAGAAACGATACGAAAATAAGCCATTTTCATTATAGAAATCGGGCATTGACAACACATTTTCATTTGGGCTGCCGTTTATTCAGCTACAAATCACGGAAATTTAAGAAAAGGGGAGTCTTTTTGTTGCTACTTCTGGATTTCATAGTGCATTGTTTTTCCATTGGAGATTCTGAATCGGGTCGCTGTTGTTGTGAAATTTCTTGGGGAGGGTGTTTTTATTCAGTTTCAGCATCATTACTAATTCGATTGGGTTTAGAAATCTTTGGTTTCTCGTATCTCTGAGAAACTTAAAAGCTATTGGATTTCGTTGATTTTGGGGAAGATCAACTGAATAGGAGGGATTTTGTTGAAAGAAATGAATTCTGGGAAACTGGTTGGGTTCTTCAGGTTCTGATATTTTGGGAGGTATCATGGGAAATTCCTTTGGATGCTCCGCCGCAGGAGAACGTTTGGTGTCTGCTGCAAGAGATGGGGATCTTCAGGAAGCCAGAGCTCTCCTGGAATACAACCCCCGCCTAGCGAGGTACTCGACCTTCGGCGTGCGTAATTCTCCCCTTCATTATTCTGCAGCACAGGGCCATCATGAGGTAATTCACTTCCTTTTAATTCATTCTTTTGATCTCCATTTCATTATCTGGATTCAGATTGAATTGTTAATGAATCTGATTAATGTTTGTTTGTCTGCAGGTTGTTTCTCTATTGCTTGAGTGCGGCGTTGACATCAATCTTAGGAATTATCGTGGGCAGGTCAGATTGATCTCATTCCTTTGAGATGATTGCAATTCATTTAACATGTAACGGAGGAATTGAGAAGTGATAATTGCAATTGTTACACCTCGATTCAAATTTTGGAAGGAGCTAATAATGCAATCAATGAATGATTCCGTAGTTTCAAATTCTCTTACGAACACTTGTATGTGCTGAATTGTTGTCTGTTTCGTTATGCTGAAAAACTGCTAACCCCATGCATAAAGCTCCCAAACATTCTGGTTCTGGGGAGGCGTGTCCATGCACAGCCTTCCCCTTTCTTTATATGGAAGGGGTGTCCAACAAAGCTTAATGTCATTTGTTGATGACACACTGCGAACCCATGCAATGTGTGGACCGGATTTGGAACTTGATCATTTTCTAGTATTCCAGAAATTTTTTGCTAGCCAGAGGTTAGCCGAAATATTTCATTTGGTGGTCACAAGTTCTGCTTTGTGGATCAAAATCTCCCCTGGGACCATGTGAATGTTTCCTTGAAATGCATGATGTGAAAATATAGCCTGTGGTCCATGCGGAAAGGGAATGCTGCACTAAATGCTGCACTAACAGATGTCTGGAACTCTGGGTTGTTTATTGCCATTCATACACAAGGTCAGACCACCACATACCAATTTGATTAGCTTAAGGATCCACATTGACACAGTTGGTTTTGGTTTTTACTATAACAACTTTGGTAGTCCTGTTATTTCTGAATTTCCTACTATGTACATGTTATAATTTCACTGTACATCTGCATTGCTAGAAAGTATCATAAAGGTTTTTTTTAGCCTTTTCACTTGTAGATTTTCACTCGAGATCTCTGTTCTGCAATGTGAACCAGACTGCTTTGATGCAAGCTTGTCTTTATGGCCATTGGGAGTCTGTCCAGAATCTAGTACTTTACAGAGCCAATGTAAGATTTTTCATCTTTTATTTAAGGCCCGCATTTCTACTATTTGGTTTGTGCAACCTAAAACTCAAAAGTTCTCTCACTATATGCTGGTCTTGGATTTTAGATTCACAGAAAGGATTATCTCAATGGTGGCACGGCTCTCCACTTTGCTGCTTTGAATGGGCACACTCGTTGTATTCGGATCCTCCTGGCTGATTATGTTCCAAGCATGGCTGAGTTCTGGAACGTAATGAAGAAGCTATCAAGTGGAGGGCGTTTGAGTTTGAAATCTACAACAAAGTACAGTCTAAAGTCCTTTTCAAGGATTCATGCTATTCATGTGGATGAGGGTTCTAAACCTTGCCATTCATATTTAATTTCCTGGATTTGCTATTGTAATGTGTCGTCGACAATATCAGGTTGGAACCTGTCATCAGTGTCTCTCTATTTTGAATGGGCCGTATAGAAAATATGGCAAGATATAGAAACTACAGAAAAAGTGACACTAGTGTGACAACCCCACTACTATGTTGGGGTAATTTCAATAGTAAAGAAACAAAGAGTTTGCACATAGGCACATGATTTTTGCTTTTAAAGTAATAAGCATCATAGTTCCAACTAGTTATATGACTAGCTTTTCCATCAATGCTTTGAAAATTATTCAACAAGGGATTCTTTTCTCCAACCATTCTAATGTTAGCCTGTGCTACAAGTCAGTGTGAATTTGGTGTATGGCTAGCCAATGTAAGGCCTAGTTATGAACTGTATGGTCACTCCATCAATAAGCTTTGAAGACTCTAAATAAATAACTTGATGGTTTTTGAAATTGCCGATGATGAGTCTTTTCGTCTTGCATTTCACATGTTGCTTGGCTCTAGCAATCAATGTGATGTTGGTCTCAGGCAACCTGACATAAGGCATATCCTGTGCAGTTCCATCTCAGTATTGAGTTTGAATGGTTGAATTTACAATTCTTGAATATGATATTCATATGATGATTTCATGAATCCTCCTCATCCAACACATGACCAGAGTCCCTGACTTTCAGTAAATGTAATAAGTGCAAGTTGGGGCTTTTTTTAAAATTTCTTTTTATTATGCCACCCATAGTGGATGTATTGGAAGTATAGACTGCAAGTCAACAGCTTTGCATGAATTTCAAATATAAGGTTGTTATCAACGTTACCATGGTCAAGTCACAAATAAGCAAAAAGAAAATAGAGAACTTGCAAATACTACAGCAGTACAGCTGTATTGCATTGTCATTGTGCTTCTGTATCTCATTGATGAGACTTAGGCTATACTTATTTGAATGCAGTTCCCTCACTGGACTACTCAACAAGCCAGCAGATGGAGGCATAACAGCCCTCCACATGGCAGCACTAAATGGGCATGTCGAAACTGTACAGTTACTACTGGATTTGGGCGCTTCTCTTTCCAAGGTCACTGTGGACGATGGGACCACAATTGACTTAATTGGTAATCCTTCTACCATTACTACTGAATGTCAAGGTTTTTTTACTCAATTAATTTTATATATGATGCCTAGAATTGGGTTTACACCATTTTACTCGTATGGTTTTGCATGAAAATTACCTGTTTTTAATGGTTTAAATGGTATAATACATGTTTCACCGAGACTCCTTTCTGTCCTTTTTTCTGTCTTTTCTCTTCTTTTTATTTTGTTCTAATAAAGATGGTAAGACATTTAAAGTATAAGGCTTTAAAATTAGGCAAATGATAGGTAATGGAAAGCCCAAATCTAGGCAGGTCCAATTATAGGTGGAGCACAACACTGAATAAAACAGATACAAAGCTTAGAAACCTTAGCACTACTGACATTTGAATTTGTTTTCTAAATAATAGGGGCTAAGTTAGTGAAGCAGCCCAGTTGATGGCAAGTTGATGGGGAACAGAATATAAGCAATAAGCTTGATGAATACAATTCCAGATGTTCTAATTTTTTTATTTTTTATTTTGTGCATAATTTTTGGATTTTTTAATTTGAAATGTTATTCATTTGTTTATTTAATTCAGAGTTGACGCATGCTTGAAGTGATCTAATTATATATCCCCTTGATGAATGATTTAGGTTAGCATTTGTCTATTTCACTTATAGCTTTATTAATAAACGACGTGCTAAGATTGTCTTACAGTTTTCTTTTTTCTACTATATATAGGGTTGCCTTGTGTTGAAGTAATGAGTTATGCTTAGGTTATTGGTTAATTGAGTCTATGTAACTTCTCCGTTCTCTCTTGCTTTCTAATCCTTTCTCCAAATTTCATCTATTTTCCTAATTCTTTCTTCTCCTCTCCTTTCTTGAGATGGTCTACCTCCTTCTTGCATCTTTTTCATTCCATTGGTGCAGGACATCTTGTCCTATGTTGCAAGGTTGTCTGCATGGAAGCACTTTGAGAAGTGGAGTATTTTAGTTAGGCAATGTTATGAGTAATTGATGGGAAATAGCATTCTCAGTGAATGGAATTTCTCAAAAATTTCCTTTGATCACTGTTCCTCAATTTGTCTTTTGTCTTGACCACCAAGTTCTTTCATGATTTTTGGACATTAAGATGCACATCAAAGTGAATTTTTGTTTTTCAATTTTGAGTCATTTGTAAATGAACCTGTTTTCTCATCTTTTATAGGTGCTGGAAGCACACCCCTTCACTATGCTGCTTGTGGTGGAAGCATGCAATGTTGCCAGGTGATAGATAGATCTTAACCATGTCACTTTTATTTTTATTTACACCTCTTTTCTTTTCTAATATATTTGGAAGAAACGGGCCAATTTCATGTATTTTCAATGCAGCTTCTGATTGCAAGAGGTGCCTGCTTGACAGCCAGAAATACAAATGGGTATGTTAAAATAGTCTTGGTTAACTTGCTTGTTCCAAGTTTGTCATGGAAACAACCGGTCTATGAAATTGCAGAAACTGCCCAAAGTGCATGTTGAATATAGTGCAGGCTTCATATCTCATGCCTTAAATTAACTATATGCAGGGTAATGCATATTTTTCTGTATTGTCATGAAGCACTCTTGTGTTGTGGGGCGTCTCTTCGCTTTTGGCAAAACAGATGAAAGCATGAAACAGTCAGTTTAAGAATCAAAACTGGAAGAAATTATCATTGTATATTTTTTTGGGCACTTATTTGGAATTACTGGAGCTACTTATAACTTG
Organism: Annona squamosa; assembly: GCA_035584095.1. Taxonomy (NCBI): domain Eukaryota; kingdom Viridiplantae; phylum Streptophyta; class Magnoliopsida; order Magnoliales; family Annonaceae; genus Annona; species Annona squamosa. The sequence goes on along the minus strand of JAXCLR010000092.1, from coordinate 12,154,103 downwards.
ATTATAATCTATTTACCTAATATTTTCAATCTAAGGCCATCACTAGAGGTAGCTATATGCGCCAATCTGGCATGCCCTACCCTGGCTAAAGTTGATCATGTTCTACCCTATATGGCAAGGTCCAAAAGTGCATGCCCGTGCTATCTTGTTTCATCCATGATCCGATATCGTAGTTCTTATTCACCGTGTTGTATATTTTTGTAGTTTGACTCCATTGATGGTTGCTCGCTCCTGGCATAGAAATTGCCTAGAGGGCGCTTTGAGTAGACAGCCAGAAGACCGACCATGTTCTCTTCCGTCACCATATTTGTCGCTTCCACTTATGAGTATTTTCAAAATTGCAAGGTAAAGGTTGTCCTAAATCATTTTATCTTTTCCCAGATAATTAGAGGAATTGCCTTTACAACCATTACGCATGCATCAATGCTTCCTTTTTCAGAGAATGTGGGTGGAGAGATGTCACGGATCCAAATTTATCCTGTCTTGACCCATGTCCCATCTGCTTAGAAAGGAAATGCACGGTGGCTACAGGAGGTAAGACTCTTGTCAAATTGCATTTGCATCTGAGGCTTTCAATCGTACCTTGAGCTGTTATATAATATTCTGAACATTTGTTACATGTTCGAAGATTTTGGCTTGTTTTTGGAAATTTCCACAATCATTTTCTGCAAACGTGTTGAACCAGATGATCCAAATGTGGTCCACTTACAGATGGAGTAATTTTTTTCCAAAATCATTCTTACTGGATTACCATGAACAAATGTATGTTTTTCCCAAATTGAACTTTTATTTGATCGTTAAATCATTTGATTCTGAATACTTCTATTTATTTTAAAATTTATGCATGCTTGTCCGTAATGAACCCTAGGATTTGGACAGTTCTGGATTGATTGACAGAGATGCCAGTTGCGTTGCATATGAAATATTGATTTTATCTCTTCTGGTATGTTGGAAGTGAAGTTTTAATTCAACCTGTATTTCCACTAAGTCTCATGCCTCCCGAAGCTTACTTTTGGGTGAGCCCTGTTGATTTCATAAAAGATCACAGAACTGCATCTCTATCTCTTTTTTTAATTTCAAAACCAACAAGAAAAATCAAAGAGAGGGAGTCAGTCATCCAATGAGTCTTATATGCATATTGCGTGCCAATACTAGCATATAAAAAATTGCTTTACTTGCAAGTAACTTGACTGAGTTTCTGTCACTGTTATCTATTATTTTATCTAACCAAGTGAATGCTTCAGGGTGACTTCTGAAATCAAGTTTCTGCACTAGCTTTCACTGTATTTGGGGTTTCCATCATGTTAATCAAGTTTACTTGGCATTTTTATTGCTGTTCTAGGCAAAAGAATTGTTTAGAATGCGATTTTCCCATTTGTCTCCATTTACTATGATGTTATTTTTTATTTTGAAGCCATTTGACTGATTTGCTACGGAATGTTAATGATTTGCGTTGTCTTTCTTGTTGAATGAATTGTGTACAGGATGCAAACATGAATTCTGCACCAGATGTGCACTGTACCTTTCCTCTACTAATAGCAGTTCCACATCCAGCCCACCTGGCTCAATATCATGCCCTCTCTGCCGTCATGGGATTGTTTCATTTGTGAAACTCCCTGGCACAAGCACAGTTAAGGAAATGGCTCAAGCGAATTTGCTATTGCCTTCATCTAGAGCTTGCCTTCATGAAGGTCCAGAGGCAGCATCCGAGGCAACTCCATTATGCAAAACTGAACTTAGTTGCACTCAGATCTCCCCTCTTGTCTCAGCTTCCTTAGGTTCACTTAATCTCCAGAGGCTCCCATCTCTGAAATTCAACTCGAGCCTCTGCATACGAGCTTCAGGTTCTAGCCCATCTCTGACTAGTCAAGAAGGCAGTACTAGAATTTCCAATTCCGTGTCAAATAGCTGTTCAAGGTCTAGCTACCGGCGGTCAGTCTCATGTAATGAGCGGACATCTTGTTTCTCTTTCAACCAATATGTGGCTACTGGCAGTGGCTGAGAACTGTTGAAACCATCACATTCCGATTTTCAGAGGTTTGATAGTGCCATACCACCTTTACATGCAATACGGGTGATGATGACCTAGGAAGTGATTTGCTCAAGGAGCATAGGTGCCTGCTAAAGTGAAGATGAGATATCGATGAAGGCCCATATCAAAGGCAAGCTACACGATAAGCTAAATTCCCAGCATCTGAGCAAGTTGGCAGTGCCCAATTGAAACACGTTTGCGGATGTCCAAGAATCAAACATCCAATGACGAGTGGATGCATGCATTTGTTAGAATGTGTATTGTCAAGTCTGCTTCTTCACTTCAAGCTTTTTGCTTGCTCCTGCAAATCAAATTATCTTTGCACAGCTAAATTATTCGTATGGCCTAACAAACCTTTGATCATTCCTTATGTAGACTTGGGCTGTGTCCTGTCTTCTGCCTATCTTTTCTTCCTCGTTCCTTCATATCCTTACTATGCATGTATCTGGTAAACCATGATTGTCAATGTCTCGCAATATGAGAAAAAAAAAAAAAAAAAAAAAAAACATTTAATGTAAGTTTGTAGATTATGAGGGATAGTTGGAGTAGCAGCTGATGCTACCAACCCAGGCATTCTGCATCAGAAGTTAGAAGCTTTCACAGCTCAAGTTGTTCGTTTTGATTGTGTGGTCAGTGTATGCCCCACTTCGAACTTGTTTGTTGTCGTCTTCATGTTTTCAGTTCCCATAAATACCTGGTGGGTTTTGTGAATTTCATAAGCTCATTATGTAATTCCACCTTTTTGGATTTGAAAATCTGGAATGCAAAGTTTGCAGCTGAGAGTGTTTGCGGGAAAGGTAGAATTGCCTGGTTAATTTGTGCCTATCTTTGTTTGGTTATATAGCGTCGGGTTGAGGCTGACCAATCCAAATTCTAGTTAGTTTTATTTGCATCATGCCATTGAAAAAGTAAAAATTTTACATTCATACCAGCGATTTCAAAAGCGTTGCGTTTATTACCAACAAATTTCGAAAAGTCTTGCATATATGCCAACATAGTCATTCTTTCTCAAATAGCAGTAAATGCTTCCTGGCTACCAGGCTATCAAGGACAGTCAGCTCCAAGCATAATATTTTTAATATATAATATCAATATATGATATAAAAAATATGGTCTCCACTTTTATATATAAAAGTCATTTGATGTAAACTCCTCATTTTTTAAGATACTGATGATTGATGCAAAATTTAATTTATTTATTATATCACTTGAAACAAGGAAATCAAGTTTCATCTAAATTAAGTATGTGCATGAGTCACATTTGCTTAAAAATAAATATATTTATGTATAGATTGAAAATGATTAGATCTATTTCTATATATATTAAAATGTAATGATATTTTACAAAATTGTTTATCCAAATAGTAGTGATATTTTAACTAACTTAGATATTTAAAAATTAATATTTAATATTAAATTATTTCATTACATCAATTTTATGTATTTGTATATAGTACTTACAAATATACAGTGATAATAAACAAATGAAAAGTAGTAGGAATTTTCAAATTCTAAAAAAAATTCATGAACTTACTTAATGAGAGAAATATTAAAAATAAAAAGTTTTCCATTTTGATGTTTTTTCTTATATTTTTCTATTATTTGTTGGCTTGTAATTCATTTATTTATGCATAAATCTACTAAGAATTATCTCTTCACTTATACATTACTTTATTTGATACACCGATAATATATGTATTAAAAATAGTACATGAAAAGCAACTCTCTTAGGTAGGGAACTCTAATGTATTCCTTCTAGGGATCATTTAACAATGGTTTGATGAAAACCGATAATATGGGCACAAATGCAAAACTTTTTAAAATTTATTGGCATAGATGTAAGGCTTTTGAAACCGTTGGGATGGATGCAATTAATATTTCACTTTTTATCACAATTAATATTTCACTTTTGTTGTTATAAATGCAAACAACCCTAATTAATTATAAAACTAACACGCACGCGTATCAAATTATACCATATTTTCAAAAATCCCAACTCAAATCAAATCTGTAAATTTTAGATCAAATTTGGGTGACAAATTTTGGAAAAATGTTATCCTATATAACAATCCAAAATATTAGTCATTAAACAAAATTTAACAAACATGATTTTTTGACAGAATAACAAAAACGATTTTAACAAAATATTATTGAATTTAATAATAAATTAGGAGTACCCATGACTCGTTCCTCTGATGAAAGTATGATGCCCTTTTCTTTTCTTCTTCAGGTTGGACGCCTACATATTAGAAGCATTTCTTTCTTTAATTATGTCGTGTTGTATCCATGACCCCCGACCGTAATATATATAAAGGGTGTGTTTGGCAATAGGTATAAAATATCAAGTTAAAATTTTTCGATCTAAAACTTTTCATTATGTACAACTATCATATTTTTTAATCATTTTTCACATTTTCCTGTACAACTACTCTATTTTTCAATCATTTCTACATAATTACCCATACAACTAACCTATCTATTTTAACTTTATCCTCTTTACTCCTCATCATTACTCCTATCATATCACATCATTTGACAACTTTTATTTTTCAAAATTTTCACTAAAAGTTTTATCCATTCCTAAACACTCCCAAAGTCAAAACTTTCAGGATCTTCGTAAAGCTAGATTCAAGCTAGATCTATCAAGGCATTGATCTAATGCACTCAAGTGGCATGGACATTTATACGCATCATTTCCATTTTTTTATGAGAAGGAAATACCCTATCCCAACTCCCTTGCACTATGAGGGGAGGGAGGGATAAGGTGATCCAAGCAATTCATTACCAAAAAATTATCTGTACAAATTTTTTCCAGAATAACTTGGAGAGGGTTACCCTACCAAATTTGGCTGTCCAACAAAGATATAGATACAAAATTTGCTAAAGAATGTGTAACAGCATTTCCTTGTCTTAACACATGATGGGCTGAAAAGTGCTAGGAAGATGATAAGAGAGATTTGGTCTCCTCAATGATAACCCCAACAAGTGATAGTATATGTTCATCATTCAATAGATAATTGAAGAGAAGAAGAGAGTCAGTTTCGATCTATTCTTTCCTCAACCTTAGTGGGAGAGCCCATTTGAGTCCCAAAAGGAAAGCAGTTGCCTCCATACACAGAGGTCCCAAGGTGCTTCTTTGTCTCTAATCCTTAGCTGCAATGAAACACCCGTTAGAATCCCGAATAACAGCCGCAAAACCCAAGGAATGGTTATCTCCATGTTTACGTGCATCAACATTCATCTTGAGAAACCCAATTAGTAGTTTGGACCATCTTACCACCAGAGGTCGATCAATCACCCTACCCTGAGTGAGAAATTTTGCCCTCCTATGCTGCTCGAGGTAGTTCGCACACCAATCGATAATTCTGGTAAAAACTGGTTGAACCTTCTCTTCCCTGAGCTTGTTATGCAAAAACCACACTCGCCAGCAGTACAGGATGAAGAAAGCGAGATTCTTTGGGTTGTTCTTTGAAACAAGGATTTTAAAAATATCATGTACCATTGCCCAGGATGTGGTAAGTCTTACACTTTCAAAAAAATGTCCCCAGTGTACTGACACCCTGTGAAAATGTGGGTAGCGTCCTCAGTTTCGATCCTACAAAAAAAACAACACTGATCCACTGTGATACCCCTCAAAAGTAAATTTTGCAGTGTTGGAAGGGCATCTTTGAATAGTCTCCATCCAAAAATAGTAATTTTACTTGGTAGCTCTGTCCACCATATTGCTTTATAAATGCACAAGTTGGACGAGTTATCAACAACCAAACTCAAAAGCCTGTAAGCAGATTTCATAGAATATATGTCATTTGGTTCATGTAGCCAGAACAATTGGTCCTCCTCATCTATTTGGGGTAGAGGAACTTGGTTGATTTGTTGCCATCCCACCTCCCTCATGGCCGCCACAACCCTATCCATATTCCATGACTACTCACTAGCATTTATGAAATGATCGACCAACACTTCATCCGGGATCAATAGTGCTAGAGGGCCTGCTTTGGTCAGCCGGTCATCCATCCACACATACCTAAAAAATTGCACCTGCTTCCCATTACCAATATGCCATTTGCATCCATTTCGGATCACCTCTATGGCCTTCAAGACACTCTTCCAGGTGAAAGAATCAAAGGGTTTTGCCTTGCGATTCCAAATATTACCATGCAAAAAGTATTTAGCCTTGAGAACTTGATGGCATAGCGAATTAGTTCGTGATATGAGACGCCAAACTTGTTTTTTATTTAAAAATGTTTGTCAAATCCAAGTTACTTATTATATTTATACAAATACATGTATTTATTTATGAGAAATGATCTTGTTAGCTTGGTGTAGCACCCCATCAACTCAGTCAACAATCGCTGCTAATATACTACATGATTGATGCTAATGGGGAGAACACACATGTGCAATAACATGAAAGATTATGCAATATCAAATATTTCATTGATTCTTTAAACCATGTGTCTAATCAAATCCAATCCAAGTTGTATCCAAATGTTCAAATCTATAAAATATATATATCATTAGGGGTGGGAATTGGGGTGAGCCGACTCGTGACCTGGCTTTGACCCGACCCGTTTTTGGCTGGATAAAACCAACATTTTTTGACTCGGTATAGGGATGAATCAAAAATTTTGACCCAAATTCAACAATAGGGTCGGAGTAGGTCGATCATATCCTGACTCAAAGAATCTGACCCACCCTCATATACTAATTTATTAAAAACTATAAACTTATGTTTAAATATTATTATTATTTTCTTTCAAAATTTTCACTTTTTTGTATTCAACTTTATCAACAATAGAAGAATCAATTTATTTAGAAAACAATATAAGAATTAATAAAAAGAATTTGTCCATAAATAACCCTTATGTATAATTTTATATTAACATATTTTAATAAACTTATACTATATTTTCAAATATTTTGTTTTCTTAATTATGTGTTTTTTAATAATTACTGAAATATTGAAACATATAGTATTTAAATTTAGTATAGATGTATACTTATGTTTGATTGGTATATAAAATCTTAAAATTATCTTTTTTGACCCATATTTTTGACCCAACCCGCTATCCCGAAATCGGTCCAATACCAATCCAAAGTTTGTCCCAGAACCGATTAAAAAAAGTGAGGGTCAAACCGACTTTGTCCCAACCTGGTATAAAAATATGGTCAAACTCAATTTTTAAAAAATAAGGTCAAGATTAGGCAAACCGTGACCCAGTATGGCCTGCCCCGATTCTCATCCCTATATATCATGTCCCCATACATAAAACAAATCAAGATAAATAATTCTACATATGAAATTACTAGATCCTTGCCCAATTTGGTCTACCAACCTCATGTTGGTCTCCATCCGCATACCTATCATCTAAAATATGATAAAATGGGGTAAGTCAGACCAAACTCAGTAAGTAGAACTAAAATATAAATTAGTGTTAAATGATATACATATATTTTTAAAATCATAAATCATATTGAAAATAGTATCATATGCATGCTCATGAACAAGCATTCCAATAGTGTATCATACACATGATCTTCTTGTTAGTTAGGTTAGATCTAATAGGATTGTTCAATATCTTGCCCCATCTTACATCAATACAAGGCATATGACAATCAAATGCGGAAAACACTATACCAAGCCAAATGACGAGTTGTATCTGATATCCTATTATGATATTCATACATCCATGGCCCCGCCACAAACTTACGTTTATGGCTCAGCTCAGACACTCATGTTCAAACACCAGTCTCTACATGCTGATCTCACAATAAATACCAACAAAATAGTTGATCACAACCATGACTCCAAATATCACATCACAATAGTCGAACACAACCATGACTTCAAATATCACATCACAATAGTTGGATATAACCACAGCTCCAAATATCACATCACAACAATTAGACATAACCACGGCTCCAAATATCACATCATAATAGTTGGGCATAACCATGGCTCCAAATATCATAACAAATAGTTGGACATATTCACGGCTTCAAATATCACATCACAACAGTTGGATATAACCACGGCTCCAAATATCACAACAAATAGTTGGTCACACTCACGACTCCAAATATTAGATCACAACAGCCAGACATACCCATAGCTCCAAGTAAAATATCATAATGGTCAGACAGTTTGTCTTGACCTACAGCCATCAACGACTAAATCATACATCGATTCCCAGTTTGTGGTATGTCACCAATCGTCATCAATGATCATAAACATCACTTTTCAATCAACATCTTTAGTCATGACACATGATAATGCTAGCATCCAATGTACACATGTATATGTCAAAATATAATGCTAGTGTGCTCAGTTCATAAATCAAGTTTCAAATTCGGCATCATAATAAATCAAGTCTTCAATCAAATTTAACCATTTCAACAAATTATAAATCATCGGCATTCAAAACATACATGCTTAGAAAATGCACAAAATAATTAAATCTGTTCAAAACAAAGTCCTACTTACCTTGTTCTTTATTCCTGTCCACTCAAATTTGATATATCTTTACTTTTACTCACTTACTGAAATATTATTTCAAAATTAATCATTTGTTCTAATATTTATATCCACCATTCAATATCAATTTTCCCTAGTAATAATTTCCATAAATTCAATGAATCAAAATTTACAAAATTTGACAACATTTCATTGTATTCAAAATTCATAAAATAATCATATAAATATATCAAACAGATTTGAATATGATAATCATGATCACATCACTATTATCAATAGTAATCGTTTCAATCCAAATATTTATCCTTAAATGATACCATTATTCAACAATGGTACCAATTATACTTTCATTCATTTCACCATAATTAGATTACCATTTAACAAAGACAATCCTTTGAATTCAGTAAAATTCCTCTTGTATCCACTTTGAAAGTTTATCTCAATTAGAACAAGTGTTAAATGTTAAGCTTGATACTTAGAAGTCTCTATTATCACCTAAATGGGCCATAATCAGTGAAATCTCCATCATTAAAATCTGCCTATTAATATCTTTTAAAAACAATCTTTTGCCCATTAATATATTTTAAAATAATCTTTTATAGATAATATAATCCATTTAGTGAATTCAATGTTTAAAAATGTAGAAATCGATAGTTGGATCATCAAAATCGGACATCGATATTAAAAGTTATGTCAAAACCACTTTTAATGATTCATTGGCCACCATTTATTGCCAGCGTCAACTACCACTAACATTTTTCAGTGCTTGGATAATGAATTTTTATATAAAATATTTTTTAGAAACCATTTTGTAAGTTGGAAGCCAATATAAGGCATTTTTGCAAAATATTTCATTCTTAAAGGGCTTTTTGCAATTTTTTTGAAACTTTTCTTAAGAAATTTCTCAACATGACAAGAGGGTATTCTATAATAATCTTTTTAGAAATATCTCCTGTCAAATTTTTAGCAAGATTTGGGTTTTCCTATAATTTCTTCAAAATAGATACTTTTTGCAAAATTATAAATTCAGGAGTTTTTTTGTAAAATTTAACATCTCTGTCAACTTTCGACAATTGTGGAAATTACCCAAACGAGCTCGGATTTTTCATTTGGTCAGATATCTAGGTTTCTTATTTAATATAGATTCTCCTAATAGTTTTTTTGTGAATCTAGTGTATCTATAAAGTTTTGAGAAAAGTGGACAAATTACAAAAGCTTAAAAGTATCAATAAGTTTTCAACAACAAAGCATAAAAAAACTCCACTTACCTAATTAGCATGCCCATGGAGAAATTTACTGGAACTAATATGAAAATCTCAAAAGTTTTCTTCTAAATCTAAAACAACAGTTTCTCTGTGCTTCTCTTTCTCTCTCTCCATCTTCACTTCTTTTAAAGAGCACATTACTATGCCAACATCTGCTAACCAATGCTCTCTATTAATGCTCATTAATTTTATTTTAACAATTATTATATTTTCCCCATTTTATAATAGGCAAAATTACTAATTGATATTAGGACACATAATTCACATAATTTAATCTCCAAATCAATATCACTTGCACAACTTGATATCCAAATAAACTTTCGTTAATAAAAATTCGTATCATTCTCTTCTCAATTCATCAACCAAATTTATGATTTGCTCTTATTGCAAATTCTTCCTAGTTTTCACCAATTCTAGATTTTCCATTTATCTCTCTAATATAGAGGATAAAAATGATTGTAAAACTTAGGATTCCACACTTGCGAATGCCCACTTAGCCTACTTCGAAACAATCATTTGCAGAAATTTTTTTTATTTTTCTTCATATACTTATTTATCTAAATGTACTTAATATACAAACTAAGTTTTACTATTTTTGAACATGTGTATATATTTTTTTGATATCTTAAAACATCTATATACATATATATATATATATAAAAATATACACATGCGCAAAAATGGTAAAACTTAGTTTATATGTTAAATATAATTAAATAAGCAAATATATGAAGAAAAATATTGTAAATGAGATTTTTAAGGTAGGCTAAATGGGGTATTTACTTTGTCTGGGCTAACAGGATTATTCCTCTTTATTTATAATATCAAAAATCGCTTTGATTGGAAATCTATATATAAGTTTTGAATCAAAATGGTTTTTGGCATCATGAATAATTAAATATCCATTGTAAAAAAATAAATTTATTTAAATTTGAAAAAGATATTATCAAAGAGGAATGATCCAGTTTCAAAAAATATATTTACAATATTTTTTTGTTTTTTTTCGTACACTTGTTATCTAAGTATATTTAATATATAAATCAAGTTTTATAATTTTTGTATATATGCATATTTTTTAGATTTTCAAAAGTATAAGTATTTTCTATACATATATACACATAGATGTTTAAAATTTTCAAAAAAAATAAGCACATATCTAAAAATTGTAAAATTTGGATTATATTTTAAATTCACTTAGATAAACAAGTGTACGACGAAACATATAAAAATATATTATAAATAGATTTTTTTAGTCAACGAAACATATAAAAATATATTGTAAATAGATTTTTTTAGACAGACTAAGTGAAGCATTTAGTTAGCCCCAACCAACAAGTATCAAATAAGAAAATGACGAGGGAGCTTGGACAATACAGGTTCGTAGAATGCCAATCAGGATTACGGCAGAGTTCTAATTTATCGATCCCACGTTACATGCATGGCACTCGTATTACAATTAATCTACACGTTGGCCTCGACTATTCCAAATGCATATATATGATATATCCTGCATAAACATTCTCATGTCATGCATGCACCGTAATAGGCACGTTTGACCGCTGCCCACACGCATTGTTTCGTCCAACACTTGATCCACAGACCATATATTTATTCTACACTCTAAATTTTTGAAACTTTTTTTTTAACTAAAGATTTATAGTTCTTGTATAATCTAACATTTGAATTTTTTACCAAAAAAATGGTGAATTGCGGCATCATGTAAAAAACACATAAAAGATATTATCACAAAAAAAAATTATTATGCATGCAATATGTTACTTGTAATAACATAGCTTAAAACCAACCTTCATGCCACTCAAGCACCCAAGTGGTAACGACACTGGCTGTGTTGCTGGGGATGTGGGTACGGTTCGAAGAGGTGCAATTTTACCAGGTGCATTGAGTCCTGGTGCATACGACCAATTTTAAAAAAAAAAAAAAAAAATTACGCAGCTATTAATTTAAATGTATTTAAAATGTGTATTAACTTTTACCATTTTTAAATATTTTTAAATATTATTTTCATATTTTTAAAAATTAGTGGCAGTTTAATATTTTTAAATTACTAAAAATGCCAATGATTTTTAAAAATTCAAAAAAAATTAAAAATTTTCAAATACATATGTTAAATATACTTAGATTAACAGCTTCATGAAAAAAATTTCAAAAAAAATTAAAAATAAGCACAGCACAACCAAGACCCGAGTGCATTTCATCAAAAAAAAAAAAAAAAAGACCCGAGTGCATCGAGGGTCATTGCCCACGTTCAAATCTCATCTTTCCCCGTGGAAGCCACGTTCGAATCTCCTCTTTCCTCGTGGAAGTATTTGAAGGACGTTTGTTAAGGTGAAAAATGGTGAAATTATGAGAAATGGAAAAGAGAATATTTTAAAAAGTGTGTGATTAATATGAAATAATAAGGATAAAATTAGAATAAATAGAGTTGTTAAGGGAAAAATAATTAGACAATAGAGGTAAAAGTAGAAAAAATAGAAATTTATAATGGCAAAATTGTGCTTTTAAAAACGTGATGCAAGTATAATTACCATAGTTTCCCACATCTGCACATTAATAAACATAATCTCCCTATTGAACATTTGGTCTTTTATAGAAATAGATGGGAGCTTATTATTATCTCCGCTGTAAGATTGAACTTGATTATAATATTAAAAGAGTCATAATTTATACACACCAATCATACTATGCATAGATATATCATGCCATGTAGGATTCTTGAGCTAACAAGATTATGTTTCTTATAAAAAAAAATTAGAAAATACGCCTATATGTTGGCCCGGGCTAACAAAAGGTCATGCTAGCCATGGCTAACAGGATGAGCTCTCCTAATTTTATTATTATTATTTTTTTTTTGATAGAAATGAGCTCTCCTAATTAGTTTCACGAATAAGAACGTGCTAGGCCCACGCTCGTTGTCCTTGTACTTGCGACATGTTGCGAATCTTCCTATGAAAACTTGTAGATTGTTTGAAATCGAAATCTCTTGATCTCGAAATGGTCCAACGCTACTAGAAACACACAACCAGTGTTGTATTGCATCCCAGTATCAATGACAATTTAAGGCTTCGTTGCTTATTAATAACTATTGGCAGGGAAAATTTTATTTACCCAAGCGGAAAAATCACAAGTTATTAGGGACCAAAGATCTTCATGATTGACCGTTGGAACCTGGCATTTGCCACCAGCACAACTATTGAAGATCTTTGGTCTGCTGCATGTCTGGCCCCGCATCCGGGATTAAATTCCGTTCACTGTGCTACATGTCTGGCCCCATCAAAAAATATATATATATATTGGAGACTAAGATTTTATTTAAAATTAGATAAATATTTTGCAACACATTTTGGTAAATCAAATAAAAATTATTGTAGTTCTATGTATGTAATGGTGTTTATTCCTCTCTGCCGTTATTCTATGTCAGTGGTTGACCATCCAAGATAATGACACGTTAAAAAAAAAACACGCACACACAAAATCTTGCTCGTAACTAATCGTGTCATCTTTTTTATTGATGGAAAAAACGTAATCGTGTCATCTTAATTTTCAATTAATGTCCAAATCGGTTGTCGTTCAAATTAGTACAACTCATCAACAGCTCGCTTATATCATCTTATTTTTATTTTAGATCATAACCTTCCAAACATACCCACCTGATGAAGAATGACCACCATTTATCAGTGGATGATTGGCAAATGGCACACGGTTCGTTGAATCTTACAATATTAATCTACCAAATGATTTTCATGGCATCTAAACTTAATTTTCACTACGAAATGTGATCATTATAAATTGAAAATAGGATTTGCAAGTAACTAACCAAAAATATGTTCTACATGACCCCAGCATGTGATTTCCTTATTTGAATGCGTACATTCTTCGTTGCAGCCAATAAGCAATCCAGACCGTTCTTCATTTTAGATAACGGGATGATGACATATCAAACTCGATTTGCTTATGAAGTCAGAGGATAGACTATCAAGATCATCGAAAGAATGCAGTACATAGAATAATAGCATTTTTTTGGTGTCAACGATGCCAAGATTGAAAGGCCCATGCAACGCTTTGCATGTGTGCGTGTGTATATCATGCATGGATTGGAAGCACGTGAGAATCCGGGGACAGAGATTGCATGCGAGGCTATTTAATCCGGGGACAGAGATTGCATGCGAGGCTATTTAGTTGCTAGCGTAGAGTCTTTGAAAAATTGGAAAACCATTGTT
>JAXCLR010000092.1:12117880-12130304 GCA_035584095.1 Annona squamosa | reverse complement strand
TTAACTTTATTCTCTTTACTCCTCATCATTATCCCTATTATATCACATCATTTTTTATCAATTTGACAACTTCTACCTCTAAAACTTTTCATCAAAAATTTTACCTCCAACCAAACACACCCGTAGTAAATAATTCAAATGCTCAAACATGGCGCATGATATGCATGCAAAATCGGCTATGTACATATGCCTGCAAGTCATGCTGCTCAAGAACATCCACAATCGTGCATGCAATATTCAACACGTACAAGTTACGACTGGGAAAGTATTGAGCCGAATCTTTTTGTCTTTTTAAGTTGATGATGAGTTGAGAGTGATAGTAACCACAGAACAGCTCGAGGTTAGTCTTTTCTGAGTTGTAGGTTTGGTAGAGTTTCTTTCCTGTTTGTGTAGGGTAGTCGAGCAATGACAGGAGTGTAGAATCCTACGTGCTTAGACATGACATTGCCAGGCGGTTGTGTATATATTCATGCATGCGTGATTTTGGCAGATATGACAATTCACTAGTACTAATCCAATGTGGATTGCAAGTTAAACTATCGAAGAGCCGAATACCTTTTTAACATAAGGAGGGTCAAAGAGATGATCCTGCACGCCATCTGTACGTGGCATATATATACATACACACGTTTGGATTGAAGAACTTGTCATGGTCCTTGCATAGCCCTCTGATTAGCTAGAAAATTAATTACTCCTATCCGGCCACTCCCATAACAAGGATGATGTAAATTTCACAGCAGGAACAACGTACAATTATTATAACTACAGTCGTCTGCATTGACTTCCTAATAATTGTAAGAATTTGACTTTTTCATTACACGGTTTTTTTTTTTTTTTTTTTTTATGGAACATTACACGGTTATTGATTTTGCCAAAAAAAAAAAAAGACCGCTGTTTACATTTTTTAAATAAAAGCACTCTCCGCGATCTCCTTTTTTTTTTATCTTATAAAGGTTGATGATCAACTTACTTTGAATTTTTAGAGCTGATTATTTGGATATCCTTCGTTAATTAGATTTCTCTATCACACGTGGCCGACTCTTTGGATGGCTGAGATGACGGAGTGGGATATACAGACAAGTTGGGTTTGGAGCAGTGCTGACAAAATCATCATCCACGATCAACATCCGGACAAGACAACACATGGTTAATCAGTTTTGGTACTGAGCAGAGAGCAGCAACAGAGCAAAAAGGCTGCAGGCAGATGAGATGAGTGAAGACCGCAGAAAGAAAAGCTCCTTCATTACGTAAGAAAAGATATTTGGAGGAAATTAGTAAGAAGTGCCCATTTCGGTGTGCTGTGTAACTGCATCTTAGGTTCTCATTAATGTAAGTCTTTCTCTTCCCCTCCTGCAGTAATGTACTTCGGCTAGATGCTACTGCATCTGCACGCAGGCACACAAAACCAACCACCCACCCATCCACCCATGACCCAACCCAGCCATGTGATGTGCCTGCCTGCTTCTCATCTCTCCCTCTCTTCTCCCTCGGTCTTTACTTTTTCCACCGCAGCTTTCCCAGCTTCTGGGCTGGCTGACGTAAATATTCTGATTCTGACTTGCAGATGCCAGCTGACCCCCCTTTCTCTTCCTCTTTCCCTGCCCCCGACAGAACTTCGTGGAGAACCAAGTCACGACGACGAATGGCCCACGCATGTGTGCACAACTTTATAAGTAAAAGATAAGAAGTGGTGTTTATTAGAATTTGGATTAGGATTTAAAATAATAACAGCTGTTGGCATTTGTCTCTTCATCTTTTGGGGATTTTGTAATTTTCACTCAGAGCTAATGATTTTGAAAAAAAAATAAATAATATTACCTGTTCTCTATTTTCTATATCATGAACACCTGATCTTTATAGTGATTTGGCTGGGCACAATTTTGACTTGATGAAAAACTTTGCCGGTAATTGATGATACGATTGTTTTTGCGAAGTAAAATTAATATTGAGGATTTTTAGCAAAATCAATAGTTGTGTCACTTATGTAGCAATTGTAAAACCATAAAAAGAAAAATGTGCGGACATGAAAATAGCCCCAAATAAAAACCCTGGGAGAGTAACTTCATTAGATGAGAAAGTTAAAGACAGTTCGATCAGCAGAGAAATCTAGTGAACAAGTTAGATCTTGTGCAGGACTACCCATTTCAAAATCTTGAGTTCGATGAGATGTTGACTCAAGGGGGGTGGAGCATGAGGCTTTTACTCTACATGCAAGCCGTATTATTGGGCATTTGATTTTCTCCCTTGATCAATTGGCTGAACAATAAATACCTATGGCAATGAGAGGGCGCATTTATTAAGATTAAATTACTGGTCCTAGAATGGACCACTGAAGGCCGTTAGGCAGCACGTGGGACTTCCTACTAGAGTCAATCCCATACTACGTAAAAAACCATTAGCTAGCTTGATGGACGTGCACGACACCCATTTGTTTTGAGGAGCCCGCGCGCAGCACTCGGCATTTAATTATTGATTTGGAATTTATATAGAATATTTGTTTTTTTTTAATCTGATTGAAATCGGGTCACAAATCGATTATTCGCGATTTCAAGTCAGCAGTGGAAGCATTATCAAAGCCCGTCTATTCCTGAAAAGTATTAGCGGTCCACAGTGCGATTGCTTGGCTTGATTTCTTTGGTACGTCATGGGGCTCTGTGAATATTATCACTAAGATAAAGCGGAAAAAGTTTGGCTAAAAACTTATTTTTAAAAAAAATTGTAGAATTTTTAATAAGGATCCAGTTGACGCTTAAAAATAATTTTTTTAGATATATTAAAGATTATTAACGTTGGATACATTTTAATCCTTGTTCTTTAAAGAAAATTTCAGAAGATTACACCATAATAAATATTGTTACAAAAAATTTAAAGTGATTTGAAAATAATAAATTGGTTAAAAATATTAATTGCAAATAGATATTTTTTACTACATTTTGAGATGTTGCAAATTCCTCAGAACTAGACAAAGGTTGGTGCATTTCTGACTGGTATGCTCTATGAGAACTCCCACCACCTGAAATGGAGGAATATCCAGGCAAACTTGTATCTGAGGATGACAGCAATTGGTGCAGTCCAGTATAAGGCAGGCTGCATTCCATAACATTGGTTTGAAAACAAGGAATCAACAACAGCTTGAATCCATTCTCATCCATTGCATAAAATTTTCAATTCCATATGGCCACCTGTGATCACCTCAATTAACCAAAACTTTTCATGAGAGACTGATATCCCACCAAAAAGCACCTTGAGTTTTTTGAAGCGGGGGGACTCTTTCTTTTTCCTTTCCCCCCACAGGTGAAAAGTTAAAACATTAATGTGACTCATCTGATCAAAGGAAGAAACATCTCAACAGTACAAAAGATACACGTGAGCATCCAAAATTGGGGAATTCCCCATTTACCATAGCTAGCTCCTCTCAGTCAAAATTGGAAATTTTCAACAGCAAAATCATCACGTGCTTTCCGGCAAAAGTGAAAGGGGATGCATTGCAACAGCATTCCGAGCGGCTGAAATCTGTCCCCACCTTCCTAGTCGTGGTTCCTGATGCAAGAAAGGATTCGTGATTTTGAAGCACCATTCTCAAATCTTGACAATGTATAATGTTAAAAGTGGAAATAAAAATTAAAAAATCAATGAAAAAATCACCATTCATTGATTTTCTACTAAATTCATTAAGGGATGAGATGCAGGTATCTTTCCAGTAAATGAGAACAAGCAGCAGCATTCTCCTAATAGAAAATTCAAGTTGTGTTTTAGTTTGAATGCTACACGCATACTTCATGATTACAATGTATTATTCGCCCAAAAGTGCTTATATTAGGGAAATGACACTTGAGTAGCATTTATGTTTGAATTGCTACACATGATCGTGATCTACAGGATGCTAACATGGAAGGCCTAAAGTTTAGATATTGAAGCTCATTTTTTGTGATCTGAAGTTGAGAATGCTGGTTTCTCTAATGCAGCATACCTCCATCCAAAAAAATTACCCAGACACAGATAAAACTTTAAGCAACAATGAGAAGGTCACTTCAAATGGATCAGGGCTCACCTGTCCAACTCCAGCGATAAGGAAGCGTCCAGATCTGGCAAATGCAAGAGCATTTACAAATCCAACCTGCATTAGATACAAGAAAAATCAGAAATTTGATGCACCTTGACAATGATTTCTGCAGATCACAAAAAGCCCGTATTCTGAAAAAAATATTGGTACTGAACCAACAGGCCTTCAACCTAAATAAAATGCTGGTACTAAACCAGTAACCAATGTATCAGGGGACAAGGATCATTGCCACATCATTTTAAGAAAAAGAGATACCTCCCTTGTGAATTGTCAAATGCAGTAAAAAATTACTATCAGAACTCAGAAGCAAAAGAAAAGGATTTAATTTTCAACATATATTTCTTGTTTTCAAAATCAAAGGACCATTATAACTGCTTTGTAATGATCAACAACACTTCCTGACTGACTGATACTGAGTATACTGTACCAGTGGGAAATCACAAAGGGGCCGAATGCTGTTGGCACCACCTTCAAGACTCCACAAACGAACAAGACCACTTCCAGCTCCAGAGGCAGCAAGATCACTGCTGCTGCACACAGCAACTGAACTAACCCAAGACTCAGCTGACACGCAACATCTTTCTTTGATGATAGGACCATTTTCTGCAAAGCACAAAGGAAAAATATATCAAATTATGAATTGTTTGTAATGTTGGCTCCATTTGGAAACATGTGAAGGGAAAAAAAAATTCTCACTTCTACCCACACAGCTTTTGATGTAATTTGACATTTTAATTACCTGCTACCCTTCTTTTAAAAAAAAAATTATTACCTCTATATTTCAATCATTTTTTTCACATCTTCCATACAACTACAGCGCCCATTATAAGCTTTTTCCCTTCACTTGTAATCATTACCCCTTTCATATCACATCACTCTCACTTCTTCAAAATACCCAATTCCCACTTTTACATCTACATCCTTCCCAAACACAAAACCATCGGTTTTACTTCAGAAACATCGCAAAAACTCTCAGTAAGAGATCTTATTTCAGCAAAAGATTCCATAAGAAATTATCCATGATATAACAAGACAATTCCGTAATTCCACACTGTTAGCTGAAGTTACGTATGAACCCAAAACGACCCCGCAGTCTTACCTCCGTATCTACTTCCATTATCCTTTTCATCTGAAAGGGGGAGAGAGGTTGATACAGCATGCGCATTTTTTACAATATATGCAGGTTTCTTGCGCATTACGCTCCACAGCTCAATGCTTCCATCATCCGAGCCAGATAAGAACTCCTCATTGTTGATGAAACAGCAACACTCTAAAGATGATGTGGGAGCCCTAAATACTAATTGTGATTCCTCAGGAACCTAATAGTGTGCAAAGAACAACAGATTCAGTAAGTATTAATGATAGATACTCCATGAGGATTACATCTTTCAGTTGTAAAGATTCAAAGTTGCATGCTGCATGCATATGATACAAGGTGGCCAAAAGCTTAGAATACAAAGCACGATCAAATGTTATCAACTGTCTTATAAGGTAAACATATTAGTGATGAAAGGTGAAAAGTTTTCTTTCTGCATAAACCATTCAACATCAAGGCAAACGGGGAAAAAATTCTGTCTGTCCATTCACCTTTCTTTGTCATTGGAAAGAACAGCAGAAGTGAACCAAAATTCTGTTTCCAAACCCAACTTCACTAGAATGAACACTTATTCTACAAAGAAAAATATCACAGAAAAATCAAGAATATTCATGGCAACTCAAATGGCTTATTAGAAGTAGAGTAAAAAAAAAAAAACAGAGCATGTGGCTTGACGTCCAATCTTCCACAAAATCATGGAAATATTGATGCAAGTGGATTGACCAAAGTACCATGCTCGTTCACCTTTTTTGTTCAATCAGGCGCTTCACTGTCACATTTTTCTAATACATCTACTAGAAGAGCAGTTACAGTAGGAAATTGTTTAACAATGAAAACTTCCAAAAATACCCCCCAAGGGATGATTCATCCGATTAACACAGGTGATATTAGAGCTCAAAAAGTCACAATGTTGCATGCTATCCCAACTGGAAATTTGGAATAGTTCAGCCAAACAACGCAAATATTGCAATCTACTTAGGTGTGTTTAGGATCATCCAATTGGATGAATGGAATTTTCCATTCCTAAAAAGCAAACGACCTGAAATTTCTAAAATCTTCTCAATTCTAATATTATTTTTCAGGAAGAAAATTCCTATTATACCCACTACTTTTAACCCTAATTCCTAATATACCTTCAATATTTAATAAATACTTTTTATGCCTAAATTCCTAACATACCCACGCCATCAAAAAGTTGTTATCTGCCCATTAAAAAGACATTTTTGCCCTTCTAAATTCCCCTTATCCTCTTCCACATACACACCAACAGGTAATGCACCGCCAGAGCTTAGGAGCTTCTGTGCTCTGTCTTCAACCAAGTTGGTCATGGCTGCTCAGTTCTGTGATCTGACCGACAGTCATCAAAGTTACAATCTAAGTCGTCCATTGCAGCAACTATGCGAAATCAAATGGTGATCGTTCCATCATGCTCCAACATCTTCCCAGAAAGCATCCAATGCTGCCGTCATTGGCAGCCCCTGTTCTTCAAGATACAGCTGCCACAATCTAAATATGGCACTCCTATAAATCCAGAATATTTGAAATGAAATCCAGTAAGCAGATGACAGATCCAGCACCCATCTCTTCAAGCCAACAAAAGCTAGACAAATCCAGTAATAGATCCATTTTTCCCATCATGCTGGCAATGCAATTTTCTGCAGTTGCAATTGAAGTTCATTCAACAAGTTGGGCAATGGCAATGCAATGTGACAATGAAATTCCAGCAGCTCCCAGGCACTTGCTGCGTGCGCAATCCATGGTAGGCATGACAAAGAAACAAGATTTTGATGAGGACAACATCAACGCCAAAAGATAAATGCAAATCAAATCCATCTTCCACATCTCTCTCATCAGCAAGCAGCCCATCCACATCCTGCCACTGCCACATCCCAGCAGTCAGACATCATCACAGGTCCTATCATCTTCATCATCACAACTACTTCACCAACTCCATGGCAACTCCTTCGCATGATCTGGCACACCATCTATATCTCCTCACCGATCGCAATCACTGACATGCAGTGCCAAAAAAAAAAATCATGGTTGTTGCTCTGTTCAAGCCACCATCTTCCCCATCCATAGCATGCTTGATGTTGTTGTTCCTCTATGCAGAATTTCCACCAACCTCCATGGGCGGGTTGTTGATCATATGCTTGCTTTAAGAAAAATTAATTTGATTTTGATAATTAACGAACAATTGAAATATCATTAAAAAAGATCTAATGAATTTGTATAAGTGTGCTCAAATATTTTGTCTCCAATTATATGTATGAAAATGAAAATGTAAAATAATTTAAGTTTCAAGAGCGTAAGTCCATATATAGCAAGTTCGGCAACGTGAAGTCTCATGACTTCACTTGCGACTTGGGTGAAATCTCAACCTAAGTCGACTTTACCTGCAACTTTGAAGGAAAAATTTTGGACAACAAGTAAACAGCGAGTTCTAGCCAAAGCGAAGTCGCATCTCAAGTTAACTCCACTCATCCCAAGTCGACTCTACTTGCAACTTCAAATTATAACAGTCGAAAATTCGAACGTTGGAGCATTAAATGCACGCCAATCACTACTCCAACGGCTAGATCTTTTTCTCCTCTATAAATATCATTGAAGTATAAATGTGAATGGAGTGAGAGTGAGAAACACAAGATGAGCTTACACTTTCTAATATTCAAGATTGCTGACATCATGTGAACAAAGATTGAAGCTTTAAGTGCTACTATTTCGAGTGAGCTTACAAGATCTTTTTTTTCACATAATAAGGAGCTTCATGAGCAAATTGATTACACGTTATAAAGTACAAATTTTCTTTTATCTATTTTGTTGTGTTGTTGCCTTGGATCGGTATTGAAAACCAAATTCAAGAAGAAGCAAAATAGGGAGTTGGTTTGAGTTTGTCTCACCAACGGATTAAACTTGGTAGGTTGAAGTTGGTCTCACCAACAAGTGATTATTGTATATGCCCTTTAGAGTTAGAATCTAGAAGAGAGCAGGTGCTCTAGATTGTGTTGAATATACAATAATGGAACACAAGACACAACGGATATGTGCTTGAAATAGTGGAGTAGGGAAGGTTTTCCAAAACACTATATATTATGGCCTCTTATGTGGTTTGATTGCTTACATTTTATATTTTATTTGCACTCTCTTATTCTATCTCTTAATATATTTCATCAAGGGGATTAAACTCAGAAAGGGTTAAGTTTTAATTTGCCAAAGAATTTTTCAAGAACTTGATTTACCTCTCCCCTTTTGGATTTTGCCACAAACTCAGGACCAACACAAACCACTATCAGAGTGTGCCACTCCAAAATCACAGCCAAACATAACCCTTCATTGCCCATAACACTCGACTAGCAACCTACCAATTTGCACACAATCGGAATTCATCCAGCAGTTCCTGGACTCGATTAATGTCAAGAGCAAGTCAATACACTGCCTTTGTGTTTCTTCTTCAATGACGTCGGCGGAAATCAAAATAAATAAAAATAAATAAATAAAAACTATTGCCCAGTGATCGCATTGGAGCCCCCCAATTTGCTTCAATGTTTCTTCTTCAAAGATGCCAGTGAAAATAAAAAAAATTCTGTTGCTGGTTTTTATGGAGGGTCATTGCTTATTGGTGGGAAAAAGTGACTTTGTCGTTAGATGCCACTAGGTTGGCCAACAATGAACAAGTGCCAGAGGATTATCATAGGCAATATAGCAACACATAAAAGACTAAAGTTTTTTAAAATATGTATTATTAAACTTAACTGATGGAAAATAATGGTGTCAGTAGAAGAGGAATTTAGGGTGAAACATTGAAGGTGTGAGGAAATTTTGAAACAACGTGGGAATATTAAGAATTATGGGTAAAAGTTGTTTATGAGGAATTTTTCCTTATTTTTCTCATTTCTTGTAAAATATTTCATTTTCCCAATATGTAACAATTCTACTTTTCCACTTTTAACATAATTTCTTATTTCCCAATACACAACAAGCTCTTCTCCAATCTCTTCATCCACATCTCATTCCACTAGATGAATCTAAATTGGCCCTCAAGGTTTGGATAGGATTATTAAAAGGATTTTTGGTTACTCCATGTCCAAAGTTAATGGTGTTAGAGCTTCACTAATTGGAGGCACTGCAAGTTTTTGAAACTTGAAGTCACCTACTGTGAATAACAAACTTAAGCACTAAAAGATGCAAATTTCATAAACCCAAGGGATCTATATTCAAATGTTGCAGCCCACACAAGCTTCCAATTGAAATAATTTCAAATATTCTAGCCAACTGAATAATGCTAACTACAAACAACAATTTAAATTTCATCCCATCATCAAGATTTTTCCTAAAACAAAGAGTCCATCACACAATGGATCAACGCACTTATAAACCTAGAAAATGATTATCCAATAATGAAGATTGCATAAAATCCACTCTATGCATATAGCAAAAAGAATCTGCATGAATTTTCATTAAATGCAAAAATGCAAGCACAAACATATATACACAAATACAAGAAATCATTCAAAATCCAATCCAATTGTCACACTTAATTCCAACCATTGAACTAAAATACTCTACTTCCATTTTATCAAATGCAAATATTTTCACAAGATGCTTAAGATTTAAATGTACAACAATATATACCTTCCATAGTCGCATAGTCCTATCGCGGCCAACAGTCAAAAGTCGTTCTTTTCTCAAGCAATCTATGCTTAGGACCTCACTTTGATGACCAAATAGTGACTGCAGGAAAGTTCTATCCTCCGCATCCCATAACATGATGGTTCGATCAAAAGAGCCAGATATAAGTGTAGTGGTTCCCTGCCTAAAAGTCAAACAAGAGACAGGTCCTCGATGACCAGGAAATGCCTGCAAATTTGCAAGAGAATGGAATACCTTCAATAAGAAAACACAAAAAATATAAACAGTAAAAAAATGAACTATTCAAATTTCCAATTTGCCAAATAAAAAATGAAAACCATCAATTTGCAGAAGATATCTAGAATGTGAAAATGTCAAAAAAAAAATCATTTATAGAAATCCTTCAATATATATATATATATATTTTTGTTTTTGGTTGGTTGGGTGTCCTTGGCAAACTTTCATTTCAACTGTATTCTAATTTCATAACATTTCAAGCCTAAGAGCACTCTGCAAATCGTGCAAAATCATCCTTAATGGATGATAGAGACATCTGTAGGTGCAAGTCTTCATCTTGCCAGCCTCAAGTAACTTGGCATCAACTCAAGTTATAGCAAGTTTGAGACCTTCCAAAGTAAATTGAGTAGTTTGAAAGTGTCCAAAATGTTTCTAATTCAATAAAGAAACGTTTGGTTTGCACCAGACTTATTTCTATACAAGATCACCACTACATAAATTAACCATTTTGATTTGAAAGCAAAGATGCATGGAAACATTGCATTGGTAGTCAAATCTTTTTTTCCTGGCAGAGAAACAATACCAAATTATCAACAACTCATGCATCAATCAATCTCCACTAGCTGAATTACTGGGATGTTCTAGCAACCCACAGATACACTGACTTAGCATTAACAAATTAAGTACATCATGCAGTCAAGGACACAGAAGCCTTCAATATCATGTGTGTGCATGGACAACCAAAATCATGCAAGAATAAGAGAAGCACGACCCACAACAACACATTACAAATAAACAAACCTCATAATGCAAAAAGCCTAGGTACAACCCAACATTGCACTAGAACATGGGTAAGCAATTCATACACTAAGCAGAACATGAAATAGCAACCTAGCAAACATGCATCAGCACATTGTCCAAGTAACAAATTGTAATCTTCATACTGTACTTTGGCATATTTACTGCTTAAAGGTATTGATGACTGCGAGCCAATCATAAGAATTAAATGAAAGCAGTGACCAAGTGTTACCCAAATATGCTCCCGTGTCCGAGTATCCCATAAATGAACATGGCGGTCTAAGCCTCCTGATGCCAAATATCGACCATCTGAACTAGTCGCCAGTGATAAGACATGCCTACTCCACTTTTTAGCAGGATTTTTAGGATCCTTTGCGCCATGAGCATTCATAACATCTTTATTTGGCCATGCATACTTTTCGCTTTTTCCACTTTCTACATCCCAATGCAGAATACTCCCATCCTTTGAAGCAGAAAATCCCTTGAAATCATCATGGGCCAATGCCACAGCAGTAACAGACTGTCTATGCTTGGTCAAAATCTGAAATTGATCCAATGCCTTGGGCTTCTGCACCCTGTGACATTACAACATCAAGAAGGACTTGACTCATTCAATCCAGTGGATGGCCAAAATCATAGATATTTATCTGCCGTGGTTAGTGGACCATCCACAGTAGTGCATCCAAAACAGGTGATTCCAATTATCACGTAGTAGCTATTGCTATGTGGACAATTTATCAGTCCGACTGAACATTGGTATGACTTGGATTTTGATTCGCGGGTTCTCTCAAAGTTACGCACATCTAATCTAGCATTCCACCGATGGAAAGTCCAATACAACCGAAAAACTGAAGGAGTCACCAGAGTCAGCTCAATCAGAGTGCATACCTGGAAGCAAGCGATCTCCGAGCTCGGCCGCTCTCTTCCAGCTGCTCCTGCTGCAGAATCTTAGCTACCAACGAATCTCTCCTCCCTGCTTTCTTCTCCTCTCCTTCCTCTTCTTCCGCTTCTTCATCCTCCTCCTCCGCCTGCCGCTCCGTGATTGCACGGATCTTCTCCAG
Source organism: Annona squamosa (assembly GCA_035584095.1). Classification (NCBI taxonomy): domain Eukaryota; kingdom Viridiplantae; phylum Streptophyta; class Magnoliopsida; order Magnoliales; family Annonaceae; genus Annona; species Annona squamosa. The sequence goes on along the minus strand of JAXCLR010000092.1, from coordinate 12,118,420 downwards.
ATACGCATTGGCGATCCTCAGCCGCTTCTCGTCAGCGGTCTCCACGGGTGCCACTTCTTCCTCCTCTTCATCCTTAGCAGAAAAGCCTCCAATTTCATCATCTTCCTCCTCGTCGCTCTCGATGAAATCACCGTCTGCGGCCTGCCGGCGCCGCTTCGGATTGTCTTCGAAGAAAGGGTCTTCGGAACGGGAGGATTTAGGGTTTCTGCGGGGGCCTCTGAAGGAGGGATGGTTCTTCCGACCTTTGGTTTTCTTCATTTTCTAGGGATTGCAGGAAAAATGAGAATGTTAAGGCAAGGTTTTATGGCCGCTGATACAAAAAGGTGGAGTTTGGAGGCGGAGGTGTGCTGAGAATTAGGCGACGGGAGAGAGAGCTGCTGGGTTTTGGCTGGGTTTAACAGGGCCGTTGGCCGTCTCACATCCATGCCGTATATTTTTTTTACTATTAGACATTGCTCATTTCGGGGGTGTTTGGCAATAACAAAAACTTTTCACCTAAAACTTTTCAATCTAAAACTTTTCATTCTCTACAACTTTTCT
>JAXCLR010000092.1:12102310-12116111 GCA_035584095.1 Annona squamosa | reverse complement strand
ACTGGCTCTCCGAGCACCCATCAATCGTCAAACTCAGATGGAACCACAACCTGTCCTGGGGATCCACCTGGTCTTTTTCTCTTCACCTTGCTCGCTGCTTACATCGCCTTTTCTCTCTTCCTCCACATCACCTTGTCCCTGTTCCGGCGGAGCAGACCGGTTCCTCTTGGCCTAATCCCAGCATTTCAAAGCCTAGCTACTTCTCTCGTCTCCGTTGCGATCTTCGCCGGCATCCTCGTCTCCTCAGTTGCTGAGATTCGCAACACTTGCTGGTTCTGGAGGAGGTCCAAGACCCCATTTCAGTGGTTCCTTTGCTTCCCCCTCGGTGCCCGCCCCACCGGCCGCGTCTTCTTCTAGTCCTATGTCTTCTACCTATCCCGCTTCCTTCAGCTCTTCAGAACCATCTCCTCCATCCTCCACCGCCGCCGCCTCACCTTCTCCCACCTCTTCCACCACTCCATTGTCATCTTCATGTCCTTCCTCTAGCTTGAGTTCTCCCAAGAAACAGCCTCTGTTGCGAGAATACGGCCTTTGCTAACAGTACCCTCATCATGGATGAAAGACGTTTCAGTAGCTGTGAAAAGACTACTTCACCCTCCTCTAAAAAGTTTTCAACGGAAACAATACTTTACCTGCGAACGAAACAGACCCTGAAAATACAAGTTTTTCATGCCATACTTTTTATTCTTAAAATTTTCCTTCTCACTTTTATGTCAACTCACATGTGGTATCTATATATAATAATATAACATAATTTATTATTTATGGAAACGTGTATCTTTTATAATTTCAAAATCAACCATTTCCACTTCCATGTAACGTTAAATGTGGTGAAAACTACTAATCTTTGAAATTATAAGAAAAACGTACATAAAATTGATAAGTTTTAATTAATGAACAAAATATGGTGGGTCAACATAAAAGGAAAAGAAAATTTTAAAAATAAAAAGCTAAAAATACCTATATATAAACGTATCTAGGCCCATGTATACACATATCGAATCAGAGCTCATACAAATTTTCCTTCAATAAAATGAATTTTATGGCAACCAAAATTTCACGTTGCGATGATTTTTCAAATAAGAATACTCTTATCCAACTCTTGTCATTGAATTGTTCAATGTTGTTATCTTATTTTGTTACATGTGGATGATTAAATAAAAAATTTAATTCTGATGAGCCTCACCTGCTTAAAGTATTTATAATCAGATGTGAATCATGCAAAAATTACTTTAATCCATTTATAAATTTACCATATTATAATAATTTATGGTATTATTTAACTATATATGAATAATGCTTTAAATGGCGTAGTTGTTAAAGTATCAACTCTGAAATATATGAATATAAATCAAACAATCATACATAAATTGTATACTTCTATCACTCAAACAAATAAAGCAAGGCAATTGATTCAATTAGGCGACAGGGACAACCGTTAATTTTTAAAATTCTGAAAAATTTTATGAAATCTAAAAATCATAAATTTTGTTCTAGGAACCTAGCGCATGTGCGCACATCTAAAAATGAAAATAAAACAAAGAAATTTAAAAACTCTAAATACTGATATTTATTGAGGTTTAATATATATATGTGTGTATCTACTGAATCATTACCCATAAAATAAGGTAAGTGAATTATATTTTTATTTAATCATGAAATGAGTTTCTCAGTTTGTAAAGTAATAAAACTTTTAAATAAAAAGTTTTTAGTGTAAAAGTTTTCTAATAAAAGAAATGATATGATATGACAAAAGTAACTATGAGAAATAAAGATAATAAAATTAAAATAAATTGATTAGTTGTATAAAAATAACTAAAAGTAGGTAGTTGTATACAATAAAAAATCAATGTTAAAAGTTTTAAAACTAAGAGAAAATAACATGATACGACATGCCTAATGATGAGGAATAAAAAAATCAAAAATAAAATAAATAGACTAGTTACGCGAGTAGTTATATCAAAATAATTTAAAAGTAAGATAATCGTATAATAAAATGTGAAAAATAATTAATAAATAGAATAATCATGAAGAGTAAAAAATTTTAAATTAAACACGTTTGAGTGTAAACAATTACATTTAGGTACGTACAGATGTGAAAACTCCTACAAATATCAAAGACTGAGCTATCTTTATGTGTCTTAGACCATAAGCTTGTCTTAGGTATTTAAGTTGGAGTGTTAATAATGGTTCATTAAAAGTGTATAGAATATTGAAGTGGCAAAAGAAAATATTTGTTTTTTTATTAAAATAAGAACTTGTTGTGTTTTTTATAATTTTTAACGTAAAAGTGAAAAGTAGTCGGTATTTTAAGGTCTCAATCATCTACATGGCAAATAAATATCTAAACTGGTTTTATAATTATACTACAAAATTAAGTTTTTGACAACCAAAATTTTATTAAAAAGTGAAAATTTAACTACTAAATAAAATTTTGGCTATCAATAGTTTGGACGATATGTCATAAAAGTGTTATTAAAAGCAAAAAACATTATTATTTGTGTATAAGAGCAACGCCATAAATAAGAAATTTTTTCTTCATTACAAAATTATCATCATAGTGACAGAATTTTTAGTCCGAGAAGTAAATGTTTTATTTAGCCCATCTCAAAAATGTATTTAAAATATTTCTTTTTTTACTTTTTGCTTATAAACTTATTAACGTAGATATATTTAACATATAAACTATTTTTATCATTTTTAGATATGTTTATATATTTTTAAAGATTTTTAAAAATATAAATATTTTAGCCATTTTTAGTTTATATGTTAAATATATTTAAATAAATAAGCATACAAAGAAAAAATAAAAAATAAAATAAATTTTTAAATGTGAGCTAAGTAAGACATTTATTAATTCAAGTTAACGTGATCATTTTTCTACATATTTTTGTTACTAGTAAATCCTTTCAATTGTCCATAAGCATTGTCAAAAATCAACTTTCTTATATTATGATTTAAAATTTAAATATTATTTTGTAAGATAAAATTAACTTTTATATTCATAACTTTTACCTTGATTCCTAAGGTTATACTCACTACGCTTGTCCTTAGTTACAAATATTCTCATTAAATTTGAAAACTTTTACATATATCGACTACTTATGAATGAAATTTCAAATATACTCATTATGACAACTATAAATGTTTAATAATTTTAAAATCCCAAAACACCACTGATTAATTTAATATTTATTATGATTTGTGCAATATCTAAACTGTTAAAACTCCTTCTGTCTAATTTTCTATCATATCAAATGTGCATTATATTGTTCAACTCTATCATAGTTGAATGATTATTATTATTAAATAATAAGGGGTATTTTGGACATTTTTAATTATGTTTTACAGAACGAGTATGAATGAAATTTCACTTATACTTAACGGGTATATGTGAAAGTTTTCAAACTTAATATATATATTTGTAAGTAAGAGCAAATGTAGTAGGCATATCTGTAATTAAGGGCAAATATAGTGAATATATTTGAAATTAACTTTAATTCCTACCATATCATAGTATCCCACCTACATTTGCCCTAAGTTCCTTACCTGCCAGTCTAGCTCATGCCGCAAAGGACTCCATTGGTTGCATGGTACAGAGATAATTTTGCACAATGAGTAATCTTGTTAGCTCGAGTTAAGTAAATATCTCACTTAGCCCGCCTCAAAAATTCTATTTAAAATAATTTAAAATTTTTTTTTCTTTATACACTTGTTCATCTAAGTGTATTTTATATATAAATCAAGTTTTACAATTTTTATATATGTGTATATATATTGTTTTAATTTTTAAAAATAAAGGTATTTTAAATACATATGTACACATTGATGTTTAAAATTTTCAAAAAATAGATAAACATATTCAAAAATGGTAAAACTTAGTTTATATGTTAAATACACTGATATAAACAAGTGCAAGAAGGAAAAAGTAAAAAAAATTATTATAAATAAGTTTTTTAAAGTGGCTAAGTGGGGCATTGCGGATCACTCCTCATTTTGCACCTTCGAATTCTTTTCCCTGATTCCAATGAGAAGGTGTTTCGGCAGTGACGGAGCTGAATCTGTTATTGATCTTATTCCGATTCCATTTGATTACTTTCATATCTTTTCAGACACGAAAGCTGTATTCTTGTGCTTTCCATTGAACAAGTTGGATCTTTGATCACGAAATCCCCAAAATATTTATTTCTATTCCATACCACGGGGCATATGTACCAGGTTATGATACCGTCAAAGCAGCGGATGAATCCCGTTACTGCTAAGAACCAGAACGGCGGCAGTCCATCCGGTAGTGGAGGTGGAACGGTGGGGGAGAGGCGAATGTGATCTCTTTCCCAATCCTCAGCTCTAGGATATGTATTTGAAGTAAGGTGTGAAAGGGACGTTGGATGTGTTGAAGCTTAATCTTAATTTATTTAAAATATCTTAATTCAGATTCATTAAGGGCATGTTCCAAATAATACGAGATTTTTGAATTAAGTCTCTATTACAATTTCTAATACAACTTTTCAATTCTCACTACTGACTTTTCTTTATTTCTAATATAACTTTATCCATTCTCCATATAACTTTATTCATTCCCAATATACATCGTTACATTCTCATCCAATGTACATCATTGCATTCTTATCCAAGATACCGAGTTGATCTAAGAATTTTGTATCATTTGGAACAGACCATTATTAACCTACTAAAATTTTTTTAACTCTAATTCATTTACAATTTATTTAATAAAGGATTATATAGTACATGCATAGACTCTAGTAAATGATAATTTTACAAAAAGAGACGAGATTATGCTTTTAGTGTAGGAGACATAAAAATAAAGTAGTAACAAGAAAATAGGATTGAAGCAACGGTGGAGAAATAAAATTTAGTTGACGAAATGAAAACTTAGTGAGAAAAAATAACCAAAAACTTTATATTTATATATAAAAATATTTAATGAATTAAACAGGTTACTAAATGAGTTTAAGGATTATAAAATTTTAATCATAATCTATTTATAGGTAAAATATACCAATAAGTTTCGCAAATTGCATGTCACCCTCCTATAGTTTCATCAAAATTATATATTACCCCAACGCTGGTACTTACCGTTAATAAATCATCTGATATTTTAGAAAATGATGAAAATGTCTTTATTAGTAATTTACATATATATACCCAAATAGTTTGACGTTATTTGCAAAAATACCCACATAATTTTACGAATTGCTATCAATCTATATAATTTCATCAAAATTGCATATTATGCGTGTATATATGTAAATAACATCAAACTGTGTGGATATAAACAAATATTACCAATGAAAACATTTCTTGATTTCCAAAATATTAGGGAATGTATTAACAGTAGGTAAAGGTGTGAGAATAAGATGCAATTTTGATTAAACTATAAATGATAATACGTAATTAATAAAACTATATAGATACGTTTGCTATTAGCCTCAAACGGTGTAAATATATATGCAAATTATCCAAAATTTACTTTAAAACTTGATGAACTGGAACAGTACACGAATGTGAGGGATCTAGGGTCAAATGTATGGTGCAGAGGGATTAGTGGAATAACAGGGGTATATTAAAAATTAGGAGTAGAAATTCCTTGTAGAACCAAATTTTTTTTACAATTTTGGATGTAAAGGCAGGATGGTTATTCCGAGAGACAGAAAAAACAATTAAAATACAGAGTAAAACTGTAAAAATGAAAAAAAGTGGGTAATTAATAGAATTTATTCTTATCCGTTCCATTGCATTTGCAAGTTCCAAGGCACCGTCTTCATAATGGAAGTGCACGGGAGAAATGAAATCTTCGTCGTACGCTAGAAGAATGTCCACGTGGACGTTCCTGATTCTTCGTCCTGCGGATCGAGAGTCTGCGAAGTCCGAATGGCGAAGCAAAGCATGGAATCATAGATCAGATTCCGTCGGCCGTCCCTGTTCCATCTTCCAAACGGATAAATAAAAAAATCCCGAGAATCCCGACGGATCAGAAGGCTGCGGTCAACAAAAGAAATGGCCCTCGTCTCTTCCCCTTCCCCGCTCTTCCCTCCTCCCCGCATTTCGAATCCCGATTCCGCCATTGCCCCGCGGAATTGCAGGTTTCTGCCTCAGCTGCCGCCCAAGACCTTCCCGCCGGCCTTCCTCCTCAGCGCCCCTGCCAGGAAAAACCACCCCCAGTTTCCCTCCCTCACCTCCCGCATCTGTGCCGACCATACCCCAATTACGCTAGACAGGCCCTCTTTGTCCATCGCCGAAGCCGTCTCTGAAGCCGAGCTCTGGGCTGCAGCCTGCCTGCGCGTCCGCTCCTTCTACGAACTCCCCGAGCAGACGTATGCTGTCGAGGTGAGCGTGGTGAAAAATTTTATCTTTTTTCAGGAGTCGTGCTGGTTTTTCTATTGTTTTCGTCTTATCAAGTACGGGGCATGAAAAATTGATAGTTTTAGCTCCCCAGAAGGTGGAATTATGGGCTGATTTCTTTCGGATGTTTTGGTGCTTTGTTTTTGGTAGTGTGGGATCTGTTGTTCAGTGTGTTGGAAACAGGTCAGGATTTGGTTGGTCCACCCATTGCTCCATTCCGACTTCGAACTGGTCGTTGGTCCAGTTGACTCAGAAGGATTGCCTATACCGGCTTAGTATGCACCAGTGCTGCTTTTTCAACTATCTTTCAAGCATATGTTATTTCTAAAATTGATTGGATTATTGCTTATTCCTTTTCCAAATGATGAAATGAAGTGATTCTCAGTGAATCATGACTCCACTGACATCTGTGGTCTACTTCACCATCCTTTTTTCCAACTGCAGATACATATGGATGGTGTTAACTAGGAATGATTGCGCATATACCATGCCTAAGGAATTATTCAGATCAGAAAATTCCTTTGACCAATATTGGGATTTCTTTCGCTTGATAGTACATTCTCTCTTTAGCTATCTATTTACAAGTCAACGAGCCATACATTCAAATAGAAAGATGTTTATGCAAATTGCAAATAAAACCTAATGTTGTGTGTGCCTCAGTTGAGGATCCTATGCTGCTTCATAAATCAGAGTCTTATATTCATATTGTAACACACATTTTTTCATATCACTGATGATATTTATGCCTTATTAAGTTTTCTTAGGATCATAAGAGGTACTTGGCAGAGCGTGAGTTTGAAGCTCTAAAAGACCGCGTTGCCGGAAGGAGAATGGGATTCAATAAGGTCTGGTGCATAAATGCCACACTTCCATTGTCAGGAACTATAAGATCTTCAAAAGGTCTGTGCTCTGCTTGTAAGGTATGCTTGCTGCTGTTTGGCACTACTGCATTTTTGTTGGGAGAGTTCTCTTGATTAGCTATCTGTGATTGTATTTGGTTTATTTGTCATTCTCATATCTTTCTATTTCTCTCATGATGATAAGTTAATGGATCACTTTCCGAGCAAAGGCAGAAATATTGTTTCAGTTCATTTGGGCATTAAGTAAAAAAAGCTGGAAAAAAGGGGAGGAAAGTTGAATTTAGAAAAATGGAGAGAGGAGGAAATGATTTGACAGGATCCTGTAATGATTGAAAATAATAAGGGAGGAAATGATTCGACAAGACAGTGTAATGACTGAAAATAATGTGAGTAAGGATGGAATAGATGTGCCCTTTGTATGACTTGACAAGGTTTAGTATGAAAATATAGGTAATAAGAAGAAAATAGTAGTTTTGTTGTAATTTACATCAGTTAAATGGAAGGCGAAAGAAGGAAAAGAGATTTACATCTCTTTTTCAATCACGAAACAAACCTGAATATCTTAATTTCACTTTAACTTGCTTGAACTCTTGTTGTAGAAAACATAGAACTTGATATCCGTACCACAGCTCTAATGGATCTACTTGAGTATTATGAAGTGCAAAATGTATAATTTTCAAAAAGTAAATGGAAAAAATCTAATGGTCTTGCACTGGTGAAAAGCTGTTTATTGGAGAGAATCCGTGATGGTGCATTATACCTCTTAGTAATGGAAAGTCTTCAAAGGATGTTTATACTCATGACAGCGTCCATCATGATTGTTGCACCTCTTAATCTTGTGTGTTTCCAAACAATGAAAAATTGACGTTCCCATTTGTAAATTTCTTGTGAATGAACAGCTTTGCTCTGTGGACATGGACTTATGGCTTGCAGTCAAAGTTAAAACTAGGCAGAATTGTCTAGCTTCTTAACTATGAGTTTTCCTGCTTGGAGAGACCATCATCAATTGACTTATGGCTGAATGGTCTCTTTTCCTGCTTTTAAATTGTGAACATTGGTGGTGCAAAATTTTTTTGCATGCTTATCATTATTCGGTTGGAGAAACTTGTGTTTTCTTGAGTAAGACCTCTTACCAGCTCTAAGCAGATTCAAATTTGCAAAGTCATCACTTCTGCTGCTGAATTAGAATTAGGAACAATAATAATCTTTTCAATCTACTGTTGCAACTTGTATTTCAACTCATGGTGAATTGTATAAAAATGGTTCTGTGTAGTTTTCTTGTAATGGAGAACACCGAGTGGTTGTGGGGTCCCTAGACATCAATCAGTGTCGAAGGCTGGCAGATGAGCTTACTGGGATGAGGCCAGAGGTATGCTTTAGAAATTACTAATATCTTTCTGGAAACTGTCTTGCAGTTTGTACTTTTCACTTGAATACGAAATTTACTGTGCAAAGTAACTAAAAAGTTTATATTTTGGGTGTTTTTGTTCAATTTTCCAACATAGTGTCTCTCATATCTTCTGAATCTGATTATTTATTGTTTACATGGATTTAATGGCTTCATTATGTTCTTGTGTACCATCGTAGTTGTTCTTATACACACATTTTATTATTAAAAAAAAAAAAAATCTTCAACACAAATCTAGGTTCAGCAGGTACGTGGATTGTAAAGCTATCTTTTGCAGATAACCATTCAACAATTGCAGAACTTGCTTGCCAAAAATCTCTAAAAACTATTTTCCAAGAAAGACAGTTGCAGTCCAACTTTTCAATTTTCTATCATTAATAAACCAAGATCTTGCTCCTCACAGCTGCTATTTCATGCTGAAGAGGAATATTCTGCTGATTTTTTGTGTTTTCAACATTATGATTTGAACCGATTATTTGATTTTTCAACCATACATTTTGGAACGATTTTGCAGTTTGGGTGGAGCCACCTTGATATCTGGATCAGGCAGGTTGTTTTGTCTGTTTTCCTAAAATCACAGTGAAGAAAAATCTACCTGCTCAAGTGGTGTAGACATGGATGAGTCAAGAGTGAAATACTGCAATGTCATTTCCTTTAATCAAACTGTAGCCAGTCTGTTGATTCTAAAAAAGAGCTTGAGAGTTCTAAACATAGATCAAGTGATGAATCAAGTATCCATTGTGATTGAACGTTTCAGTACTAAACTGTAGCAGATCTGTTGCTTTCACATTTTTATTATATTATGCTTTTCAAAACAGGAAAATGACCTTATTACTTTTTCTTAGCCAGTGGGTCTGGGATAAAATTTCAAACCACATACAAGTTGTACTTGCTTCTCATACAGATAATTTCAACAGGGTATTAGTGCTGATTTTTCAAGGGCATATATTAGCAATGTCTGTGTGGCTAAAGAGCTTCATCGAAATGGCGTTGGCTATGCGCTAGTTGCCAAGTCAAAGAAAATTGCTCAGGAATGGGGTAAACTTTTCCTGTGCTCTTGTTGATATTTCAACATAGGCCGCACTTAGATAACTGTTACTTCTTTTTTCAACTATTCCATTTTAGAAGGGATTTTCTATTGACTAGTATCCTTATTTCTTAGGAAATAAAATTCCTCATCTTGAGGAAAATAGATGTGACAAAGAAATCTTGAGGGTTTTTCAATTTTTCCTTAATCTACTCAGTACATGCTTTCAGTGAATACTAGATATTCAAATTCATAAACTACATGCATGCGCATTTGTTTCCTAACCATCTTGATGCCAAGCTATTTGGTTTTTAATGCATTCACTACGATTGTCCTTCACAGAATTTTGAAATAGAGATTCAATATACAATCTATGTTGTGGTCTGGTTTACATGTATGACTATCTATGAAATATGGACAATTTGCTGTGTCTTTCTCACAGAGGGAAAAAGGGATTGGTTTGATAGCATGTTAATTGGTACACTCCATATGTAAATATGACTACATTGTAAACACAGACCATTCATTTTACTAATTACTTATCGGCTTTGCTTCTATGAAACCTTTTTCCTATGTAACCCGTCTTTTATGTAGTCTTTTCTATTTTTAATATCTTGATGCTCGATGAAAAATCTACATTATCTATTGTATTTAATATCATTTATACTATAATGAAAACTAGTTCATTTGTTTAGTATTACTATGTATGGATTGCATTTACAAACGTGTAAAATCGATATAATAAAATTGTTTAATGTTAGATATTAATTTTAAAGGTATGTTTTCAATATCTAAACTATTTAAAGTATCAATATTATATAAATAAATAATTCTATAAAGTATTATTATGTTTTAATACATATATAAATGGATCTAAGCATTTATCATAATTTATACATGAATATATATTCATATATTTGATCCGGATGAAATTTGGTCTCCTAGCTAAATAAATTATGTTAAATACAATAAAGGGAGTGGATTTCCAATCAAGCATCAAGATATTAAAGTGAAGGGATCACATGGTAGAAGCGGGACCAATTACCTTGCTATGGATTTAGCGATATGGACTATTCAAGCTATTAATTACTAATTATGTTTTTGGCGGAAGTGGAGTTGATACTTGCTCCTTGATATTAGAAAAAGGATACCAACACTGCTTCTATCAAATAAAATGCCAATATCAATGGTTCTTTCAATTTTCTTTTTTCTCAAAATTTTTGGCATGGACGTCATAGTCAACATTTTAGGAGATAGGCTGGAAATTTACACGTTAAAGTTGGGTCTTTGTTTCCAATGGTGGGTGAAGGATTTGAGGCCAAAACATGGATAAAATGAGGACCTTGTGAATAAAAAAAAAAAAAAAAAACTCACATTTAGTAGTGAAAAGAAGTGTTGTTGAGAAAATATGGGGACAGTTCACATTCAAAATGGGGAAAAGCTAAGAACACCTTAGTTTTTTTTATTTTTGTTGCTCTGGCATTGCAGGGACAACAAATTCAATGGTTTTCAGTTTGCACCAATGTCCACAGAGTTACTAGTGTAAAATGGAAGGACCTGAACTGTGTCCCTGCATATACGCAGTTCTTTTTTTGTAGGTGACCTCACTTGGTTGTGGGTGTTGGTTCTCTTTAAAGACTGAATAAATCCACTTTTGGATACTGATCTTGTTTCATGTTCCAGGTATATCGGATCTGTATGCACATGTTGCTGATGACAATGAGCCAGCAAAGAACCTTTATGCCAAGTGTGGATTCATATACGAAAATGAAGAACCTGCTTGGCAAGCCAGATTTTTAGGACGTCCAAGGCGTCTGCTCCTGTGGGCTGATCTAACCACTACAACTGATTTGTGATATATTCTATTTCATGATTTTCTTTGTTTTTATATTATTATTTTCACATAGCGGGTAAGCTAGGGCATGTTCCCATGACCTTTCCTGTTGCCTTCTCTTCTTCCTGCACAGCTGTTAGGTCTTGTGGTTGATTCCCTTCCATTCCGTGTGCTTAGTGTACAGTATATGTATCTGACAGAATCTATTTTTCCAATATTATTTTACCTCTTTCACTTCCCTTTTGACTTAAAAAAAATGTTGGCAGTAAAGCAAGCATGCAATCATTATTGCAAGGGGCACATGGCAGCATATTCCATTTGGCCATTTTTTCCCTCTTCCACAGCTTATGTTTGCAAGTGACAGCTTTAAAAAAAAAAAAAAAGGCTTCTTGTTGGTCATTGCAGAAAACAGAGATATCATAATACAAATGACACAATACACTCCTTTTTTTGTGTGATGTATCACAATACACTTTTGATCCTTAACAAAATGAGTATGAGTAGCTGTTTGTGATGAATAGGGAGCGGTAGTTGTGCATTAGGTTCTTCTAACTGGAGGCCTTTTTGTTTCTTAAAAGGCATTCATCTTGACGCCCCCATTTTCCAACATGGAAGAAGATTATGATGGTCAGTTTTCCCTTGTTCATTTACTTCTTTTAACCATATATTTATTTGCAAGAGGACAAAGGAAAGGTTGGGGGTGAAGAGATTCTCTGAGCATAGCCCATTGTTCTGGAGCCACTGTACCAAAAACACCTTGGAGAGCCAAGCGAGGCCAACTCAACCATGGTGAAGATGGGTGCACATGTGAAGTTATTCATCACAAACAGCATGTCTGTTTTTGGTCTCATTCAAAGAACTACCGTAATCAATTTCGGGAAAAAAAAAACAAAAAAGAACTACCGTAATTCTTTCTTTCGGGGTAAAAAAAACAATTCGTAAGGAAACAGACATCAAGCCAAATCCGCTTAATTCCTGTAGAAGTGAAGTTCGTATCCACTAAACGTGGTGGAGAGCATGAGCATGTGATTTATGGTGACGAACCATATTTTAAATTGGGTCAAATCCCTCATCTCGATCTTGATTGACGTTGCCGAAGTCGTTGTGAGAACTATGGAAGGTGTGGTATCAGCACCCTCAGAATCCTCCATGGTGTCTTCTCTGATGTTGGTCACAACACCTGCCACCAATGCATGGAATTTGCTTATAACGTTGCATATGAGCAGAGAGTATAACCGTCCGCACAAGGCTAAAATAACTTACTTTCTTTTGTACTTGCAAAGCCATTCAGTGTGTTGGTCTTCTTCATTTTTAAAATTACCTGTCATGAAATAAGAAGCCCCTAGATTAAGTGTTACTTGAGATTAAACATAGATTATGCGTACCTATGAATTAAAATTTCAAATTCTTATACACAAGCATATACCTTGGCCTCCTTGTCGAGTACAACTGATACAAATTGAGACCTCTTCCTGCCTGCTCAAAATGGGTGTAAATCCAAATAAATAAATAATTGGAAGCCTTTTCTTTTCTCCACATCCCCAGGAGTGTGTCAAGGAGATGATAAAACTTTTGAATGAAAAACTCTTGGTATAAAAGTTTTTCAAATGGAAAAAATGATGTAATATGATAGAGGTGATAATGAAGAATAAAAATAATAAAATTAAAATAAGTAAGTTAGTTATATGAGTAGATATGTAGAAATGATTGAGAAGCAAGATAGTTATATAAGAAAATTTATATAAATAATTAAAAAATGAAATAGTTGTGAATTATAACTCCGATTATTTGTTGAGAAGTTTTTAATGTAAACCAACCTACTAAAAAAGAGTTCATTTGAAAAGTTTTAGGTTTCACTTCTATGTAATTCGGTTACATAGAATTGTCTCATATAACTCCCTTAATCTTAAAAATATTGATAATAAATTTAAAATTCAATCAATTTATTATATTTAATATCACTTATTTATTTAAAAGACTAAGTTTCATCTTAATGAAGTATATTTATGAGCTACATTTGTTGAGAAATATATATATATATATTTGTGTAAATTATGAAAAATATAAATCCATTTACACATATATTAGAATATAATAATATTTTATAGAATTATTCATCCACGTAGAAATAATATTTTAAACAGTTTAAATGTTGAAAATAATTTTAAAGTTTGATATTTAATATTAAATTATTTTATTATATTAATTACCAATGGAACCCATGCATAGTGATATTAGACAAATATAAAAATTTCTAAGATATTATAAATAATATTAAATACAGAAGAAAGAGTGAATTTTTCATATAC
>JAXCLR010000092.1:12062475-12096772 GCA_035584095.1 Annona squamosa | reverse complement strand
TCAGCGTCTGGATCTTGTCGCCTAACAGATCAGCCATGGCCTGTCTCCGTAGCCGCACTCCCCTCTGCTCGAGGTACCGTCCTTGCCTCTCCGGTGGTTCCCGTGGTTGAATCGACCACCCGGATCCCGATCAGATGATGGCCGCGAGGATAGGCGCCATCGCCGGACAGAGAGTCGATAGATAGATAATCCTCCTTGGTGTAGTTAGCTTTATTAGCAACTGCAAATGATCTCACATGGACATCGAAATCAAAATCTAACTCTCCCATGATATAATATTAAAATTAAAAATGTACATGGATCTCATTGAAAATGATGCAAAATTAAAGTAATAAATTGGTGTGAGTTAAATATCAATTTTAAAGTGTATTTGCGATGCCTAAACCATCTAAAAATTCATACATGGATATTATAAATAATTACACAAAATATTATAATATTGTATTAATGAATGAGCCTAAGCATTTTTTCTTTAGTTACACAAGAATGTATATTCCAAAGCAAATGTGGGTCAAGCAAGACTACAATAATTTGCATCCTTTTTGATACTAATGATAAAACAAATGATATTAAATTATATGAACAGTGTTTTAATTAATGATTGATCCATTTAAAGTGCCGGGGTTGTAAAGGGGATCTATATTGATAATAAAATTAAATGTAATCCATCTATTGTGGTTCATATCATTTATTGTAATAGCATGTGGGGTTTAATTCATCCAAATCAAATATATGTTCTTGCTTATTTGGAAATCAGGCTAAATCAATGCAATATAATAGTTTCATCTTAAAAAAATTAATTAAAACCATCTAAAATATTATTCTTATATGAATTAGTAATTGTATAAAATATTATTATATTTTAATACATAAATTAATAGATCAAGATATTTTTATAGTATATATGCATATATTTTAAGCAAATGTGGCTTATCTAAGTTTTTATTAGGATGATATTTGGCATCATGGCAAAACAAGTGATGCTAGTTAATATAATTGACAAAAGCTTAATTTTTATGATTGACGTGGCCACATTTGCAGCTAGCATGTCTTTTCTCCTATGAAATATGAAATCTGGTGCAATTTACAACTCCTTAGGTTTACTTAATTTTTTATTTTTAAAGATATAAAGAATGCATTATGTTTAAAACCATTTGTTTAACCTAATATAAAAATCGACTTGATTGAGAACTTTTTATTATCTATGATGTTAAAAAATATAATGATAAATAACTTCATGCATTAATAATATTTGTACTTGCATGCTTGATTATATAAATCATAATAACAATAATTTTCGTATCATACAAATATCTATGAAGGAGAATATGATGGATGACTTAGACGTTAAAAAAATTCAAAAGACTGTAAAACCAAAGGGATTCCAAATTGCAACTAGTTATATAGGGGAAAAGATATGTACATGGGGATAAGCCTAAATGCATCAAAATAGTACATGTATCAACATTACTTAATGTCAAAATTCATATTTATCTAAGGGTTAAATTCAAATGTACTTACTACTTTTGCCTTTAATTACAAATATACCTACTAAGTTTGAAAATTTTCATATATACCCGCTAAATACGAGTGAAATTTTATCCATACCCATTCTGTTACACACAATTAGAAATCACCATTATTCATCATAGGAAATGTCCAATATGCCTCTTAATTTAATAATAATGGTCATTTAGTTGTGGTAGAAGTTAAACAATATAATGAAAACTTATTTAATTTGAGAGAGAAGCTAGATAGAATAAGTTCTAACGGTTCAGATATAACACAAATGACAATGAGTGCTAGATCAATCAAAAGTAATTCGAAAATTTAAAATTATTAGTCGTTCCTAACTATCATATTGAGTATATTTAAAATTAATGAATTAATTAGTGGATACATATAAAAGTTTTCAAACTTATTAGGTGTATTTGTAATTAAGGCAAAGGTAGTGGTTATATTTGAAATTAACCCTTTATCTAATTGAAAAATATTTTTTAAAACATTCGAATTACCAATAATGTTATTTATATAGTTATCATACTAAAATTCATATATATATATATAAACCTCCATAAAAACTAAAACATCAAGCTCCATACATCAAAAAGGGAGACACCATTTCGCCATCATGGAATTATGCCACACATGCACGGCAATAATTTTCATGCCAATATCGATACATCAAAAGGGAGATACAGTTCACCATTATGGACACTATTTCCATAACCCCCGTCACTTTCTTGTAACCAATATTTAGACAGGTGGGACCTGAATTCGTCCATTGATGAAAATCCAGTGGCCCACAATTAGTTGGCTTAGGTAGGAAGTAACAACTCGACTACTTTGAAACAGAAGAACAAGAAAAACAAGGAAAATATCTTTGTTGATACTTACAAAGAAGGATACCAAATTCGAAAAAGGGCACTTAGGAAGTGTTCCAAAAATGGGGAAAATTTATCATGGAAAAATTAGTGAAGTAGAGAGGATAATTATTAGGATTAAAGAGAATAGAGAAGTAAAAATAACAATATCTTAAAAAATAGATAGGATAATTGTACTTAAAAATGAAAAAAATTTGAAAAGTGACATAGTTGCACAGAAAAATGTTTAGGAAAATATGAAAAAAGTCTTCATGAATTATAATACTATATAATTGGTTGTTACTTAACTAAATAACAATATCACGTATTTCGTTGTTCTAATATATCTTTTAAATTTTTTTTTACTTATAATGGGCTCGAGTACATTTAGTTGATTACTAGGCATGAAAAATGTGAATTTTTAAAAAATTTTTGTAAAAAAATATATGAAAAATCAAAGTGGTAAATGAATTATATATATACTTAGGACCATATAAAAATAAAGAAAAAATTAAAAAATATATTCAATTAAAAATGCATGAGGTTGTTATTTAACATTTTATAGTATTATAATCTAGCCCTGCCTCACCACACTTTTATGATTTTGCAAATTTAGGTGATAACTCTTATTTTTCAGGACAACCTTACTTATGAACTTCATTTGCAAATAACCCCAATCATCAATAGTTATGAGGTCGTGGGCAAGGCATTAGATACCACTGTACAAAATTAGCAACAAAGAATATCTCCTTGATCATTTAACTTTTGTTGCATATAACCATAATAAGAATATGCAAAAATTAACTATAGATAATATTTCATCGAAAAAACTATATATAATAAATTGTTAATTAATTATTTTCATCCAGATATGATGAAATAATTATTGTTACTAAAATTTTTTTGGATGCCCAAAACCTTAGGCGCGAGCATTTGCAATTTGGTTGGGGTATGCACATGTGTAACCAACGTTTAAAGGACCCCGATTTCATGCGATGCAACCCATGTTGGCAAAATACATCCATGTATTTTTTAAATTTTCATAAACATATTTTCTTAGATACATAACCCACATACTAGGTTTTATCACTTTATAATACTTCTATATATTTATTTTTATTTTAAAAAATCAATTTCAGGGGCATTTAAGTCATTTTCCACCCCTTAAAACTTGATTTTTAAAAATAAAAAATAAAATGTAAAAGTATTGAAAAATAATAAAATTTAATATATGGATTAAATACATATGAGAGAACATGTTTATGAAAAGAAAAAAAAAAAGAATGCATCGCGTATATGCTTGGCCAACATGCATGGCATATAATCAATGAACATGTTTAAAAACCAGATGGGACCAGATGATCAGATCGTGAACCGGTTATACCATGGTTTGGTGGTCTAATTGGTTAAATCATGGTCGAACATGAAAAACCGGTAACCAATGGGCAAAACGCGGGTTCCAGCCCCTGATCGAGTTTGAAAAACTAACATGACATTTGCAACGATTTTTTTGCACAAAGAAATGTTGGTTTTTTGCAATATAAAATTGTGTTTCAATAAACCAAACAATTTTCCTTTTTTTTTCTTTTTTTTTGTTGCTGAAGAACCAAAAAAATTTCTTTGAAACCTATATTATATGGACTTTCTTCGTCCTGCATACTTGTATGGCTGAACCATATGATCTCGATCATGGAGTTCATTCGAACTTATTGTCAAGTAATGAAATGGTTCAAGTTTCATAGAAATCCTAAATTAAGTTAAAAAAAGGAAATATATTTTAAAAACTAGATGACAACTGGCGTTGATCATCGAAACCACCCACCGAAATTTGAGCAATATAATATGAGTAGGGGTGACAAAAGGGCCCACAAAGGATTATCAAAAAGCACAGACAAACTGGTTTGTGATAGGAGAGAGCTCCCCAAAGATCCATGACAAAGGTCGCACACATGCCAACCACGACAGGTGCTTGTTTCTTTATTTTGGATAGAACCCTCTGTTGAAGAGGATCAATACAAGTGTGGGCCACCACCTTCTTTGCAACTTTCATTCCGTGCCACCAATTCTTCTAGCCGTGTAGGTAGATTTTTGAGTGCTTGGGAGGATCTTAGGTCAATCTAGTTCGACCATTGCGAGTCACCCCCTTATACTCTTGGGTCCCAAAACTTAAAGAGATTGATTGAAAAGACTCCTGCCATTATACCTAAGCGTGTGACTGGGCCAGGATTAATTGTGAATGTTAATCAGTGTCCCAAAAGAGAGGACATGTATTATTTGGATTAGACATTGTTTATCGGGCTGTAAATCTTGATTTTTAAAGCTTGATGGAGGTGCATTTATGTTGTGAATTTATATCCTTTAACAGCTAGTTCTTCGAAAATAGTGGATTACACCAATGATATCAGAGCCAGAGCTAAGAGCTATGCCTGTTATTATGATTCTGATTAGTTGTAATTGTAGACAATAAATTATAACCGTTATAAAAATGTGTGACATGAGAGTTGAACAATAATCCACACAGCAAGATTATTATTAGAAGTCGTAACAGGTTTCCCAAAGGAGAACTCTCTTCAAAAAGTTAGCTTCTAAAGAGATGGAAGCCAAGACTATACAACTCATGATAACTCAATAAGCCCGGGAATAATTTGTACATATATTCACATAATTTGGCTATAATTACAAATAATTATAAACATTCCTACTTAATTTCTATATTACATAATTTATACATATTTACAAATATATCTAAACCATCATGGTGAGGTCACAGTGCTATCATGACATGAGTAAATTTGAAATTTTAAATACTTGAATTATTATTTTAATAATTTAAAATTTTCTAATTGTGTTTTGTGAACATGACTAAGGTAATTTTAATTTTTGTAACTTATGTTACCCAAATTAGGGTTGGATTGGTAGACACTTATGAATGCTTTATACAAGTTGCACCTCTAAAAATTTACTTAAATAACTTAAAAAATTATTAAAATTTGAAATTCAAAAAAATATTTACATATATCTAAAAATTATATAATACAATAATTTGCAAATATGCTCGCGCAGATTGACCATCATTGTAAATATATTTACCTAGTGTCTGAATTTGCATATTACCCTAATATAGTTTAAATATATTTTCAAATACATATCAACTACACGAAGGTAATATACAGTTTCGAAAACCAAGTATACTGGTAATTACAGCCAAATTATAATGTATGTTTGCAAAATTTCCTCATAATTTTATCCTAATTCACAAAAGCCATGCTAACGCAAAATGAAATTAAGATCCTTGCGGGTCGTAGTTAATCAAGTGAATTCTCAGTTACATTTTTCAAGGCGGGGTCCATCATTTGGAGGCTCAAATTCAAAGTTAGGGTATATATGATTATCACACAGCTATTATAACCAAAAGTCTGATATAAAGCTCCACTTTAGCATTGCCACTTTCTGGCGAAGGCGTGGAAATCACTTTTCTCCTAAAGGCATCCGAAAAATCCAATAGGTTAATTGATATATATATATAATATAGATGGAATCGATCTATCGTTTTTTTTTCAGGTATTATTATTACCTTTTAAATTAAAAATATGTATAACACCTGTGCTTCAATTTGGTTAACTGTCTGCCATTCCCAAATTTAATTTGTATTGTTTCATTGGCCGGTTGGTGAGACTCGGCATCTTGCCCACTTGAATTATCTATACTAGCTAGAGGAAGATTGGCACATACATTCCATGCTTTCCCGGAACAACAGTGTTTTTTCTGTTTCTTTATTACCAAACCCATATGGTTATTGGGAATTCTTTCAAAAAGGGTCACATGAAGTCACATTAAGTGGGGCATTAGTGATCCTTAAAAGAGGTGTTTCCGTAGAGGAACAAACCAGGAAATGGTCTTAATTATTTTTAAATTTGAATGTTTAATCATGTCATGGCAATGAGAGACAATCATGACAATTAGTAAACAATTAAAAGATCACTTGGGTACATTTCATTAAATATGTATAATTAAGTAACCAAGCTCGAGTTTGGTTGTAGTGATATCACGTGTGAAAAGACCAATGAATGATGGGGTGCAACCTTTTGGAGCCACCTAAGCTGATGGTTGCAATCATGGGCCTTTTCCTTTTTCAATCTTTCACTTATAAAAATGAGAATTGAGAATCATACTCAAGTAAAGAGAAATTGGAGAGCTGTTTCTTCTTACCTTCCTCTGGCGCGGCACTATGCTTGACCCACCTGTAATCATCCACCATGGTTGGATATAAGTCGACCATCTCCAAGCGAAATTATTTTATACAACAACTTCTACAAACGAATTTAATTTTTAAAATCAGTAGCGTTTTTGTAATTCTAAATTACTAAAAATGTCAATTTTAAAAATAAAAAATATAAAAATATTCAAAATTAGTAAAAATTGATACACATGTTAAATACATGTAAATTAATAGTTGTGTAAAAAATTAAAAAATAGGTTAAATGCACCAGGGTGCATGAAATCACAACCCTATAATACAAGACGGTATCCTACTACACAGAATTATGCAGGGAATGAGCTTTAATGTAATTAAACCCACAATATTTGTAAGGCTTTGCTTTTATGTAACTTCTTGATAATTATGGAAAATTCACTTAAGGTATTTTATTAAACATTATTTATAATATTATAAAAATCCCCTCATTTATTCCATGTTAGTGGGCGTGACCTTATTTACTAATATGTAATCCAATGTAATAAAATGATTTATTGTTAAATATTAATCTTAAAGTTTTATTTTTAACCTTTAAACTATCTAAAATGTCATTAATATGTGTATAAATAATTTTATAATGTATTATTTCATTCTAATATATGTATGTAAATTGAAATAAGAATTTTTCATAATTTATACATAGATATTATTCAACGAATGTGACTCATCTTCAAATTTGGTTTGAATGAAACTTGATCTTCTAGCTGAAGAAATAATATTAAATAAAATAAATGGAATGAATTTTTTTTAGCATCAAAATATTAAAAATGGAAGGGGTGAATAAAGTATGTTTTGAGTTTATATATATATAGATATTATGTTGTGAGTTTTAGTTACATACATAGAATATTTTTTTGATTGGGACATATTTAGAATTATGCATGCAACAAAATTTAAATTTTATTTAAAGAGAGTATTACTTGGAAAATACACGTACAACATATCATGTACTAAAATATAAAGGTTCTTAAATGCAATCAGCATTCATGATGATAAAACATATTTTATGCAATAATTTTATATAATAAATAATAATTGTTGCATTTAATATTATTGCATATACTTTTTATATGCATCGAATAAGCATTGTTATGTATAAAGTTACACATAGCTAACCTATAGATTAATTTTAGTTGCATATACAGTCATTTATTGCACTTAAAGTTTTAAATACCGACTTCGCTTTCATGAAATTTATCTTTTATGTAACATCTTTATTTTTAATATCTTAATTATTGATAAAACCTATTCATCTTTGCTTCTATGAAATTTATCTTTTATGTAACATCTTCATTTTTAATATCTCAATTATTAATAAAAATTCCCTCATCTATTATATTTGACATTATTTATTTTTTTGTAGAAAATTTTTACTTATTTAATATTACTATATATGGGCATCATCTACAAATGTGTAAAATCAATACAATAAAATAGTTTAATACTTAATATCAATTCTAAAGTAATATTTTTCAATATTTAAATTATCTAAAATATCATTATTATGTGGATAAATAACTCTATAAGATATCATCACATTCTAAAACATATGTGAACAGATTTAAATATTTTTTCAAATTTTACACATGAATATATTTATTTGTAAGAAAATATGGCTAATGTACATATTTGATTTGAATGAAACTTATTCTCTTAACTAAATAAATGATGTTGTCACTAAGGCGTAGCCTTAGTGGTCAATGACAGGCCCCGGTTGAGATGGTCGTCCTTGATTCAAAACACTGCAGCCGCAACATCTACAGAAATTTAAGTGGTGGAGTTTATTCTTCTCATATTTTATGTGGGAGCATCCATCAAGTGAGTATTTTAAAAATTATTATTGAAAAATTAGATTATTGGTTAAATATTTGTAAGAATGTCTGAAAGCTTGATTATAATACTAGTTGAGATGATATACTATATGAAATAAAAAAACTAAACAAATAATGTTAAATATAATAAATAGATTAGATTATGCATACATGAGTCAACATATTGAAAATAAAAAGAATTACATAGAAGCAAAGCCTTTTAATTTATGCTATCAACTGTACGTAGACATATGGTGATGGTAGCACAAATGTTTTTTGCTTGTAATTATATGCAATAAATTTTGTTGTTGTATATACTAATTTTCCTTTGTCGTGATCCTTTGATTACATATGACATGACCCTGTCTATATGATTTTTGCCAAAAATACTTAATTTAAACGCAGCAGTAAAAATGTACTCCATTTGTATGATAAATCATGAATTTCGTTGTAGTTGGTCGTTTCTAATTACAGTTTTTGAAAATTATGTTAGGCACATTGGATGGTCAGACAACTATGGGATGCATATTCTAGGGGGTGGGTGGGGTGTTCTGGACTTGCTTGGTGACAAGCCCAGTTCCATGAACCTTTAGCCTCTAGCTCATCATGTCCTCCAAAGCAGTAGCACGTGTAAAAAGTTCAAGACATTAATTATCGTGAAGGTGGGACTGCCAAGGAACAGGAACATCCTGTGACAGGAAAATTGGCTAAGCTTGCATGTCAAATCAACCCATTTAATTTGTACACGAATTAATAAAAATGGGTGGTCAGGAGATCATGAAAAAACGGATAGGTTATGTGCACCCATCTCCATCTAATGTCTATCTGTATCTACAACATGAGATTTGGCACGGCAAGGATATATGCACGGGATGACAAGTCAATGCACATGCCACGACTATATATGCCAGCGCTGCCAACACGTCTAATGCACGACCACCCACCCACTTTTCTTATCCTTTCTACATGTCTGGCTAAGTTGGCGGACCATCCACATTCCTGAAGACATAGCCATCATTTGTCTTTTTTCTCCATGGAGTTTTGTTAAAATAATACAATGCCAATTTTCCAAGACCCTGTGGTAGGATGCTTTTAGGCTTTCCTGGGCATTTTGATCAAATAGCAAATGTAACTTTACTTAATTAATTGTAAATTAAATCGGAATTTTTTATGGTTTGTACATATATAATGGGTTATGATGTTGTTAATGGTGCTGGTCATATGCACTCAGGCCATTTTTTTAAATTTTTCATAAATTTTTTAATATAAATTTATTTAACTGTATATTAATTTTTACCATTTTTGGAGGCTTTTAAATATTTTTTTAATTTTTAAAAATTAGTGGTTTTTTACTAATTTAAATTATTAAAATGCCACTATTTTTAAATTTTTTTAAAAAATCTTTGAAAATGGTAAAAAATTGATACACATATTAAATAAATTTAGATTAATATTTTTGTAAAAAATTTCAAAAAAATTAAAAATGGATGCATGCACCGAAATGCATATGATCGAGGGCGTTGTTAATTAGCTTGGACTAACATAAGCTTACACTAGTAGGGACTAAAAGGTGTATTTTTTATTTTTTTATTTTTTAATAAAATATTTTTTGAGTGTACTTAATTTATATGCTAAGTTTTATAGTTTTTTGATGTAATTATATATTTTCTTTTCCAAAAATTTGGAGTATTTAAATCATTTTCACGCTAAAAATATATTCGAAAATAATAAAAATTGCTATATAATTTAAATATATTTTAAGAATATTTTCCTAAAAGAACTTTAAAAGATATACGTAGGGTGTGGGATGTTGCAGCTTCGAATATCTGAAGGATAAAAAATATCTTTTATTTTTCGGAATAATGTTTTCATAGCTATTTTGTTAACAATATTATTTTACGCTCCTGCAGCTAAGATTAGGGACATACTTGATTGTCAGTACCGAGAATTTAAAAAAGTACAACCCATATGTAATTGGAAAATAGAATTTGTAAGTCCCGGAGTGGCATAAATTGTTAAATAAACTCTAATGACGCTTGAATGGGGTTTCTAGTGTATTCCACAACATTAAAAATTTTCATTTAACCCATTTCACCTGAAGTCATAAGGAAGGCATGAGGGTTCATTTTAAAAATTTTTAAAGTTGGAAAATCTATTCTAATTTGTAGTTAAAAGAGGTTATTAGCACGTGTTGCTTGCCCCAGTGGTCCGGGGAGGGTCTGTAATAAGAAAAACACGAAAAGAGATTACCGACACTAATCGAGCATTCTTCTTCTAATCAATCACGAGGTTAAAAATTCATTAATCAAATCAATCCAAGGGGATCAAAATTTTACCCATTTAATTAAGTGTCCAGATGAGGAGATCCTGAGCCTGAGCATCATGTATGTGTGGTACGAGTGGGACTGCATTGTTAAAAATTAAAAATTTCGTCACTTTTAAAAGAAAAAAGATTGAGTTCACGACATTCAAAAATTTAGACTTGGACGGCAGTCATTTTATAGGCTATACTTAAAGATATTAGTTGTTCGAGGCGCTATCGAATTAAAAAAATCATTTTTATAGACAAATAATGGGAGAATAATTTCAATGCATCCTGGTAGAAATTATATTTTTTAATATTCAAATATCTTTAATAAAATTCTTTATCTTGGTGTATTTAATCTATGGACTAAATTTATCATTTTTGAAAAAAAAATATTTTTGATATTTAAAAATAGGGGGTTTCAGTATTTTTTTTAAATGACAAAAATATCCTATTTTCAAAAATAAAAAAAATATATATATACAAATTTTTAAAAATGATAAAACTTAATGCTAAAGTTAAATATACTTGATGATTGAGTCGTAGCTCAGTTGATAACCTTCAATTCACCCAAGCATGCTAAGGCGGGTTCAAATCTACATGACTACATTTAGAGGCAATGCGTTCAGCGGCCTTGTGGTGTTCTTCTCCCCAGGCGCATGGGAGTGTGCATAGCGCGAGGAAGCAAGAGTATTCTCGTGAGATAGAAATTAAAAAAATTGTTAGATAAATGTAGAATTATACGAGGAAATTATCAGAATGTCTTAGGAGTTTGCTTCATGGTAAGACAATGTTTGAGATGATTGTAATATAAATATCATTAGAAAAAATTAAATACATCTAATTAAAACTTTTATAAAAAAGTTTCAAAAAATAAAATTTCTACCAGAATGTATTGAAACAAAACCTTTAATAATGTAGGAGCCCGATCCTATGCACCCGGGTGCATTCAGCCTCAATGCACCTGGGTGCACTGCACCTATTTTTTTTTATTTTTTTTTGAAAATTGTTTCATACAATGGTTAATCTAGGTCTATTTAACATATGTATCAATTTTTACTATTTTTGGAGACTTTTAGAAATTTTTTTTAGATTTTTTAAAATCAGTGGCATTTTTGGTAATTTAAAATTATGGAAAATGCCACTGATTTTAAAAAATCTAAAAAAAAATCTAAAAATTTTCAAAAATAGTAAAAATTGATATATATGTTAAATAAACCCATATTAACAGTTTCATGAAAAAATTTTCAAAAAAAAAATAAAAAAATAGGTGCAGTGCACCCAGGTGCATTGAGGCTGAATGCACCCGGGTGCATAGGATCGGGTTCCAATAATGTATGACCTCAAATAATAATTGTCAATTTAAAGTTGTACAATAATTTTAATACTTATCCAAAATTTCAAATTATATTCCATTTACAGCAAATTTAAAGTCCAACATGATCTTTTCCGAAAATTTATAACCAAAATATAAAATGCACAAATTGAAATTTTTATTTTTTAAAAAAGATCGCTAGCCCCGTTTTGGCGGCAAGGCCGGAGGTGATGCTGAGAGTCGGCGTGGGCTGGTGGGCTGGGGGAAAACTGACCAAGCCCAGTCTGTTTCCAGCCCAGTACTAGGCCCGTACAAGCTTCACACATTTAAGTTAATATACTAAAAATACAAATATAATAAATATGAGAATATGTTTAAAATTACAATATAAGTAACAGAAACATATTCTTAATTTTCAACTCAAAAATTGATCGGTGCAAGCCTACTTCACTGAGAGAATGAGAAAAGAAAACTTAAGAAAGAAAAAGGAAATGCAAAGTGAAGTGACTTTTAATTAACTATGGAGAGCTCAATCTGGAGTGAAGACTTTTTTAATGGGTCTTTATATGTCAAACAAAAACAAATTTATATCAAAGAAAAGAATCAAATAAAACAAATTTTTTATTGCACAAATTACGTGTGTACGTCATAAAAATAGGTTTTCTAAAGTAAGAAAAATTCAATAATTTTGTAAATAGCCTCTCAAAAAAAATAATTTTGTAAATAAAATGGCATTTGCAATGGAAATATACATTCAAGCATAAAAGTATAACAAAAAAAAGTGAAATAGCATATAAACATGATAAAGAGGTTCCTGCAACTTATAACAAGAGCTCGGACAACACGTATCAATGCTTCCGAATACCACATAAATGGAAATTTTGTTTTGCATTAAAATTACTACAAAAGCAAAAGAATATCCCCACTAGACTTTTGAAGTGAAGAATTTTCATATACTTGTATCTGTTAAGACATTTACTGAATGTTTTACTAATATATTTTCCTTAAATTTATAATTTGTTACTAATTCTTTCTTTTGTATGACCAAGCCTTTCCTGTTTTTAACCGTATCTTTTTACAGCAATCATTCTACTTTATTTATTTATTTGATGGATATTATAAGAAATTTTGATAAAATCAAATAGGGAAGTAGTGGAAACAGTAACCACCAGATAATAATCACTACATGGGTTCAATACAAGCAAAAATAGTTTATGCGGCAAAAATTTTGCTGCATACAACCGAGAATTGGTTGTATACCTTGAAAGCAACGAATATATTGCCGCTAAGCTGCTATATGTGGCATTTAGCTAATTGCAGCTAATTTTCACTTAACCAACTAAAATTCCAGCACTATTTGTTGTATGTAAGTGTTATATGTGGACGCTTCTTGTGCACTACGTATAATACTCGTTTGCAAAAAATGGTGGCTACTTGTGATATTATATGCAGCATAATAAAATTGTACTGCATAAAAATTGTTGCATTAAAAAATGGATAAATAAAAAGAAAACAATTAATCACTCCACCTTTCATATAAAATCGATTGTCATTTAGGTTAAGAAAAATGTGACAGATTTGTCGTTGATGAGATATTCATTCACCTTACCGAAAATGGTGTAGATATATCTCATTGCCATAACGTAGCCAGAGCCCTGCACATTATTACCAGGCAATGGACCCCATTCAGTGTAGACGTGTTTCAAGGTTCACTGGATGTGCATTGGATGAGGACTTAGCGAGAGCAATGCTGCTAAGCTTGCATGCATGGGTGGTAATTACTTGCAATGGTCGTCAAAAGAATAGGGACACCCACATGCATTATGGGCCCATGTCAAGCTTACACATATGCTAATACATATGCCTGGTGAACTGAATCCCAATTCGAACAGGCCTTTCATGGCTGCATGGCTCCAAGGAATATCAGCTCAAGAAAATCAAAGCACGTTGTTAATGGGCCTGGACACCAGCATAAAACAATCGGATAATGAAATTATATGAATATTGTTTTCCACCTGCAGTGCTACGATAATAGCACCACGACGGCGGATATTATATTATGCATGCCATGCAATGCTCGAAAGTCAACGTAATAATATATATGCATGGACAGGTATGTGCGGAAATAAAAAAAAATATGATGCAATGCAACTAGCCGTTCAGTCAAATTAGTACGATGCAAAATTCGTTATTACAAAGTTAGCATGATGCACGATCTGTTAGTTATACGAAAGATGACCCAATAATTATAATAAAAATAAACAACAGTAAAGAATTAATTAAGATAGAGTCGACATTAACAAGATGATAATCAAGCCATTTAAAGATACTAATTATTTTGTACCTTTAATCTATGACCCTAAAATCATAAAGATAAATTTTTATCTAGGAAGTAATAATAGTGCTTGTTCGAGGTTTGTTTTGTATTTTGCAAGGATTGAGATTGTATATCCCATATAATTCAGTTGTGAGAGACTGTGATTACGTAAGAGCCTAGAGGAATTCTATTTATAGGTGTATCAGTTAAAGATTCAATAGAATCTTGAGAGGTGTTCCGTTGGGGCATGAGAGAGAGAGAGTTATCGAGAGTGTTTTTTATTTAGGGTATGTGTACATCTGGAGAATATGTGTGAGGTATTCTATATATATCTCTGTAACATGTTTATTCTAATGATTTAGTATCTCTCTCCCATGGTCTTTTTTTCTTGGTTTGAAGGATTTTTCATGTAAATCTTGGTGTCTTTTTATGTTTGATCTTGTTATTATTTCTTGGATCATATTTTATTGTGTGTGCTTCTGCTGTGATTTATATCGATCCGAATCATATTTCTTAATAAGTGGTGTCAGAGCAATGGTGGAAGATCTATGTGACTATGGAGCGACAAACTAATGGTTGCTTGGAGAGCAAGATCTTCGTGATTGATTTTCAGAAGGTACAAGATTTTGTGGAGTTTTTTTTTAATGGTTGCAACAAAACAGGAAACTACGGGTTTTACCAGCATCAACAATAGGACAAACGGACAGCCGGTGTACGGATGATCGGATCTAGATAGCAAGCAGCTGCAGACCAAAGAAGAAGAAGAAGGAAAGTGGGAGCAGGTTTTCAAGCACCTTTTCGGCGATTGGTGAGGTAGTCCAGTGCGGTGATAAGTTGGCTGGAGTCAGAATCCGATGGGGTTCCATCTACCGTTGGTGACCTGTGGTCCAACGGATAGACAACGGTGGGCGTTGAGGCAGTTCGGTGGCTGATGGCTTGGGCTGAGATTTAGTTGAGGTAGAAAGAAGCACATGGGATGGTGCTTGGAGGTGCATTGAAGCAATGCACATGCGATTCAGATTGAATGATTTTCAAGTCCGTTTTGGGTGATCCAGATATGAATTTCTATATTTTCGAGTGCTTTGAACGCAATGGTGATGTCTGTTTGGGTAGATTTTGCTTCGATTATGTGGGATCTGACAGGTGGTTCAGATTAAGATGGAGCAAGTGGACTTCACAGAGCTACGGATGTTCTTCATTGATGTGGAGATTTGGGTGAGATGAAGTGTTATGCTTCTTGTGGGCGATGTGGATTAAGAAGATGCTATATTGTTGGACGTGATCAAGTTGGATCACGTAGATCGAGGTTGATCGGGGAATCAAGTTTGATCTATTTTGAAGTAATAACTCATAAGCATATCTTTTGATGGTCTATATTTGTGTTGATGCTACGGATCCATGGAGAGCACATGGAGATAGATAGAGTTTTCCTAAATTCAGCAGTGGATGGTGGCTTTGAGATCCTGAGAATGCATTGACATTGGATCGTGGAAAGCCTGAAAAGTTATGAAAATGCAATGGTTTTGGAAAATGGAATGCAGTTCATGTTATTTTTAACTGATGCATAATTGAGTGCAAGATTGGTGCCCTGATGCAAGTTGAAGTGCATTGTATATAAAATTCAAGCCAAGGTGAAGATTTATTAGGTTTGTCTTATATTTTGTTGGGATTGGGATTGCGTATCATATGTAGTTCAGTTGTGAGAGATTATGATTGCGTAAGAGTCTATAGGAATTCTATTTATAGGTGGATTAATTAGGGATTCAGCGGAACCTTGAGAGGTGTCTTATCGGGACTTGAAAGAGGGGGTTATCAGAGTATTTTTTTTTTTTGGGGTGTGTGTGAGGCATTTACAGAATATGTGTGAGGTCTTCTATGTGTATCTCTGTAACTTATTTTTTCTAATGGATTGATATCTCTCTCCGATGATTTTTTCTTTCTTTGTTTGAAAGATTTTCTACGTAAATCTTAGTGTTTTCTTGCGTTCGATCTTATTGTTATTTCTTTAATTTTATTTTATTGTGCGTGCTTTTGCTGTGATCCATATCTACCCAAATCAAATTTCTTAACACTTATGGTTCTTGATCGATCAATGTATCCTAGCAATCTGACAATTGATGATTAAGCACATTTTTTTTTATCATTATTGTGATGATTGATATATGATGATACGAACAGTGAGTGTTCATCTCAAAAAAAGAGAATATCTGTGAGAACTTTATTCTGTTGTCTGGAATGGATTAGAAATGGAACCACTTAAGTAACTCTAATATTGTTGTCGCCCACTTTCAATCTATTTTGATGAAGTAATTAGAACGAGGATGAATTTGAAGTAGGAAATCAACATTGACAACTCTATTATCAGAGTCATCTCCTTCAAGTTGATGGAAGAATGCAATATAAAAAAAAAAAAAAAACTAAAAAGTTGCAGGATGAATGGAGTGGAAAGTCATTTGAAGTCACTTCAAGGTAACTCTTTCCAAACTCACTTCACTTGAATACCAGAAGGTTGTTACCATTTTCAGATTTTTGTGCAGAGATTTTACTTCTCAAACTTTGAATCTTTCGCAAATTCAGACCTTAATTTTCCCTTTTGTTGCAACCTCGCTAATGAATTTTCAAAAACCACACTACTGCCCCTAGTTTTATGACTAGTAAGTCAACTCCTTTATAATCGTTAAATGTTAGAACAGTCTTGATAGCTTCTGATCGTCTGATCTGGTTCATTCGTTTGATTAATGGGTCGAGTGATTAATGATTTTTCTGGCACACAGGATATTGTAGATCTGCTCACATGCATTTGCCTGCTATTTGTTCATTAATTATCCATCTTTTCCAAGTTACCAACGAGTTAGCCGTGTAATTCTTGTCCAGATTTGCATAAAAATCTTGATCTTTTTATGGTCTGAGCTGTCCGTGGCCCATTTAGCCAGGAAAAAATATTTACGAATTCTGCATGTATATGCTGCTACGTTTCTGATCTAAGATGCCTAGATTGCCTTATATATCATGCACATCCTTTATGCCAACTTGACTATTATCGACAATTGAATTATAATATATAGCTATCGCCTCTTGTTGGCAGATCAGGACTGCTATTTCATAAAGAATGATTTTCCATAAGTCTGCGCCATAACTTGATTCCTTTAATCACCCATTGATTGGGTAATCTGTTCACTAAGGAAATCAAGGCTGTCGAACCCACTCGTTGTATGATGTTTGTTGCTGAATCCTATAGTAAGCTTCAAGCATGTCTTCTTAGGCATCATTTCTTTTTAATTTTTTTTTCGATAAAGCATTTCTCTTTAATTTTAATTAATTAACCGTCCATGTGCTATCTATGCGATCCGTCGCCATTAAACTATTCAAATACAGTAGCATTATTTCGTGGGCCTTGGGTTACATTACTAGTGAGGCGACCTACGTCAACGCAACCATTTTTGGACTTCCTTGTTTCACCGTAAGAAAAGTTTCCATTGCAATCAAATACTGTTGTAGTGAAATGTAACTCTTCAACATTATTTTGTAGCCAAATTGTAATTAGCTATGAGTAATAACTTCGCCCACTCCATAAAACTTATTTAATTTTTTATTTTTCCTCAAATTTGTTAATATAAATGCATTTATTATATAAACTAAAATTTATCATTTTTAGCGATGTGCATATATTTTTTTAGAATTTTACTCACAAAGTTATTTTAGTAATTTTTAACCAAAACGATTAAAATATCCTTATGTTTAAAAATCAAAAAATACATTTATTCAAATATAATAATATTTGATTTATACATTAAATACATCTAGATCAATACATTTATAGAAGAAAAAACAAAAAAATAATAAGTATGTTCATTACGTAAGTTAAATAACCATTACTTAACCCTGATAATAGGATTATGGCTAAATTATGTTGTTGCATGAATGGCATTGAAACACATAGACATATCTCCTTTCTTCCGAACACAAATATATATTAATAAAAGTGCAATTAATTAAGTCTTTGATATTCTCTCATCTTCAATCCATTATAAGTACATTGAATTTACAAGTGCAATGAATGTGAAGTTTGAATCTTCTTCTTCCTCAATTCTTTTTATTTTTATTTTCGTCTTTGTACTGTTATTAAAACCAGGGTAAATCATTCATCAAAAAGAAAAAACTGAGGTAAATAATTTATCAAAAAAAATACTAGGGTAACTCAGCCGATTTTACCTTTATAGGCCATTGTTAGGGATATAATTATATATAATTCGACTTTCTTGATTACTTTCATGGGGAGTGTCCAAGGATATTTAGGACCCAATTTATGGACGAAGAGGCCCAATATCATTAAGTCCGTGCAATGTCCAGGATTCTAGCATTTTTGGATTTGGAATTATGGGCTGCCGGATCAAATTTTAGCTCAAGTTTCATTTGTTCCGGCTTAGTGCCGAATGTGCCAGACATAACATTTGATTTGTCTGCAGGAATCAACGTCACTGCCAACAAAGGTAAATCTTCTCAAAAGAAGTATTCAAGTTGACAACATCTGGGAGCAAAATTATGATATTTGGGTAGAGACTTTTCAAAGATGCACTAACAATACGGCTAAATTTATTGTTAAGGAGTATTTATATAGATCCATATTGTCTTTTTTGTAGATCAGAGACGGAAGATGCTGCTCACGTATTCACCGGATGTCATCACACAAGGGCGACTTTCTTGAAAGTTGTTAGAATCACCTATCATTGGGAGTCGATACAGAATATTTTTCGAAACCTAGTTTCAACAAACAGGCAGGGAAGGCTTGCTTTCTTCATCCTCTACTGTTGGCAGGTGTGGTACTTGCGCAACAAACTTAGGGAGGAGGGGGTTCAGCCAAATTTTGTCAATATCATTGAGTGGTGCAAAGACTACCTCGAACAACACACGAGAGCAAAATTTCTTATTTTGGTTGGAGCGATTGATAGACCCCTCGTAATCAGATGGTCCAAACCACCAGGTGGCTATCTTAAAATGAATCTTGATGCGAGGAAACATGATGATAATCATGCTTTGGGTTTTACTGCTATTATTCGGGATTCAAAGGGAAGGTACATTGGTGCAAAAGGATGAAGACGGAGTGGAACTATGAGACCTCTATGTAAGGAGGCAACAGCTCTCATCTTGGGTCTCAACTGGGCTATTTAACTAAGACTGAGTTTGAAACTGATTCACCTCTTCTTATCAACTATATCTTGAAGGACGAACAGATTCTCTCACTAGCCAGGGTGATCATTGCGGAAATCAAATCCCTTTTATCTTCCTTTCAACATTTCTCTATCCATCATGTGTTAAGACACAGTAATGCTGTCGCTCATTCCCTGACTGATTTTGTTTCTATTTCTTTTGTGGGCTGCCAGGAGTGGTGGGGCAATCCCCCTCATATTATTTTGAAAAAATTTTGTACAGATAATTTTTTTTATAATGAATTGCTTGGACTCTCTTATCCCATCCTCTCCTCCAAGTGCAAAGGAGAGGTTATAGGGCGTGTCCTTTTCATCAAAAAAAAAAGTTGACAACATCTATGAGTTTTGTAGGCCTAGCGAGGAAGATGAAGATCATCTCTTTTGGGTATGCCCACAATTTAAACGGTGGCTATGTAGCCCGCCCTTCACTAATCTTATTAATGCTGGGACGAGGGGTGTGAGAGACATCTTCAAGTACCTCTCAGGTATCAAGGGGAACTTCGTTCTATCCCTCTTCATGACCATGGGGCGGAGACATTGGTTCATAAGAAACTTGTTGTTATATGGGGAGGCGGAGCAGGGGAAAAGAGGAGAGCACGAAGACGTGGACATTCTCAACTGGAGTTGGAAATTCTTGCACAATTATAGTGCAGCCAAGGGGTTGATAACTACGCGGGATGGGAGCACTATTAGCAAGGCTTGTTGGAAACTTCCAAAACCAAGTTGGATGAGAATGAATGTGGACGCAGGATGTAAGGTGGAAAAGAAGATGCTGGGTTTTGGGGCTGTTATACGTGATGAGAAGGGCTCATTTGTGGGAGCTAATTGTTGGCCTAAACATGGAATGGGAAACGCTCTATGGATGGAGCTGAATGCAGTTCTTTTGGGGATGAGATGGGGCATCGGAATGGGGCATCAGGAAAATTGTGATTGAAAGTGACTCTTTGATCGCTGCAAACTGGTTATCAAGCAATGGATTCCCTCAATCCAGCCTAAGGTTCCTAGTGGAAGCGATCAAGTCCTTGGAGTCGCATTTCATGTGTATTTGTTTCCAACATGTCTTAAGGGAAGGCAATCAATCATCCCATATCTCAGCTAAATATGCACTGTCGGCTGAGTTTAGTATTGTATGGAGGGACAATCCCGAAGATTGTATATCCAGTGCATTGTATTACAATCTCTCTAAGTTAATGTAATCCTTTACTTTAAAAAAAATTTCTTTTTTTTTTAATTATAAATGTTCGCTCTTTTTAATCATTAGGTAGATACATATGTAATAAACTATCCAAACACTAAAACCTTGAAACGGGTTTTTTACCCATCTAATGAGCGACCAAACGATGCCTAAACCATTGAAAGAAATTGCTGATGTTTCAATCTGGAACCAATTAATTGCCACTAAAAGGATTTTTACCATTAAAAAAAGAGGTTTTTTTTTTTTACCAATAAAAAACAATAAAAAAGAGTCTTTTGTAAAGAGTCTAGTTCTCCCCAAACAAACCAATTATATCATTGGCAAAATCCCTACTTTGGAAGGCAAATAAAAATTTTCATTGGTAGAGTATAATTTCACAATTAAAATGGCATAAATGGAATAAAATCCCCATGATCTCTTGACATTATCTTGCGTCTTCATTTCTAGTAATGAAAAAGACACCGATGGGATTGAAGCCGACCGCACAACACAAATGTAGTTGTTGCATGCATGCACACAGTCACACGGTAGCAGTTTGGTAACATGGGTAATGAATGTGAGTGAGGAGGTTTGGAAAAGAATATTTTTATAAAGCGAATGAATGATGAATATGTCAGAGATAAAAAGGGAATAAATAACAAAGAACCCCCAAAGTGTCATTGTTTTTTGAAAAATATCGAAAAAGTAATAAAAAGTACGCTTCGCACCTGGACCCTTAGACCCAAGGAAAGGCCACATAAAATGCCAAACCAGCTGCCCCGATCACCAGTTCACCACTCGAGCATCACTGGTGCACGTGCGCTGCATTCAATTCTAGCCACGAGAGAAAGAGACCTTCACGTGCCTTCGTATCTAGCTATCTATCCTATGCTATCCTAATTAATCGTACATCGCACATCGTTAAGCTACTGCGCATAAATCTCTCCGCGATAGTCGTCCACAATTTTTATATTTATTTCCCTGCTATTTTTTCATTTCTTTCCGGAATTTATGATTGATCATGTAACTCCAAAGCATTGAATTATCACATTATTCTCGTATGTGGGGCCGGCTAGCTGAAGTGCAAAGGCGTGCTGCAGCCTTCTATAATTAATTAAATTAAGAATAATATTCGCCTTTTATCTAAAGTCTACACACGCAGTGTGTTTTACATTTGATAAAATTTTTGTTCTTTAATATATTAAATAGAAGAAGTCGATGTAATATGATATAAGTTATAATGAGAAGTAAAAAAAATCAAGTTAAAACATGTAAGACAGTTGTATGGGTAGATGTTAAAAAATGATTAAAAAGTAGAATAATTAATAAAAAATATAAAAAATAATTAAAAATAAAGTAGTTGTGAAGATTGAAAAAAATTTTATTATTAACTTTTCATAATTGTCAAACACACCAATGGTTGCCATCAATAGTACTAATTTTTCATCTATAAAGTGGAAATGTCCATTAGTTATATTACCGATCTATTATATGATGATTCATTTTATTTTAATGTATGCCTTGGGAGAAGTGATCCCGTTAACACGGGTCAAGCAAATGACTTGTATAGCTCATATTAAAAGGACTATTTAAAATATTTTTTTTTACTTTTCCTCATATAATTGTTTATCTAAGTGTATTTAATGTATAAACCAAGTTTTACCATTTTTGGGTATGCGTATATATTTTTTTAAAAATTTTAAACATAACAGTATTTTAAATACATATATACACATAAATGTTTAAAAATCTCAAAAAATATACATATATTTAAAAATGATAAAACTTGGTTTATACGTTAAATACACTTAATAAACAAGTGCACGAAGAAAAAAGTAAAAAAAAATTTAAATAAGTTTTTTAAACTGAATTAAGCGAGTCATTTACTTAGCTTAAGCTAACAGAATTATTCTTCTATCTCGATGACTCCTCTTCCCATCCTTCTCCTACCGAGGGGATGAGGATTGGGCTTGATGGGTTGGCTGGTTGTGGCTTTTTTCATGAAAAAGTCTGCACACATGGGAATGTTAACGGATTGGGTTAAATAAATTAAAGTCTAATATTAACTCTAATCTATTTTAAAAAATTTAACACTAATATTTTTATTAACACATTTAAAAATCTCAACTTTAATCAATTTATAACCTATTTAATAAACGAGTTAACTGATTGTTAATGAGTTATTCATATCTATGTGTTGTAAACACATTAAAACTAAGCTAATTTAAGCTTAATAATTGAAAATTCATATTTCTAAATCTAAAATATACTTGCTTAGCTTGGAAATAAATGCCCTACTACAAACAACCCTTTAAATTTATGGCTAATCTAGTACAATGCTTATCTGTTCTTATTCTAAGATGCAACAAATATTTTATTTTCCATCTAGCAACTCAATTAACATAAATATACATACGAAAAAAATAAAAATATGCATTTAGTATAAGGATGGGACACTTAAGATTTTCTATTTTCAAATAAACTTACGCAATCACATTTCGAATATCATATATTAGGGTTAGGGGTACTTCTTATATATCAGTTTCAACTAGTTATAAACAAATTAGTAGATTGAACATGTTAGACAGATTACTAAATGAGTTGATGGGCTATAAACCTCAAATTTTAATCTATTTATTTATATAAATAGTTCAACAGATTGATGGAACATAAATCATTTATCTAAAAATTTCAATTAAGCTCATAAATGAGTTGGATAGGCAGGTTCACAGATTGACCTAATCCATTAACACATATACATACATACATACATACATATATAGTTTGCACCTTGGTTAAGGTACTGTCGATTACAAATGAGATCGAAAATAATCATATACAATTACCATACTTTTCAATCATCTCAAAATAATTACTCTTATAACTAATTTATCAATTTTAATTTTATTTTCTTTATTCCTTATTATTGCTTTTGTCATATGACATTATTTTCCTCAATTTAAAAGACTTTTATAACAAAAATTTTTCATTCAAAAGTATTATCACTCGTCAAACACATTCATAATTGGTTAGACAAGAATCTTAAGTGAGTATTTTTCAGTGAATTATGCAACGATATCATAGCTAAAGTTGAAATGGCCAAACCAAAACCTTTTACTAGAGAACCCTTCAGGTCTACACCTTCCAAGCCAGTCCAAGTATTGGAGTTTCATAAATATATGACCCGAGGCCAAACCCAGACCTTTTACTAGAGGACCCATCAGACCTTGTATTTGTTGTCCTTTAAGACCATACCTATCACTAACTGAGAACTCTTCTGAGGGTTTATGGGGCTCTTGTACTTGGATATAGCTTGGAAGGATCCTCTAGTTGAAGGCTAATGTAGGGCAGCTAGGTCGAGTTAACTCAAATACAAAGTTTGGGGTTAAAATGATGCCATTGCAGTCAAAGGAGAAATGATCTTAAATTTGAGATGCGCCTTGAAACAATTCCTTAAGGAGGTCATGATATCCTCATATTTAGACTTAGCTTAGAAGGAACCAACTTGAAGAGTCTTCCAGTCGAAGGCCACAGGTGGGTAGCTGGGGTGGGTCCAAACATGCTACGTGAATATATATATATATATATGTAGCTGGATTCCTGCCGGCCGTCTTCGGGAACTCATGCATCTTGACATGGCTGTTGAAACATTGCATGTACCAAAGTCTGGATTTAGGATTTGCCGGAACATATGACTTTATAAACTTCCAAGTTTTATTGATCTTCTTTTTTGTATATGATGAATGCTAATTTTTTTTTTCTCAACTTTCAAAAACAAATCACGTTTGCTTAAATTAGAAGGCCTTTCAATGAATGTATGGCAGAAAATGCCATTGCCAGCCCGTGGTAGGAGGGCAAGATAAATAAATTATAAATATATCAAAAATGGACATTGAGCTGTAAATCCACGTACATGTATAGAATATATATATCTACGGACAAATAATCGAGCTCCAATTTCTTTAGCGGTGGTAAAGAGGAGTGCTAATTAACAGGAGCTAGCTACTGTTAGCCACATAGGTATATATTTATTTATTTATTTATTTTCATAAAAATATAGGACCATGTATATTTAGTTCATATGTCAAAAATTTTACTTACAATTTTTTTCTGAAGTTCAAAAATTAATAGTTTTGAGTGTGTTCAAATAATTTTTACTTTGAAAACTATTATTTTTTAAATTGAGAAAAAAATATATACCCAAAAGTTGTAAAATTCAGTATATAAATTAAATACATTCAAATTTGAATTCTCGTGAAAAATAAAAAATATATAAAAGCTAGTTTATGCCAATTTAATTTGTTAGCCTTGATCGCCGTTCCAAATTTTAAAAAAATAGCCTGTGTAAATCATATCCACCAAATGGATTATATCCATTTGAGTGCCATTGTAACTTCAGTCATTTGCATGGGTATAAAATTCAGCGTTTTCATTTGAGTACGTCTTAGCCAAATGAGCGGTTCCCTACATAAAAGTAAATCTGTGTAATCTATTTTATTTTCAATATCTTAATAATTGATAGAAAACTCAATTTATTGCATATTGAAAATACAATTTTAAACGAAATTTTTGCTAAAAATTATTTTATTACGCTGATTTTATACATTTGTATGTAAGCCCACGGTTTATTTGATAAATGAAAAGATTTTCATAATCATAAAAATGATGCTAAATACAATAAATAAAATAAATCTTCCGTCAAGCATCAATGTAATAAAAATGGATGGAATTATATAGAAATTAGTTTCTTAGAAGCAAAGCTAAACATCAAATTTTTAGCTTCCTTTATTCTTTATAAGCCAATTGCGGTTTAGATGAAGGCTAATGCCTTTGTCCAATTTTGAATCTATATCTTTTACACAAGCCCACACTCACATGTACTAATGTCAACTACATTGCGGTTCAAGTGCTGAAATATTTTTTTGATTCATATATGTACATCAAACCATCTAATATTACAAATTGGTACATTAAATTACATCAAGTGATTCAAGTGCTGAAATTAAATACAATAGATGAAATGAATTTTTCATCAAGTAAATATATTGAAGATGAAAGGAATTATATAGAAGAGTAGTTTGTTGGAAGCAAAGCCCAACATCAAATTTATAGCCAATGATGTTGACTTGAAAGTGAATTTAATGTTGATTTTCTTAGACCCTAGTAATTGTGGTTAAATATAGCTAATATTTGGGTGGCATACAAGATATATTTTATTAGATAAAATGTATTTTGCTACAATTGATATTTGTTTGTTTTAGAGTGGTGCCATTGGTTAAGTATGGCCAATTTTTTACATCAAAAGTACGGAAAATTGTTCAATGCAACTGTTAAAATTTTGCTGCAAAGTGTAATAAAACTTTTGTCAAAATCAACGTACAGCTGCAAATTGTAATAGAGCTTTTGCCACAATTAACTTAGCTACTTTAACATTTGGTACAAATGCAGCTTGCAAAAAGGTGTCGTCACATAAGAAATTGTAATCCAACGTTGTAGTGTGAGTCACATACTCACAGGTATATAATTTAAAATCTAGCCGTGTAGTTGCGCGTTCAAACGAGGTGATAGGCTGTGGCTCTGGAAGCCTTTTAACATAAGCACATGGTCTAGTTACTCCTGCCACCTTCCACAGTCGTATTGTTCCAATAATATTGTACGAACTCGATTTTATGTCGGTCGCGTGAGCCTACAATATTGATACTCTCAATCTTCCGTCCAAATTATATACACGGTTCTCATGGTTAAAGTAAAGGGATGGGGCACGATCCATGAAACTCGTCGGGTTTTAATTGTATTTCTAAAATTTTTTTTTTTAAATGCATTTATTTGTTAATCCAAAAATACTTTGATTGGAAGCTCGTATATTTTGTATATAAAAATTTTCATCAAAAGTGATTTTTGTCATCATGGATTTATACAATAATAAAAATTTATGAATAAAGATTTAAAATAAAAAGCAGCAATGTAGTGACTCCACTCGATGGTTGTTTGGAATCATATACATATATATATATATATATATTAAAATTCAAAAATAAATATAAAAATATGTTCGAAATTTTTGAAATTTAGGTATGGATAAAAATACAGTTGAGCCCATATATTTCTATGAGGAAAATTGTGGCCGTTTGTTTATTAATGAGTTATTATTATTATTATTTTGGTAGAGAGAGCATTCAGCCAAACTAAAAAAATTCTCCACATTCTATATGTGCATGCGTGGTATTGTGAACTCTAACGGGTGCTATTTTAAGAGACTCAGACAACGGATTTATTGGCAGTGAGTGCCAGAAGAAATTGGGCGTAGCTTCACCTCTTTGGATGGAAGTAAAGTAGACTCCATAATAATTATAAACTGTCTAACAAGGACTGGATATACTATATCCAACCTAGCTTTTCACGTGGAAGAGATAAGGGATGGGGTTGGTAGTTTTGAGCGGGTTAATTTTTTCCATGTGCTTAGGTCGATCGGGGGCAGAAACCTGCCCATGAATTGGCCGAATATGCTTTATACAGACAAGAATATGGAAATTGTTAATGAGAAAACCCACCAAGTTCTGCTGTAATTTCTCTTTATAAGCATGTTTATTGAATGAAAGCAGGATTGCCCTTGTCCACCAACTTCCTTCCATCGGCTGAGGAAAGGAAGAAGTGGAGGGGGTGCTGGCACCATTTAGTTTTTTTTTTTTTTTTTTTTTTTAATGCTGATTTACGTATACTTATAGTGGTAGGGAGTCATTTATATATATGACACATATGTATAATATATTTATTTCTAACCTGATACCTCTGCATTTCATTGCTTTCTGAATTATTTATTTGCAGTCAATATATTATTCGTAATATTTTGAAACTTAAAGGATATATCCAGTATACATGAAAATCTCCCATGATTTTCGGTGATTACTCAAAGTTAAAATGTTGATTTTTAGAAATACCTTACAAGGCTGCTTACCATATGTATATATATGTGCCCCATAGTAAACGCAAGTCAGCTGGACATCCATGCATTTTCATGCATGAGTTCTATGAAAGTGGAACGTTCCATGCTTTATGATTATGGAAATAGATATAGCAAAGATGAGAAGTTCTGGCGGTGGCGGGGCCGGTGGAGTTCTGACACGAAATGTTCGAAGGCGCATATGACCAGTCCTGCAAAATCACAGTAGGCACGCCCACTTCATTCAAAGCCAAAGTCATCGCGGCAGCCAAATTGTTCTTCAATTGGACTACTGCATTCCATCAAAAAAAAAAAAGGACTACTGCAGCCATATAAACCTGAATTATTAGAGGGGTTGTAAATTTGAGTACGCAATCAGGCAACAAAAAACACAACAAATAAAGCATACTCTATTATTATATATTACTTTTTTTTTATTGAAGTACATGGAAACTATAATATTTGATATTACAATAAAACATATTCAACTCTCATACAATGGATGAATTTGTTTATAAATATCTTTATGTTACGGAGAAATCTGTAAATACCCCTACCCAAGGTGGAATTAAGAAACACCCTATAGCTATGGAGACTGGGCTTCGAATACCTATCCATCAACTATTGGCATTTCCATGCCATGCAGACATACCACCAGGCCACAGGTCTAATGGCTAAAACTAATAGGATCTAACCGGAGATGACCAAGAGGTGTGTATGGAGATGCTTTAGATGTGTGATTAAGTAGGTGAGCCCGGGCCTAGCCCGTAGGCATGGTCATTAGACATCAGTATAAGTAGGGAGAGAGAGCAATCAAAGGAGGGATGATTTGTGTAGTTTTTAGTAGTTCTTTAGTTGTACAACAAAGGAAGAGCACCCTCTTATATATGTCAATTCTTGCAAGATAGGTGTCCCAATCTCATAGCTTGTAGCTTTTTCATCGAATGAAATAAAAAGTTAGTTTTGTTTCTAACCAAAACATTACTCCATGTAATATTATAAGTAACAATTTTTTGTGAATATGTTTTTTGTATGCAACAAACAAGCGTTTGCTGCATACAGTGTCATATGTAGCTAAAAATACTTTTGAGTGTTGCTTAAAAACATGCTGTAAAATTTTAATTTTCGTGTAATCATTTTAGCCTAAAAATGATTGCTGAAATTACTTTGTGGTTTAGTTGCCGAGCAATCTATAGTTTTTAGGTAAGTTTTGTGAATTGTTGTCATAGAAGATTTGCCAAATGGTGGGCATCGTGTGAAATTCAGGATGGAATATTAGCCATTTTTACTCTCTTTCAAGAATATCAGCCTGTTGTTTGGATCTATGTTTTATTTTTATTTGTAATTTTGCAAAATATACCCTTAACTATTTGGAAAAAAATGCCTCGTTGACAATGATTATATTAGGGCCTTTTATGAGAAATATGTTAGGGTTTTAGTTTAATTCAAATTGGTAAAGTTTTATCCACTTAATTTCCCATCATAATCGAGTGTGTCACAAGCAAAGAATACACCGCATTTTTTTGTGAATGAAATTCATTAGGGGTAGGTAGGGATTTTCGCAAAAATAATAATTGTGACTCAGATTGCAAAATCTAAAAAATATGGGGAGGCAAATCACCACAGTAGATTTTAGTTTTTTTTGGAACAAATATCGTTGTCAATGATAATAATTTATCCCTCTGAAAAATTGAGAAATTTGTTCTTAATTATTTCTCTGCCCCTTCGTCATCTGATCTCTGCTTATTTGAGACAATTTGAATTTTTGACCTCTCTAATTTGATTTCTTACACCTAATTTACACACTATCCCGTAACTTAGAAAAGAGGAACTTTAATTAGCACCACAACATTTTTCCTCATAGAACGGTAAACCTAATTATCTTTTTTCCATGCGTGCATGCGTGGAGTCGTGGACAATGAGGCGGGCATGTGGTGGTTGGAAAGTGTGTGCTTTGGTGGGCCATGATGTGGGCTGGCAGTATCCCAAAAATCAAGGCAAGTGGATTGCTGTAAACATCAGATAAGTGACCCACCTCACCCCAGGGCAGGCAAAAGGAGCAGGAATAAAAAAAAATACTGACAACATATATACACAAATACAACAGGATCATATATATGATATATTCCTACTTCACTCGATTGATTTCTTTTTGGCATACATATATATAGCACGTCCAAATTAATATTCCACCCAATAAGAGAGAAAAGTGTGTTTCAGGCCGGGTCTCCTAAGCTGCTGATGCCCAAACAGAACCAACATTTTGCAGCATGTATTTAGTCACTCTTATTATCTTTGTTGTTATTATTATCATTGCAAAATGTGCTAATTAGCTATATGAATAATCAATTGTCACTAAAAAGATCATTTTTCTAACGACAATAATATAGTAGATATTAAAAATAACTTTTTGACGGTAATATTTGCCGCTAGAAGTTATATTTTCAACCAAAGTTTCAAAAAAAAAAAATGTCACTAAAGCCTTATGGGATTGATTTATGGTGACTTAGCTACAACCGGGGTAATATCTTCATAGATATTCATATGGTATAAAACTTATTTTAGTTAGATTTGCATATCATTCACAACAAGAATAAATACATGAGGATTTTTTTTAACGTTACAAATAATGAAAATTCCAAGTTTTTTTTTTATACAAAGGTGAAACAAATAATTTTAATCACCATATACGTTGCTTAGATTCTAAAAATTAAAAAAGTCGAGAAACTAAAGAGTTGCAAATGGCACACCATTTTACAAGATAATACATTTGACTCCGGTTTTATGAAATCAAGATATACCCAAGTTTTTCAAATAACCTTGTCATTGCTC
The DNA here is from genome assembly GCA_035584095.1 of Annona squamosa. Taxonomy (NCBI): domain Eukaryota; kingdom Viridiplantae; phylum Streptophyta; class Magnoliopsida; order Magnoliales; family Annonaceae; genus Annona; species Annona squamosa. The sequence goes on along the minus strand of JAXCLR010000092.1, from coordinate 12,066,253 downwards.
AGATCTAGCTCACCTTCATGATGTATCAAAATCCTACCCACCTAATATATTTAGAATCATTAAATTTAACTAAGAAACGAAGTCTTATTTAAATGAGAGTTGGGCATAAGCTTATATCAAAAAAAGATATGCATAAAACTATTTTTTAAAATTCGTAAAATCATCATAAAAAAATTATTTGATTTATATCAATTTCAAGCTATATTTTCCTTATAAAAAAGCTATGTTTTTAGCATTTAAATAGCTTAAAAGTATCATTTATAGATGGGTATAAAAATTATTATTACATTCTCATATGTTAATTGAATTAACTATTTTTTATAACTTGGGCCGCCTCATTGGGATAGGCACCCAAGTTTAAACTTTGGCAGCAGCAAAAAAAATTTCGCAGTAGGTGGCAGTAGGCGGCAGCATTCTCCTTAGTCAGGTGGAAGTGTCCACTATAAGGATAAAAATGATAAATATTGTTAGCTGTATGTCAAAATATTATAAAAATGCCTGTAAATATCAGTAGAGATGATTGTAAAATACTCATAAAAAATTATTTTTTATAATTTTGATATGCAAGTATGTTTAAGTCTTTAATACTGACAAATCTAATTTGAATATTTTTGGTCATACAATAAAATAAATGATTTTAAACAAAATTATTGGCTGGTTTTTTATTCCATTGTCGAAATGGATTCGATCTACGAATTTATTTGAAATTTTCTGTGCAACTAGAGTTATACTGAAGGGTGGTCCATATATATAGGGTGACGATCCCAAAATTACTTTTTAGTTAAATTTACTTGATTTTTTATTTTTGAAAATTAACAGGGCGCATGAATCACGTGGCAAGATTTAGGTAGCGCTTATATATCTAAAAAAAATTATAAATTTTACTATTGGCGATAAATTGAGCAACTTTCGAGCGACCGGATAAGAAACGGACCCATACATGTATTCATGCATTGATATCATTATAAGGAATCTCTTTATGGTCACAAGAATTTTGGTTGCAAATGTTTTGTATCTGTATTATAGCCCACAGAGGAAAAGGAAACGAAAAGAAAAAAAAGTTCTATTTAATTGCTAAAGCTTTAGCAAGGATAACCACGCCTTTAAAGTAATAAGTGTTAAGTGCAACTGGCAAATAATAACTAATTGACTATTTTGGAAAAAGATCAATCTACTTGTTTTATTGCTAATGATGTTATCTAAAAATCAATTTTTAATGACATTAATAACAAGAAAACAGCATTTTGTTGTTATTGACCACCAGCAATACAAGTCCTTAAGCAACAATTTGGCAACAATATAGGTTGGGATACTAAAGGAGTAGTTCATTGTCTAGAGAAATTCAAAATTTAAAAATCTCAAGAGATGACTGAAGACAGGTTGGTGAAGAGACCTTTGTAATTTGCCTGGTCTTAAAAGCATAAGCTTGCTTGCAGATCCCCAGTTTTTAAAGTTAAAATGCGGTTTAGCCACGGTTTTTAAACATGCATCACGATTATTTGAAAAAAAAAAAATAATAATAAAATAGTGGGCCACGTACACCCATACATATGCCGGCAGCATGTTCAACTCGAAGAGATTGAGAGCCGATCATGTGAAGGCCATGTGAGACCTTTTCTGCTTGAAATCCCAATCTCAGCCATTTTTTTCAAGTGCCCCCACCAACGTTACCACGTTTTCCGGATACTGCCATTCCCCTTTATCATTTCCATCGGCGGCCCCTGAAATGCAGGCAAAACCAAAGGGTGATCGGGTGCTGCCTATCTTCATTTAGTCTATTTAATTTATAATCTAAGTTTTAACAATTTTTGATATGTTTACATATTCTTTTATTTTTAAACAGAGAGGTATTGTCCTATGTTTAAATTACTACAATGCACTTATATTTAAGAATAAAAACCTAAACATAGTGAAAATTGATAAAACTTAGGTTATAAATTAAACATACCTAAATAAATATGTTTATAAAAAAATTCCTGGTCCACCTAAGTAGCCAGCAACTTACCCCCGCCTAAGGGGATCATTACGGCACAGCGGAGCCCTCAAGAGCTAGAACGTATGTAGTGTGATCCTCACATTAATTGCCGTTGACCATCTGGGCCTCACCGCCATCACTCACCTGGGCATGATCGGATGGATACCAAAGGATGTCGTAGGATGAGATTATATTTAAACAAAAAATTTCTTATTTTCAATAATCTCTTTTTTTCTTGATGCATAATAATCCCTCTTTTTTAACATACAACAATCTTAGGGCAATTTGCTAATATATTTTCATTGTTTCATGAATTGCATATTATCTCTATAAAGTTTCATAAAAATTATTTACATACCTTTGTTAATGACTGAAATTTAATAGCTATTAAATAAAATATATATAATTTGCTTCTAGACCTTTATAGTTTGATGTTGATAGTCGGTATATCCCTATTGTTTCACGAATTGCATGTGTATTTAAGTCATTTTAATTTAAATACTCATGTATTTAAAAATTCAAAATAAATATATATACATATAAAAAAATGGTAAAAATTAGTTTATAGATTAAATACAGTTAGATTAACATGTTTATAAAAATATTTTCAAAAAAATAAAAACTATATTTTTTGACCAGTCCAAAATCATCAAACCGGTCGAAAAGGATCAGTGCTCATTAACATTTCTACCTACATAAGTAGGTGTTTTATTAACTATGAGATTCTAATGTAGAATTAAATAGAGTTATTTTTGTTATTATCCAAAATTTTAATATATATATTTGGGAGACGAAAAGGTGTCATGAATATGCAAGAAATTTTAGTGAAACTTTATGGGGGATAATATGCAATTCTTGAAACAATGTGTATATCAGCAATTAGAGTCAAATTATGTGGCTATATTAGCAAATTACATTTTTTATTTAATAGCTGTTAAATTTTAGTCATTAACTGGGGTATATAAGTAATTTTTGTGAAACTTTATAGGGATAATATGCAATTTATGAAACAATAAGAGTATATCAACAATGACCATCAAACTGAAGGGTATATCAACAAATTGCTTACTATTTAATTTTCTCATTTCAAATACTACATTTCCTTTTTCCAATATCATTTATAAGAAAACACAAACATCGTTCTATGTGCAGTGTCCCTTCACTTACGTTACATGATTTACATTCGTACCTTCCAAAAGAAGGGCTTAACTGGGAATGAGTCATGGAAATTAAATATGTATATTCTACTCACGTAATACTACCTCGATTTAATATTGTACAAAAAAAAGTCATGTAGATGCATTTACAAGTATCTTGTCAATAGTTCATTGCCTCCTTAATTATTTTTCGATTAGAATTTCTATAACATAACAATTGATATTACAATAAATTTTATTCACAAACCTCACAATATGGAGAGCATTTCTTTGCAAACCCTCTATGCTAAGTGTAGGGGAAAATTTATATGAAACTCCCACACTTAAGAATATTAAAATCCTTAGAGAGACTACTTTTTATAAAAACACTCATTCATCAACAGAGAAAATTAAACTCACGACCTCATGTTTTGGTGATGCTAGAGTTACCATGGGACTCTGATTGTATGCGGCCGAGAGTATGCAGCACTGCATGCTCCCGGGCGCATACGGCTATTTTGTTAAATTTTTTTGATTTTTTTACAATATTATTAATCTATGTGCATTTAAGATGTGTATAAAGTTTTACCATTTTTGAAGTATTTTAGATATTTATTTTTTATTTTTAAAAATCAGTGGCATTTTAGTAATTTTAAATTACCTAAAA
>JAXCLR010000092.1:12016566-12050035 GCA_035584095.1 Annona squamosa | reverse complement strand
TAAAAAATAATTAAAAAAAGAGTAGTTATGAAAAGTGAAAAGTTTTAGATTGAAAAGTTTTAACTTGACAACTTTTTAAAATTGCCAAACACACCCTTAATCACTTCGACAGCTTGGATCTTTACTTGGTAGCATGAATCTTATAGCTTTCATTTTTTTGTAGAGTGATGCAAATCTTCATCTTTTGCCTGATCAAATATAATTTTATCATTCAATAACTCATAAAATGTTAATTTTTGGTTTGATCTAAACCGTTTATGACGTTAATCTCAACCCATTTGGCTTCATGCAAGTATAAATTGCTCTTGATAATCGGTGTAGGTTTGTGACCATTGCTCTTAGAATGGACGTGAAGGCATTGGGAGCCCATTCATCAAGTAATTCCTGTACAAAATCTTATGCTTCAAAGTGCCTAAATTAGTTTCAAAATCTAAATTTTAAGAAGGGGCATATTATTTTCTAAGTTATTGGGTTTAGATGGAGAAATATATACATTTCCGCTTAGGCCTGAGGGTGGGACTTTCCCTTGAAATTTTAATCTTCATATTTTGGTGGGGTGTGTTACGAAGGGGCGCTGTATATTTATTATTATTTTCTTTGCGATTTACTATCCGTAAGCAAACCAGACCATTGTATTTTCGGTTCAAGGTCGGAGCGGCCCGACTGTATTTACCGAAATGGATCTGAGCTGGTGGGATGGGATGGTTGGTTCCAGCCCAACCCAGCAGGTGTCCAGCTTAGCGGTCGGCTGGGCAAGAGGAATCGACCCATTCATTTCATGTTCGGGTGCTTCCGCGTCTAGAATCTTGATGCATGCACATAGATACGTGAATGCTGCATGAGAAATTATATCTTTCCTATATTAATAAAAATATGAAAATAATTATTTGAATTTTCGCTTTCTTTTTTCAGGCTTTGTTTGGCTAAGCATGCAGTACACTTGCGCAAGGACTGACGCGGAATCCGTTTTTTAATGATGCTGGGACCATAAACTCATGATAGATCAAAAGTACGGGACGTTTGGTAACGTGAGTTTTCGTGGGATGGTGGGATGGGGTGAAGGAAAAAAAATAATTTTTTTTTGATATTTGTATAATTGATATGAAATGACGGGGATAAAGTTGTAAGAAATAGGATTGTTAGAAGACATTTGGGACCCCGTTGCATGCACCCGGGAGTATGCAGCGCTGCATGCTCCCGGGTGCATACACCTATTTTTTAAATTTATTTTAAAATTTTTTACAATATTGTTCATCTATATCTATTTAATATGTGTATAAATGTTTACTATTTTTGGAGTATTTTAAATATTTATTTTTACTTTTTTCAAAATCAGTAGCATTTTAGGTAATTTTACCTAAAATGTCACTGATTTTCAAAAAATAAAAATTAATATCTAAAATACTATAAAAATGGTAAAATTTTATACACATGTTAAATACACTTATATTAACAGTTTTATAAAAAAAAAATTTGAAAAAAAATTTAAAAAATGGGTGTACATTACATGCTCCCCTGGCGCATGCAATCAGTTCCCAGACATTTGTAAGAAAAAATAATTTGAATGTAGGAAAAAAAAATTAGAAAGACAAATTTATTAAGTGAATAAATGGTTGGTGGAGAAATTGAGAGAATGAGAAGTTTCCCACCCTATCTCACTTTTATTGTTTAACAAATGTCCATTAAATAAGAGGTTATAAATCATAAAAATAGTCCTCGAAAAAATTTATAAAAATAAAAGCTTCTCAATTTTGACCAAATAATGATATTAAAATTTGGAATTTCTGCATTCGTACCTACAAGGTTTAGGTCAAATTATAAACATGTTGCCATGTTAGTAAAATTTGCATCCATACTTGCAATGTTTGCTGGAAAGGGAAGTGTATATACAAACACTAAACTCTTTTTGAAAATAGCCAAAATATCCTTATAATAAAATAATAGAAATACAAGAAAATACCTTTAAAATCTCTAAAAAATTTATTTTAAAAATATTTCTCACATTTAATAACTCTATAAAATGTGAGGGGTGTTTTAAAAAATAAATTTTTTTGGTATTTTAAATGGTCTACTTAATTTGAGAAATATTTTTTAAAAATAAAATTTTTGGCATTTTAAAGAGATTTTCTTGTATTTTTTATTTTATTATTTACGATGGCATTTTTCATTATTTCTAAAAAAGCTGAGGGTTTGTAAGTATGCCTACAATTTCAAGTGATCCTTGTAGGTATTGTCGAAATTTTACAAATGTAGTGACATGCTTATAATTTCACTCAGACTTATAGATAAGGATGCAAAAATCTCAAAAAATTATAATTATAGAAATATTTTTCTAATTTACAAAGCAAACACAAGCACAAACAAATCCTCAATGGTTTGAATGATAAGTAGCTCGATTTTCCTTTAGCAAGATGTTAAGTTCTAGTCCGAAAAACAGGTGCTAAGAAAGCTTTTCCCTTCATTGACAAGACCCAGATCGATTGCTGGGAGCTTATTTTATAGAAGAAAAATCCCTTGGTTAATGTGAACATAAAAAGTAGTTTTTAATTTACATTAAAAAAAGTAGTTTTTACTTTCACTTCATTGGCAATTGGGTTAAGGCCCTACTTCAGTTAATGGGCTAGGCCACATCGTATATTCGTACCAAACCCAGCCTCAGCGGCTTCCAGGACCACCCACGCATGAGCCACCCGGTAAAGGGTAATTTCATTTGTTAGTCACTCCCACATGTTGTACAGAAATTTGGATGCATTAACTAGCCGAGTCATGACATGGGCTTCAAAAGTTCATTAACGATTAGAGAGATTGATATTATGCACCGTCCAATTCGCCGGGACAATTAATAGGCCTGATTCATCTCTTCATTAAATTATCTTGTTCCTTGAACTTTATTAGATGGGCCACAAGTTGCCGTCACCTCAACTCATTTTTCGGGCCTATTAATTTTGGGTGTCCGATTTCATGCACCGAGCCTAAGTGCGTGCAAATATCCATTTTTATTTTTATTTTTTTTTACACAACCATTAATCTAAGTATATTTAATATGTGTATTGATTTTTATTATTTTTGGAGATTTTTAGATTTTTTAATTTTTAAAAATTAGTGGCTTTTTCCTAGTTTCAAATTATTAAAAAGCCATTGATTTTTAAAAATCTGAAAAGAGTAAAAATTAATATGCATATTAAATACACTGAGATTAATAATTGTATAAATTTTTTTTAAAAAAAATAAATTAAATATATCCGGGTGCATAGGATAGGATTCCATTACTTTAAGTATATATCCGTAGCTATCTTATTCTCAATTTCAAAAACAGAGCTTTTTTTTTTTTTTTTTTGTTTTGCTTTTATTAATGGGGAAGGAAGATGATTGAATATCGCCACCAGGCATCCAACACCCACTGCTGCCCTTTTACTTAGTTTCGGCCCACCATATCAAATTATTCAAATCTATGACGCTTATTCTGTTTATAATCATATACTTAAAATCCCAATATTAATAATTTTGATTTAAAATTTAGGTATGCACATAACAACATCTTCCCTTTGCAGATTGAAGTAATCAATCCATCGAGACTTCCAATTTAATTTTTCAGGCCAGAAGATAGCGAATAGACGGCTATTCTATAATCTATATAAAATATTGTTAATTAATAAAACATAGTGGGTGTGAGTAATTACAATTTAAAATACTTTAAATTTTAAAACCGAATACAATTATATATTTCCGAATAATTTTCAGGTTTTACTCAGGATAATATGATATGATGTATTCTTGATTGGTTATATTAATTAATTAATGATTTAAGATATCAAACAACATGAAATTAATTTGAGTACTTGATTTCCTGCCGAATGTGCATAGCAAGTTGATATGATGTTACCCTTTGAGATCAATGCCAGTCTATAACCAAATTTGGGGCACTTGCACTTGTGGTATCGTGGCTTGATGCAGCCAATTCGTATTCTAGATGACATAAGAAGATCGATCTTTCCGTGTCACGGTCGAAATAGACGTGGGCTGGGTTGAAAGTCTTGCCTACATAAAAGCCGATATCATGACATATAACTAGTCATTATCTTGAATATATATTTTTTGTTTCAGCCGAGTTAATTTCAGAACATTTATATGAATAATTTCGTACACTACGAGCTAACTTAGGATTGGAAGATCTCTTGCCCAGCAGCTATAACTCCAGCTGCATTAAGTTAATTAGAGCTTATTGATTAAGTATTATATATGGATATTTCAGTTAACATTTACTTCGTGAGTTATATGCCTTAAGCCTGTCAACTGTATATATTATTGGACCACAGCCATATTTAGGGGCTTTTTATATTCGTTCATATATTGTGTCACAACGGATGCTTTTGAATGGATGGATAAAAAAAAAAAAGAAAAAAAAAAAAGAGAGCATCCGATCCCATGCTCTAGAAGCCATTCATTTTAATTTTTTTTTTTTTCAGTTTTTTAGTATTAATGTGTGAGCCCAAATATGAAGTTTTATACTTTCCTGAAAAAATATGTGGTTTTATCATGCAATTTTATATTTTTGATTTAGCCCTTCCAAAATATGTGGAGATTTTGTATTTATTTGTATGTGTCTCCCTGCTAATGAAAGTTTTACAATTGGTCCCCTGAGTGTGGGGGTATTTACAAAAATTATCCCTCAAGAGTGAAGGTTGTAAATGAAGTTGATTTGTAATATCAAATGTCATGGTGCATAATCACCAATAAAAAAAAATTATATTTCTGATATTTTTATTCTAAAAATGAAAAAAGCCATTTTCATACTCAAGCGTGGAAATGGATTTTTCGTTTTTGAAATTCAAAATATTAAAACATTAAAAATATAAATTATATGTATAACAAATTTATGCTTTGGCCCATATACACGCTAATGCCGGACAACTGAAAAAAATAAAAATAGCTCCGAGTAGCATTGTGAGTGGGGGCGTCGACTCAACGCTATTGGGAGCTTGGATTAAAACAAAAAAAAAAAAAAAAAAAGACCAAAGGAAATTCACTTCCATGATCAATATATAATGAAGGATGGTTTTTGATATATGCATATATAGAAAAGGTGTATTAAAAAAAGATGTTTTTAGGTGGACCCAAGAGTGTTTTGAGGTGGTTTTTATGGCAGTTGCTTAAATGCATCTTTATACAAAAACTTTTTTTATTTTTTGAATTTTTCTATAAAACTGTTAATGTGAGGATATTTAATCTATAAACCAATTTTTACTATTTTGAAAAAAGTATTTTAGTCATTAAAAAGGTTAAAATATTCCTATTTTGAAAAATAAAAAATATCTACAAGTCTTCAAAAAATAGTAAAAAAAAAAATTATAAAAAAGTTTCAAAAATAAAAAATAAAATTTTGGAACCGAGTACATTGAAGCTGAATATACGCGAGTCTATAGGACTCAGGCCTTTTTTTTATTACAAAATAACTAATAAATTTTAAACTTAAACTTTTTTGATTGAATGTATAATATTATATCTCATTTCATCTTATAATAATAAAACTCAACAGTTTACAGAAAAGATATATAACAAGTTCCCGCTTATTAATACGGAGGCAACACTAAAATTATAAGAAAATGGACGCACCCTAAAGAGAGAAGATTTCACCAATTACAATTAAATGACTCGAACGGTCGAGTTTGGTTCTAGGCAACAGGCATCCATCAGACAAGGCCAAGGTGACCAGATTCTGTTGCGATCTGTTTTAATGAGATGTACACTTACAATTTGGCCCATTGGCTGTGTTGTTTTCAAACAGTCCAGACAAAGAAGGCATGCTTTCCGCCTTCCGATGCGCATCCGTCTTCCGATCGCCGCCCCACAAAAACGTCAGAAAATTTAGGTCGCTGTGCATGGGCATGTGTGTACATTTCTATGTACACTCCACTCACAACAGTTACAAGTTTCAACCTGCATGCCGATCCAGTCCGCAGGGGAAGCTGTGCACATTGAATGGGCATGCCCTCATCTTCTTCATTAATTACTTGGGATCTATTGGCCCTCCGATCAAAACGATTTTGTGCAATATTCATCACAAAATGAACTGTTTTTGTGCAATTAACATTTCTAAGATTCATGATCAGGTGTGGATGGTACTGCACCACAACAAATTGATGTAAGTACCTAAAACTTTTTTTTATCGGGATGCTTATGTGGAACTTTTTCGGTGAAACCATTTCTATTTTCGACATTTAAATAGTTAATGAAAAATCTATTCAATATATTTTGTTTTACATCACTTGTATTATTATAGAAATTATTTTGTTTGTCTAATATTACTGTATATGGCCCCAGCTACAAAAAGGCAAAATCAATGTAATAAATTGATTTAATGTTAAATATTAATTTTAACCAGTATTTCTAACATATAAACCATCTAAAATATCATTACCACATGGATAAATAATTCTATAAAATATTATTATATTCCAATATATACGTAAATGGATCTCAACATTTTTCTTAATTTACACTTAAATAAATGATTTAATATTTGAGTAAATGTGGCTTATGCACATATTAAATTTAGATAAAATTTGGTCTCATAACTAAACAAATTATGTTAAACACAATGAGTCAATTGAATTTTCTATTAAACATCAAAATTTTAAAATTTAAGAGGTTGCTTGGAACAACTCCAATGTAACCTGGTTACAAAGAAACCAACCCCTTTTTTTTATTATATATAGCATAATTTTGGTCACATATAAATGAGTTTAGTTATATGCGCATATTTATTTAGAAAAATGTTAGTTAATAAATATATGACTGCCTTATGGTAGTAACGTTTGTTTAAATCCAAGCAATTTTATATTATATTTAGCTATTTGCATTTAACCGTAAATAACATCAGAATTTTAACTGCAAAAGGCAGATAAGTTGCTGTTTTTCATGCTTGACGTAGCAATAGAATTATAAGTACTAAAAAGTTGCAGCGTTTTAATAATTATTTGCAATGCACCGCACCCATTGATAGTTGATATTTGTGTGTACTATTTTATATGCTGCAATCTTGCTATATATGTGGTCAGAGATTTGTCTTATTTGGGGTATATACTAGCCTCCTTTGAAAACGTCGTCAAGCGTAAGTAAAAGAGGGCTTCGGAACCGTTCCTTCTTTCCTATTTGCAAGTTTTTTATTTTTTAAAAGGATAATTTTTCTTATATCAGTAAGAATTACACATAATTTCTAATATATCTGTAAAGTTTCATAAATTTCTCTTATATTCATAACATGTTGCCTTAAATTTTTTTCATACTTAAGTCGTTAAAAACACTGTATCTATTTCGTTGGAAAGACGACTTTTTTTAAAAAAATTTCTAATTAAAATAAATTAAAATTTTTAGAAAAATTTAAATGAGCAAAATCGTTTTTCAATAGGGTAGATAATATTGGTTTTAATGGTGTGAGTATGTGAGAAATTTAAGATAAAAGGTTATAATATAAGAGGAATTTATGAAACGTTAATGGTATATTAAGAATTATGTGCAATTGTTTTGAGTATAAGTAGAAAAATCTTTTTTTTTAAAAGAAAAATTTATATTTTAAAAAGTTGTTAGGCATTGACGAAAAATGATTGACGAGCTTGTTTGATGAGACTCGCTAAGTTTGAGGTAAAAAACCGGGGCAGTGAAAAAAGAAACAAAGTAATAATAATGGAAAGACTAACATTGTTACGTGGAATCCTTCACTCGGCAAAATGGGCTCTACGATATTAAAATATAATAATACATTATACTCATTTCTTTATATAAAAAATATATTTAAATACTTAAATGTTGAAAATATAATTTTAAAATTGTTATTTATATTAAATTATTATATTACATTAAATTTGAACCATTTTAAGATAAGACTTATATACATACGTTAATTTCATGATTGTGTGGGCCCTATTCTGCACTATACTTGACTATTTTCCTTCAGATGAAGATTATTATGTATTAAAATATGATAAAACTTGTAAAAAGTTGGAAAAAGAAATATTAGAATTGAAACAAGTTTTTTTCAATACAAAAATCTCATGCCATTCCATGTAGTTGGATGATGCTGCGCGTGTCCTAAACAGAATTTAAACTTAAAGAAACGTGAATAAAATAATTCTAAATTGATAAAAATTAAGTATATTTAATGAAAGATAATTATATGAATTTACATAATTATAAAACACGCCTATATTTAAAGTCCCCACCCAACAAAGAGTCTCGCCTAGAGCGTGAAGGGTTCCAGCTTTAAGTCTCGTTATGATAAGTTTATTTCTTATTTTTTAAAGCAATGTTTTCATAGTTATTTTGTTAGTAATATTGTTAGATTTAACTCCCTGAAGCTGAGATTGGAATATATAATTGGATTTAGAGGTAAAGACAAAAAAATAAAAAATAAAAAAAATAAAAAAGATTAAGCCCAATTGCCAGCTAGCAAATTGTGCCTTCTGTAGATGGAGGAGGAGAAATAGTTACTTGGTATTGATTCAATATACTCAGTTGCATCAAATTTTTGTATACTTGGCTATAAAACTTATATACACATTTAGTAAAACAGTTAAAATTAATACTTAAGTTATATAAACTTTTTTGATGGAATAAGTTAAATAAACTTGATTAACAATCTTATAAAAAATTTAAAAAATAAAAAAATGAATTTTATACCAAGTTACACTCAAGTTTCAATGCAACCGATTGTATTGAATCAGAACTCCATTTAACCTAGGTTAATTAAAATGTATTTTGATAAGCAAAATCTTTATGGCATGAATGCATATAAATGAGAATAGGTATAATAATTACCATTGCATAATAAATGTATGAGGCTGGTGACCTTACCTTTTTTTGTATTTCGTATTCTGTTTTCTTAAAAATAAAAGATATTCATGCTTGATTTGGCCGTATTATTTAGAAATAAATAATCATTTTAAAAGTACAAAATCCTTCTTTTAGTAGAAAATTATACCGTGCAAATACCATTTAAAGGTGCTACTAGGAAAGAAAACTAAAATTATTTCTTGTAAAATTATACTCTATTGGCTAGGTGGTAAATAAAGAGCACTGTCGGAAACGAAGCTGTGGACATTTACTAAGGGTGTGTTTGGTAATGAATATAACATATTAAGTTAAAACTTTTCAATCTATTTTATCAAAAAAAAAAATTTCAATATAAAACTTTTCACTCTTTATAATTAATATATTTTTAATTATTTTTTCATATTTTCATGTATAACTACCATACTTTTTAATCATTTCTACACAATTATCTATACAACTAACTTGTTTATTTTAACTTTATCCTCTTTACTTCTCATCATTACACCTATCGTATCACATTATTTGACAATTTTTACTTATCAAAACTTTTCAAAACTAAAAGTGTTTGGATTTATTTCATAAATGATAACATATTAACTTATTTATCTTTAAAACTCAAATCATTAAAATAAATTTGAGCATGCGGTGGCGCAATAGTTATTGATAGGCTCTTACACCAAATTAATAATGAGAAATGCTTTTGTGAAACTCCTTTTTTCTATTTGATATTTTTATTTTAAATATTTTGATGGTTAATAAAAATCTACTTTATCTATTATATTCAATGTCATTTGTAAATCTTGAAAATACATACACTGGCCTAATATCACTATGCATGGGAATTATTTACAAACATATAAAATTAATATAATAAAATAATTTAATATTAAATGTCAAATTTGAAGTTATATTTTCAATATCTAAACCGTCTAAAATATTATTTTTAAATATATAAATAATTTTATAAAATATCATTATATTCTAATACATATATAAATGAATCTAAACATTTTTTCCAATTTACATATAAATATATTTATTTTCCAGCAAATGTGACTCATGCACGTATAATTTTTTTGAGAACTTGCTTTAAATTCTATTCAAGTGAGGATACACAAAGACAAATCCCTAACTGGCAAGCGGGAAATAAACCTGGGGGGAGATCCCCACCGAAAGTCTTGAGAGCACCCAGCAGCAGCAACCCTCTTTTCCAAAGTGTGGGCCACCTGGTTAGCTGTCCTCAGCACATGACAGAATCTAATTTCCTCAAAAAATTTGCTCGAGTCCAAAATTTGCGAGAGCATGAACTTGAGATTGGATTCAAGCCTTTGTTCATTAATGCAAGCATGGATCAACGTACCGAAGCCCCCAATCTGTCCAACACCTTGTTGCCACAAATTTCCCATGCCAATCCGAATCACAGCTCCATGTCCTCTCTTCCTTGCAAGCACATGCCCACCTGCATCCATATTTATCTTGAGAAACCCAGTTTCACGTCACTTCCAACTTGCGCACCGTGGATATAGAAGAAAGTCCACCCCCGCGTGGCCCGATAGATGAGTTTTCATGCTCGGCGCCGGGTGGAGGCTTGGCGGGAAATCGACGAAAACTTAGACGTCCGGCATCGACAGGGGATCAAACTCCAGACAGGGGATTGAGGAGAACTTTTCGGAGCTTCTCTAGTGTAATATTCTGAAGGCCTGTGAGAAGAAAAACGAATTGGGCGGGATGAATCCGCGCATTGAGGATCTTCTTGGGGCGGAGCTCCAGACAATGGCCATTTCTGGCCCGGCCATAAGGAAGATCACCCCTGGAGACGATGCGGTCAGCCTGTGCTCGGTCTGGACATCCAAGTCGTATAACAAAGAGCTCTTCAAGGCAATGATGAACAGGCTTTGGAGGACGAGTGGGACCTTTCAATTTGTGGAGTTGGGAGAGAATCTCTACAAGATCATCTTCGCAAACCAGAATGAGAAGGAGAGGATAATGGCTGGAAGACCGTGGTTGTTTGACAGACATTTGATCGTCATGATGGACTTGAGAGAGGAGATAGATCATGCCCACCTGGTGCTTGCTAAAATGCCCATATGGTTGCATGTTATGGGCGTTCTTTATCTGGTAGATAAACAGATGCTGGGACGCAATATTGGAGAGACTTTTGAGTCGGTAGATGAGATTGTTGCAACGGAATCAGAACTCAAGCAGAAAGTCCACGTTGATTGCAGGGAACCACTAAGGAGGGGGTTGTTTATACAAGTAGGCTCACAGGGAAGGACCTGGATTTCATTCCAATATGAGAAACTACCGGTGTTCTGCTACTGGTGTGGAATTATGGGGCATGCCTACAAGGAGTGTTCAGCTCTTACAAACCGAAACAGAGACATTGTCAAAGCGGACATGCCATTTGGGAGTGCTCTACAATTGGGCACCCGACCCATGCGAGTAAGAGCAGGAAATGAGTCCGGGAACCGAGTGGTACCTCGTAAATACCTAGGTGATCAGCAAACCGACACAAGAGAGGTCATTGCTATTGGAGACGATCTAGGGAGTGCCCTCAATGGACAGGGGGGAAGGGAGGATGGCTATTTACTCCACGCACAACTTCCTCCCCAACAATCAAAAACAAGTGACCCTCCACAGCTCACACAACAGTTGCTTCCTCCCGGGCAACAAATGCAGCAAACTTCCCAACCAGTACAGCAGCAAGCCTATTCCCATCCTCAAAGCAAATACATGTTACCCCTTCATCCATCACCATTATAGCAGTCCCCAGATCTCCACAAACAGCAGTATGACAGGCCACTGGACTCTTCTCACACCCTTTGCACAGACCTAGCCAACATCCACCCGCAAACACCACCTATGAGTCAAGTAGAAACCAACTCTCAACTGGCCCATCTTCAACTGCAGCAACCTATCCACCAATCTAAGCACCGATCTCTTTCTCCCCCTCAACTCCAGCAAAGGACAATGTTCTAGTCATCACTAAGCATCCAGACTTTGACGCCGATGCAGTAGCAAAACCATCCCTTGGGCAGTGACCTTTCCCACACTTCTCAGCAGTCAGCACATAGGAGCAAGACAGCGCCCAATTCGAAGTAGTCACCATTTGTCCACTGCATGGACCCAGCTGATGCTCTTAACCAGTGCAACAAGGCGGAGCGGGGCCGACCACAGCCTTATGGGGAGCCAGTTTCTCTCCCGGCTGACGACTCTTTGGACGGGTGTTTATTAAGTGATTCAGGGGCTAAATCTGAGGGACAAAGAACATTACAGGATGAGGTAATAAGGGTCCCACAATTAGCATAAGGGGATCCCAAGCGGAAAGGCAAAGGCAAGTGGAAACGGAAGGCAAGGGGCACGAATGACTGTTGGATGGATGACATACATGACAAATCTGGGATGACAGTAAGCAAGAGAAGCCTGAATGATGATAATGAGGAATGACTTCACAGTCATAAATGACCAAAGGGGGATATGATCCGTGATGTTATGGAGGTGGAGGCTAAGGGGGATCCTCGGCCCCACCTCGGGAATATGGCTCTATTAACCTGGAACTGTCGTGGGCTTGGGAACCCACGAGCAATTCGTAGTCTCCTTGACTTGGTCAAGCAAAAAGATCCCAAAATGGTTTTTCTTTGTGAAACAAAGCGGTCTGCAAAAGAAATTGAGGGAATCAGATATAAACTAAAGTTTGATTGTTGTTTTGTGGTGGATCCTGTAGAGAGAAGGGGCGGGTTGGCGCTATTATGGAATAATGAATATCCAGCTCTTATTAGAAGTTTCTCCAATAATCACATCGATGCCGACATCCAAGGTTGGCAGTTTATTGGGTTCTACGGTCATCCTGAAGCACAACATAGAATGCAGACTTGGAATCTTCTGAGAACATTGAGCAACCAGGTGGAATCTCGATGACTTGTAATGAGGTATTTCAATGAGGTGACGGGCCCTACTGAATATTTGCAACACTTTGGATAACTACAACCTGTTGGATCTTGGTTGTCTGGGACCACCTATGACATGGAGCAATAACCGAAGGGGTTCTCAACGTGTGGAAGCCAGACTGGATAGGAGGGTGGCAACTTCAACTTGGTTATCAATCTTCTCACATGCGAAACTCTTTCATCTATCGGTGGCTTCTTTAGATCACTGTCCTCTACTGTTGGTTCTGAATACGATGCAGGGCAAGAGGAAACCGCTGAGGGAATTCAGATATGAGTTGTTTTGGGCAAGAGACCGGGAGGCGCATCGCATTGTCCAGCATGCTTGGGATTCGCAATCTTCGGGGGAATCTTTTTCTCCAATACTTCTGGAAAGAAAGATCAAATCTTGTAGTGTGGAACTTTCTAAGTGGAACCGTTTGCGGAGGTGTAATCTAAGGAAAACTATAGAGGAAAAACAACAGGAACTCGCAAATCTTATGGGCCAAATTCCCATCAACCATAGGGATGAAACAGTGAACAAAACTAAAGCTCAAATCAACACTCTCCTGGAAGATGAAGAACTGCTATGGAAACAGAGAGCTAAGACCCATTGGTTACATGAAGGGGACAGAAATATGAGTTTTTTTACCGAATGGTGTCCAATCGCTGAAGGTTGAATTCTATTGATGCTATAAGGGACTCTAATGGTCAGTGCGTTCGTGACCAAGATAAATTGCTAGATCTAGCTGTGACCCATTTCTCATCTCTATTTTCTTCATCAGGTTCGAATCAGTGTGACTGGGTCAATAACCTCATATCTAAAAGAATTACAGACTAGCAGAGGCAATCCTTAATGAGGACACTGGATTTTGATGAAGTAGCCAGGGCTGTGAAAGTGATGAGTCCAACAAAGGCCTGGGCCCAGACGAAATGTTCGTGGGGTTTTTCCAAAAACATTGGCAGACGGTGGGTCATGATGTCTTCTTGTGGTGTAAGAACTTTATGGAACAATCCAACCTGAACCAACAATGTACGCAGATTGAGCAGCTGAACTCCACAACCATCGTCTTGATCCCAAAACTGGCGGGCGCTCAATCTTTGGCCCAGTTTCGCCCCATTAGCCTTTGCAATGTTGCCTATAAGATTTTGGCTATAAGTTTTGGCTAATAGACTCAAAGTGTGCCTCCAGGATGTCATTAGTGAACAACAAAGTGTATTTGTCCTAGGTAGGCTTATTTCTGATAATATTTTGGTGACTTATGAAGTTTTTCACTCACTAAGGAGGAGAAAGGGAGGTTCGAAGCAAGAAATGACAATTAAACTTGATATGTCAAAGGCATATGACAGGGTGGAGTGGACTTTCTTATAGCAAATTATGGATGATATGGACTTCGGCCCGCTATGGATTAGATGGATAATGTACTGTATCTCAACGGTTAGGTACCAGGTGGATGTGAATGACTTCAAAACTAGGTACTTCAAACCCCAGAGGGGGTTACAGCAAGGTGATCCACTGTCTCCTTACCTTTTCCTCTTTTGTGCTGAAGGTCTCTCAGCCCTTATTTCTGATGCGGCTGCATGTGGGAGCATCTGTGGTATCAAAATAAATCCTAGGGGCCCATCCATTACCCAGTTACTCTTTGCGGACAATGCTCTCATCTTCACCCGAGCGGAGAGCGGGGATATTTAAAACTTTATGGCGCTACTCCAACAATACTCTGGGGCATCTAGACAGATGGTAAATATTGATAAAACAGCAGTTTTTTTTAGTTCAAATGTAAGAAGCAATCTGAGGAGACAACTCACCCACCTTCTTGGATCTATGGGTCAGGAGATTGATTATTATCTGGGACTTCCCGCATGGCTTGGTAGGTTTAAGAAGTGCATGTTTAATAGTCTAAAACAACGTATCTGGAACAAAATACAAGGATGGAAGGGGAGACTTCTTTCTTGGGGGGGGGGAAAGGTCCTAATCAAAACTGTTGCCCAAGCTATTCCGACTTACACAATGAATATATTTTTGCTTCCAAAATCTTTCTGCAATGAAATTAACGAATTGCTTTGCAAATTCTGGTGGGGGGAACAAGAAAACAAACGTAAAATGAGTTGGGTTGTGTGGAGGGATATGTGCACATCAAAGTTATTGGGAGGCCTGGGATTCAGGGAACTACACTCTTTTAACTATGCTCTCCTCGAGAAGCAAGTTTGGCGTCTCATCTCGCGAACCAATTCACTATGCTATCAAGTCCTCAAAGCCAAATATTTTCCGAATGAAGACATATGGACATGCAAAGAAAAATCCTCTGACTCTTTCACATGGAATAGTATCCTTAAGGCAAGAGAGACGATTCGAAATGGGTGCAAATGGCGCATTGGTAATGGGAAGCGGGTGCAATTTTTTAAGGAGGTGTGGCTTGAGGACCGGCTCACCAAAGCAGGCCCCCTTCCATTGTCGATCTCAGATGATGTGATGGTCGGTTATTTCATAAATTTTGCTGAACGCTCATGGAATAGGGAGTGGATTGTTGCGGCTGTGGGTGAGGTGGGATGGAGACAAATTTGTCAGGTTCCGCTACCCCAAATCAACGACGAGGATCGACTGTTCTGGATTCACGAACCTATGGGCATATATTCTGTGAAATCCACCTATAGGCTTCTGAGCATGACTATGGACACTTTGCCGTCAAACCTGGGCATATATAAAGCAATATGGAAGACAAAGCTACCAAGCAAAATCACTATCTTCGATAGAGATTATTTAGAGATGCCCTCCCAACATTGAAAAATCTTCTCAGGAGGGGTATTGATGTGGATTGATGTTGTTTTTTTTGCAGGACAGAACTGGAGGACACCACCCACATTTTCACAGGATGTCAACATACCCGGGATATTTGTTTGAAAGTTGTAAATGTTACTAACCCTTGGGATACAGTCCAAGATATTTTTAGAGTTCTTGTTTCAATGAACAGGTTGGAGAACCTTGCTTTTTTGATCATCTAGTGCTGGGGGGTGTGGTATTTGCGTAACAAGCTCAGGGAAGAGATGACTCAACCGATTTTTACCAATTTCATCGAGTGGTGTGAGGACTACCTCGAGCAACATCGGAGGACAAAATTTCTTATTTTTGAGGGGGTAATCGACCGGCCTCTAGTGGTTAGATGGTCAAAACCACTATTGGGGACTCTGAAGATGAATGTGGATGCACGGAAACATGAAGAACACCAGGCCCTGGGTTTTGCGGCTGTTGTTCGAGATTTTAACGGAAGCTTCATTGCAGCAAGGGGCTGGAGACGAGGAGGTAATATGAGTCCTCTGTGTATGGAGGCGACTGCTTTCTTATTGGGACTCAAATGGGCTCTCCACCTAAGATTTAGGAAAGTACAAATAGAAACTGACTCTCTCCTCCTATTCAACTATCTGTTGGATGACAAACACATTCTATCACCTGCCGGTGTTCTCATTGAGGAGATCAAGTCTCTCATGTCAGGTGTCCAACATTTCTCTGCCCAACACGTGCTAAGACAAGGAAAGGTGGTAGCTCATTCTTTAGCAGATTTTGTATTTATTTCTTTTTTGGATAGACATGTTTGGTGGGATAACCCTCAAATTATTTTGGAAAAATTATGTACAAACAATTTTTTGGCATTGAATTGCTAGGATCTCCTTATCCCTTCCTTCCCTCATAATGGTGGGGAGGGGATAGGGTATTTCCTTTCATAAAAAAAAAACTTGAGCACTGTGGCTATTAGAGCAAGCAGTCCAGAACTGCTGTAGGCAATTAATACACCACGTCACCGAAACCTCCACCTGGTCATGACTCCCAGCCCTCTACACCTGGTTTCTAGGAAACCACATTTTCTAGTAAAAAGTTACGAAATGTGGGAATAAGCTTTTGGTCTTATCTGACAGTAGAAGGCGCAGGTGCAGATACACATTCCCAAAGTACCCTCCTCCGAATTTGCCAAAGAAAGGACAACTTCTCAAAAGAGTCTCGATCCTACTACATTTCCAGAACAGATGGAAATTATCCTCCACAGAGTCACCGTCCCTGCACAGCAAGCAAATAGAGTCAGTCGGGATACCTTGCCAGGACAAGCTAAAATCTCATGCGGGAGGGAGTCTGTGAGGAGCCTCCAACCAAAGTGTTGAATTTTTTTTAATATCTTGGCCCTCCAAATAGCTTTGAGCAAATCCCAGTTTCCCTGTAAGCAAGTAATCTGATCGGAGTCCCCTCCCTCTACTCTAATCACCCTAGCCACCCTATAGGCAGATCTTACAGAAAATTCCCCGTTAACCTCCCTTTCCCAAAATAAGCTATCCTCCTTATTCCCTTCTGGTACGAAGATATCCTTAATTTGCATCCAACCTTCTTCCCCAACCACCCTTTTTATCTCCTGCTCTTTCCATGATCCGCTCACCATATCAATGAAAAACCCCACTATAACCCCCATTTGAATACCTTCGGGCAACGGACCACATTCCCTGATCAATCCATCCGCCCACCTGTCAGCAAAGAACTTTACCTTTTCACCCCTTCCAATCCCCCATTTCGGGCCCCTTTTAATAATTTCCATGGCCTTCAGGCAACTCCTCCAAGTAAAAGAACACCCACTCCCTGCTTTCGCCTCCTAAATCTCTGAATTAGGGAAGTATCTAGCCTTCATCACTCTTCTACTGAGGCTGTTCGGGCCGACAGCCAATCGCCAAACCTGTTTGGCAACTATTGCTAGGTTAAAATCAACCAAGTCCCTGAATTCAATACCCCCCTCATCCTTAGCACAACAAAGCTTCTTCCATGCCACCCAACTGATCCTTCTCCTCCTTTCCTTCTCCCCCCATCAAATTTACTCATCATATCACTCATTGTCTTGCATAGGCTAACTAGGAGGAGAAACAAATTCATAGAGTAACTGGGGATAGCTTGGGCCACTGCCTTGATGAGGGTCTCCTTGTCGCCCCATGACAACGATCTACTTTTCCATCCTTGGACCTTTTTCCAAACTTTCTTCTTCAAGATTTGAAAAGCTAGAAATCTGCTCTTGCCCATCCAAGCCGACAAGCCAAGATACACGCTGAAGTCATGACTCGAAGCTCCCATGGTCTGCCTCATCTCATCTTTAATGTCCTTTCTTGTGTTCTGGCTGAAGAAAATTACAGACATCTGCTGGTTAACCTTATGTGCAGAAGCCCTTTCGTATCTAGAGATTAATTCCAGCAAACTTCCCACTTCTCCCCTCTCGGCCTTAGCAAATAGCAGGATATCGCCTACGAAGAGCAAATGGGATAGCACCGGCCCCCTCATCCCAATCCTAATTCCATGAAGTGACTAGACCTCAACAACCCCCTTTTCAACATTACCGCCAGACCCCCCGCGCATAACAGAAATAGATAACGCGAGAGGGGGGGTCTCCTTGTCTGATGCCCTTACTCGGAGTAATCTCCTTTGTTTTGCTCCATTAAAACAGACCACATGCGAAACCATGGACACACAACACAAAATCCATCTGATCCATTTCCCATGGAAACCCATTTTAGTCATAACTTCTTGGTGATAAATCCATTCTACTTGATCATAGGCCTCAGCCATGTCTAGCTTAATGGCCATTTCCTCCTTTCTTCCCTTCCTCCAACTCCTTAGACAGTGTATAGCTTCATAAGACACCATCATGTTATCTGTAATCAACCTCTTAGGAATGAAAGCACCCTGTTTTTCAGAAATTATGTTTTCCAGGCAACCTCGCAACCGATTAGGAAGGATTTTCAACATGACTTGTAAATCATGTCACACAAGCTGATAGGTCTATAGTTTCCGATCTTGTAGCCTCTCTGTATTTTGGGATAAGGACAATTCCAGACATCCACCTAATTTGCTCCTCCATAGAGTCAAAATTCATGAATGCATTGTAGGCATCAAAGATCTCCTCTCCAATGACTGACCAATAATTTTGGTAAAAGCCAGCCGACAACCCATTTGGGCTAGGGGATTTTATCGAGTCTATCACTTTAACAACCTTCCACATTTCCTCCTTTGATAACTGTTTAGTTAACCATTCGTTCTCCTCCATTGTGACTCTGCAATTGATCTGATTTGTCACCCCTGTTATATCCCTAGGCATTGCTGACCTGAATAGGCACAGGAAGAACATCTAGACCTGCTGATCCATCTCCTCCTGGGTTTCCGCCCTATTCCCATAATCCCCATCTAAACATTAGATGGTATTGATCCTTCCTCTTTCAACAGCCACCCTTTGGAAGAATTTAGTATTGTGGTTCCCGAAAGCTAGTTAGTTCACCTTAGCTCTTTGCTTCCATTTTATCTCCTCTTCCTCCATAGATCATTTATCCTTTCTTCCGCATAAGCTATCCTATTATCTCTTCCATCGGATGGACCCATCCATTTTAGTCCCTGAAACTCACATTGGAAATGTTGGAGCTGCCCATTTCTATCCTTCCTTCTCTTACCATCCCATCTAGCTAGGTCCCTGCCACACCTCATAATCATCTCCTTCACCCTACCAAAATCAGCATGCCCCTCACCCTTCCCTTCCTCGCATGCCTTTTTCACTAACTGTTCCACTTCCTGGTATCTAATCCAGCTCATTTCAAACCTCAAATTCCAGTTTCTCTTCACATTCTTCTTTCTCACATCAGTTATTAGGATTAAGGGTGGGAATTGGAGTGGGTCAACCCATGACCCTGCTTTGACACAACCCATTTTTAGCTGGGTAAAACCAATATATTTTTGACTCGGTACAGGGATAGGTCAGAAATTTTAATCCAAATTGAAAAATAGGGTCGAGGTGGATCGACATGTCCCTACCCAAAGAGTCCGACCCACCCCAAATATATTAATTTATTAAAAATTATAAGTCTATGTTTAAATATTATTATTATTTTCTTTCAAAATTCTCATTTTTTTATAATCAACTCTATCAACAATAGAAGAATCAATTTATTTAAAAAAAAATATAAGAATTAATAAAAATAATTTGTACATATATAACCCTTATGTACAATTGTATATTAACCTATTTTAATAAATTTATATTTTATTTTCAAATGTTTTGTTTTCTTAATTATGTATTTTTTAATAATTAGTGAAATATTGAAACATATAATATTTAAATTTAGTATAGAAATATATTTATGTTTGATAAGTATATAAATTCTTAAAGTTATCTTATTTGATCGGTATTTTTAATCCGACCCGCTATCCTGATACAAATCCGAAGTTTATTTCGGAACCTATTAAAAAAATGAGGGTCAAACTGACATTGTCTCGATCCGGTATAAAAACATGGTCAAACTTAATTTTTAAAAAGTAGGGTCAGAGTTGGGCAAACCTTGACCCTATATGGCCCGCCCTGATTCCCAGCCTCTAATTAGGATGATGGGATCATGGTCTGACACCACGACGATCAAATGATTCACTTGTTCAAAGGGGTGACAGTTTATCTACTTGCACGTCTTCAGGCATCTATCTAATCTCGCTTTCACCTTTTCTCTTCCTCCTCTATTGTTTCTCCATGTCCTAGGATACCCCCTGTATCCTAGATCCATTAGACCACACTCATCCTTGACCTCTCTAAATAATTTGTGCCTTGACCTTAGCCCGCTAACTTAAGAATTCAGATGCCCTCAACACTTCATTAAAGTCCCCAACTATGGCCCAAGGCAAGTCCGACTGCCCCATCAATTGGCATAACAAATCACAACTTTCTTTCGTCCTAGCTACTTTTGGGTAACCATAGAAGCCTGTCAGTCCCTTCTTCTTTTCCCTTCCCTCCTCAATCTCATAGTCCACATGATTCGTTGAGTATGATAATACTCTTAGATTCACTCCATTCTTCTACAACATTCCTAATCCTTCTCTCTTGTTTTTGCTCTCAACAATCAAACACCCAGCAAAATCCAACTTATTTTTTATTACCTCTATTTCACTCCCTCCTCTTCTGAGAGGAAAACCATCCAGGATCTTGTTTCTTGACCAAGTCAAGAAGATTATAAACTATCTATGAGTTCCCAAGCCCATGGTAGTTCCAGGCTAAGACCTTCATTCATATAAGCGAGGTCAAGGCCCACCCTCAACCACCGCCCCTAGTTCTCGACTTCTCTTCCCTTCTCCTTCCACCTTCTCTCGTTTCCCACTCCTCTCCTTTCTGCTCCTCCTCTCTTCTTTACCATAGGTTATTTGACCCTGGTCATAGTCTCCACCCAAATCCCGTCCATTCTCATCTTTATTCAGGCATCTCAACCATTTACCTTCTCTCCCCTATATCGTACCTCCCTCTATCCCTTCTGCTTTCTTAGCATACCCCCCCTTTTCTTCGCTGCCCTCGTTTGAGGCCCCTCTCTTTTCCCCAATTCCTTGTTGCTAGCTTCATACATTGCTCTTATGTCTATTTCCTTTCTTATCCCCTGATCACTCCTTCCCGCCCCCCCACATCTTAACCATTTACCTTCTTTCCCCTGTACTATACCTCCCTCTATCACTTCTCCTTTCTTAGCATACCCCCCCTTTTCTTCACTGCCCTCCTTTGAGGCCCCTTATCTTTTCCCCAATTCCTTGTTGCTAACTTCATATACTGCTCTTCTGTCTATTTCTTTTCCTATCCCCTGATTACTCCTTCCCGCCCCCACCCCCCGCACCAATCTACCCCTTCATGCCTCCTCATCTGCCCCTCTTATTTTCAGGCTCTTTGGGCTGCCTCCTCCATTTTTTTTTCATTTTAGACTCGCCCTTTGTCGTCCCTAGCTCAATTCCTGACTCATGCACATATAATTAGGATGGAACTTGATTTTCTAGTTAAATAAATGATATTAAGGGTGTGTTTGGTAATAAGTAAAAGTTGTCACGTTAAAATTTTTTAATCTAAAACTTTTCACTCTCCACAACTACTTTATTTTTTAATTATTTTTTCACATTTTTCTATATAATTACCCTACTTTTCAAATATTTCTACAAAACTAAAAATACAACTAACCTATCTATTTCAACTTTATCCTATTTATTTCTCATCATTATATATATCATATCACATCATTTGACAACTTCTACTGTCTACAATTTCTCATTAAAAGTTTTATCCATTCCCAAATACACCCTAAATGTAATAAATAGATTAAAATTTTCATTAGACATTAAAAATTTAAAATTTAAAGCAGTTATATTGAATTACATAAAAGTGACCCATGATCAATTTGCTTATTTACTTATTTACATAGCAAAAGCTTGTCACAGACCGTCTTGACGCAAAATTTTGTTGCCAAGTATGAACTCTTGCAGTGTATACATGAAACCATTCTTGTAGGTAATTCCTTCCAAAGGTGAACTCTTATGTTATGTATCTATATAGGGTCAAGGAGCCATTACGTGACTATATTTTTAAATATATGTAAACTATGTAGATATATTTGTAATTATTAAGTAAATATATTTTAATTATAGTCAAATTATGTGGGTGATATGAATATATTTCTAATTTCAAAAATCAACAATTTTAAAAATATTCAATTAATTTTTAAGTATGCAACTTGAGTAGGATATTCTTGTATTGATCCTACTTCTATGAAACTCATTTTCTATATAATCTCCTTCATTTTTAAAATATTCATGTTTGATGAAAAATTCACTTTATTAATTGT
Organism: Annona squamosa; assembly: GCA_035584095.1. Classification (NCBI taxonomy): domain Eukaryota; kingdom Viridiplantae; phylum Streptophyta; class Magnoliopsida; order Magnoliales; family Annonaceae; genus Annona; species Annona squamosa. Next base: position 12,027,635 of record JAXCLR010000092.1, on the reverse strand, counting down.
ATTTAACATCATTTATAGTATCTCAGAAAATTTTTTATTTTTTTAAATTTCACTTTATATATGTTCCTTATATAAATGTGTAAAATCGATGTAATAAAATGGTTCGATGCAAAAATATCAATTTTAAAGTAAATTTTTAACATTTAAACATTTAAAATATTACTACTACAGAGATAAATAATTTTATAAAGTATTATTATATTCTAATATATGTGTGAATGGAACTAAGCATTTTTTTTAATTTACACATGAATATATATTTTTAACAAGTGTGACCCATAAGCATACTTGATGGTAATAAAACTTAGTGTCCTGGATAAACAAATGATGTTAAACACAATGAATGAATTAAAATTTTCATTAATGATCAAAATTTTAAATTTTAAAAGAGTTATATGACTCTGCTTCTATGTGGTATGGTTACATAGAAGCGGAGCCCTTCATGTATATCTACAAACTCACTATAACTTGGATAAAGTAGGTTTAACAACACATTTAATTGAATAGGTATCCATGTGGGTGTCTAATGTTGTGTTTAAATAATTTTAAACACTTAAATTATTATTTTAGTGATTTAAAATTTTATTATTAATTTTTTTAACAAAAAAGATCAAATAATTTGCAAACAAAGATGGAATAATTTTTTCACCTCACATTACACAAATTAGGGTTGACTTGGTCATGAATATCTTACCTAAATTTTACTCCTAAAAATTAATTGAATAACTCTAAAAATTATTAATTTTTGAAACCTAGAAAAATGCATAGATATGTCCAAAAATTATAAATACTCACTTGAAGACATACACTAATAATTTGATCATAGTTACAAATATAATTATTTAGTTTCAAAAATTGTAAATATGTCTACATAATTTACATATATTCGCATAATGTACTCGCGCAGCCGAGAAGACTTGCAAATTACCCATTTTTATATGTATGCACATATCATTATATCTGTGTAATTAATGGGCCGATAGAATTTCAAGATGGTTTAACTATAAAACTCCCACACCCAATTTCATTTACCAAATTAATGAAAACTACGTATTGTAAGGAATTGGTCAATTTGGTGAACCTACCAACTTGAATTTCGTGTGGGCAGAAAGAATTGATGCTGGTGACCAACGTGAAATGCGTCACATAATTAATATTTTTCTAATACAAATTAAATGGAATGTAGGTCGGTGGTATTGGATGTATACACCACTAGCAAGAAAGCTACAAGGAATGCACCTTTCACGCCGGCCACTGCTGTTAATATTTAACAAGCTGTTGGCCAAGAAGAAAACATCAAGAAGCTACCTTCAATTAGTTTATGCTTTTTCTATACACTTAGTTAATCAATCTGATCTGTTCACGCCTTTTCCCTTTCACTACAAGTAATGACAGAAGAATAACATTATTAATTGCGGCTACGTAAGTAAATAAACCACTAAATTATTATTTCCCTATGAATAGCTAGCCCAATGTTAATATTTTATTGTGTAGTCATATACATTTTCTAGTGGATTCTTTGATTTGATTAAAATTTAAACTATGAAAGCTGAAAATCAACATAGGTTGCATATGTATAAATGTAACATATAAATCAGCCAAAATCGTAACCTAGATATAAATGCAATCGATTTTCGTTACTGTAATCAACATAGGTTGCATATGTATAGTATTATTCCTTCTGAAGGTTGGTTTGAATAGCCAGCAATGATATCTATTGAAACGAGAGAAGATCACAAAGATAGGTGAGGCACATACCAATTAATTTCATCAACGACATGAAGTCAATCATTTACATCCATCTTTGAATATGAGTTTGACACGATAGTGCCCTCCATTTAAACAATTGATACGAGTTAATTAATTATTTTTCCACATCATACGTGAATGGGCCCTAATGATATGCAAGGATCTACACCCTGCACATATTATTAAAATATAGTCAGAATGCACCATAATTATAGTGCAATCTAGTGAAATTGAATCTTAATCAATTATCAAAATTTACATTGACCTCAGTCATTATATTTTAAATTATTTATTTTAGTAATATACTAATTTTCATCTAAATTGAATATGTGTATGAGCTCCATTAGAAAATAATATAAAATTAACATAATAAAATAATTTGACATAAATATCAATTTCAGAATTTTTTTTCAACATCTAAATGATTTTAAAGATGAATTATATATGCATAAATGATGATATAAAGTATAATTACATTTTAGTATGTGTCATGCTCATTTCATAGTAGACTGTATCATAATAATAGTATAGTTTAACCATACTATAATAGCTCTGTACACACACACTACATCAAATAGATAATTCTCCAATGTAACCAATTGTATGATATGACTCTCATTTAAAAATTCAAAAATTATAATTTTGAACATATAATTTATAAACAATTTCATGCATTTACATTGTCGTGAGATATATACAAATCTAATTTACATGATTTTTTATAACATATAAATAACAATGTCGGAAAATATGATTGATGGTTTGGATCCAAGATAATATTTTAAATTCTACAGAAAAGATAAAATTTTAAAAAATAAAAATAAAAAATTCAATTGTATGATGCAATCATAACAAAATTATTAGATGTGTTCACATTTTTGCAACCAAATTTGTAATTTGGCTGCATTTGGTACTTTATCAATTATAGCTAAAGCTTTATTACTAATTGGAGCAAAATTTCTATAAAATATTAAACCTTAATTTTAGTTGTATTTAAAGTGAAAATATAAAATTTAACTAAATATCACCACTTGTAGGCAATCAAATATTCGTAGCTAAACAATCAATTATTACCAAAACATATCTAATGCAACAAAAAAATGATAAACTTAACTAATTTTAAATTACTAAAAATGCTACTAATTTTTAAAAATTCAAAAAAAATCTAAAAGTTTCTAAAATGGTAAAAATTGATATACATGTTAAATATACTTAGATTAATAGTTGTGTGAAAAAATTTTTAAAAATAAAAAAATACACCCAGGAGCACCAAGCGGAAGTGCACTCACATGCATGTAACCCGATATGCATCACCGTTGTTCGTGGGGTATTTTTGAATCGACTACTACTTAAATTATATTACCAAGTAACGAACTTTTTTCTGCTAAAATTTTCCAACTTCATTTATGATTTTGTTGACCTTTAAACAACCTCGATTATTTTCATACTTTGATCGCCGTACTTGTGACCTTTGCTTTCATCAATCGTGTCAACCTGTGTATCACAAAAGTCTTCAGTGGTCCGCCCAGCTTGATGTGGATTGTTGCTCTAGATGGTTCGGCTCCTGCATGCAATTGATTGTTAAAAGCATTTAATTGACGTCGGCATTTGACATTTTTTTACCAATCATTTAATACGGTCCAAGTTAGGCCTGCTACAGTTCAATCAAAACATCCTTCTGCTGCAAACGTGAAAAGAAAGAAACAATTTTCCTTAAATGTATATTTTTCTTGCTAATAAAAATTTATTATTATTATTATTATTGTTAAAAGTTTCCGAAAAGATATTTTCTTGTAGTGTTCGGACCCCCTTTTTTGGTATTGAAGAAAAAATGAAAGGAAAAATTATAGAAAAAATGAAAGGAAAATTTTTAAAATTTTTTTTTATGTAAGTGTACTTAACACGTGTATCAATTTTTACTATTTTTGGAGTATTTTAGATATTTATTTTTTTTGAAAATTAGTATCATTTTAAGTAATTTAAAATTACTATAATGCCACTGATTTTCAAAAATAAAAAATAAATATCTAAAATAATAAAAAATAGTAAAAATTGATACATATGTTAAGTACACATAGATTAATACTTGTATAAAATTTTTTAAAAAATAAAAAAAGAGTTAAAATGGGTTTAATTCACCCGGGTGCATAGAATCACAATCCTGAATATATATATAATTATAGTCAGACCGTGTAGGTTATTTTGAAATTTCTGAAATTAAGTGGATATATTTATAATTATGGTCAAGCAATGTGGTATATTTACAAATCATCCTAATGATGATGATGATTTGTCCTCATGACAAGTTCATTCACCTTTACACAAAACTTTATATTTTCTATAATAGTTGTTTCTAATAAAGGAAGGTTAACTACATCAAATGTTCACGTGGACAAAAAACGATATTTGTATACATATATACCTTTGTGAATTGTTAAATCAGAATGCTTTTCTGGTAATTAAACTATCTGTACTAATATTCTAACTATGCTGGAGTTATTTATGATTTTTAAAACTAAGCTAATATTTTGTAATTATAGTCAAACTATGTAGTATATTTGCAAACTATCCTAACGATGATGATACGTCCCCATGATAAGTTCCTTCAACTTTAAACGAAATTGTAAATTTCTTAAATAGTTGTTTTTAATAAAGGAACGTTAATTAAATCAGATGTACACGTGGACAAAAATGATATTTGTATGCATGTATATATATATATGAATTGCTAGATCAGAATGTTTTTCTAGTAAAACAAAGTTATCAAATAACATCTTGAGCATTGCAAACGGCCCTAAAGAAAAATAATCGACCTCAAACCTTGGTTAGGCGGTGTCGGATGACATCTTAATCCAATTATCCAACATTAACGTGTATGTTTCACATGGGCTGTACGGACGTTACACCAGATAACTTGTTACGAAGTAAATCTTATGAACCACGTAAGTTCATGATATTTACATCTATCTCAATTTATTACAGCCAAGCTCTAAAACATTTTTACAACACTCGTATAGTCGTATAAGTTATTTAAAGGCTGCTCCCATGCATCTGGCGGTGGGAATTTTTTTTTTTTGATTTTTTTTATTAACATGTAAAGCTAAGTGTATTTAAATTATAAATTAAGTTTTACTATTTTTGAATACTTTTAAGTATTTTTTATTTTTAAGCACCGTGGTATTTTTCGTAATTTCTGAATAAAAAAATTATGAAAATGTCATAGTATTTAAAAATAAAAGTACTTAAAAGCATCCAAAAATGGTAAAATTTAGTTTATAAGTTAAATACACTTAGCTCTGCATGTTTATAAAAAATAAATTTTTTTTTGGAGGGTACCATGGCCGGACGCATAGGATGGACCATCAAGTTATTTTGGGTTACAGTCAGTATTTTAGAAAAATTTATATATAGTAGAGTCGGACTCTGATCCTGTGCGCCCAGGAGCATTTGAGCTAAGGCGCATATACATTTTTTTTATTTTTTTGAAAATTTTTAAATAAAACTATAAATCTAATTATATTTAACATCTGTATTAATTTTTACCATTTTTAGAGTATTTTAGATATTTATTTTTAATTTTTGAAAATCAGTGACATTTTATTAATTTTAAATTACCTAAAATGCCAGTGATTTTCAAAAATAAAAAATAAATATCTAAAATACTCCAAAAATTGTAAAAATTTATACACATATTAAATACACCTAGATTAAGAATCTTGTAAAAAAATTTTAAAAAAAATTAAAAAAAGGGTGTACGCGGGGCACACAGGATAGAGTTCAGTAGAGTCTCTATTCATATGCTGCAAGATTTATCCAGCGAACGTTGCGTTACTTACAAATTCTATTTTGCAAAATTCCAAAACACATTTTAAATGCAATACCCATATGTGGGACTCTGTTAAGATCAGTGGGAACCATTCCCACCCGGAATGTCAAAGATTATATAATCCTTTAATTTAAAAATATGTCAAAACTCTATTTATTTTGGCATGATTGTCCTCTCTTAAATATTAACTCAATGGCTAACGGTTCTAGATCTACCACTGAATTATGCATATGAGTGAAATTGGGAATTGTAAAACTTTGATTTACATTAACGCTAACATTAACCTTATTTATAAAACTTATATCCTAATCTTAACCTTATTTATAAAATTTATATCCTAACCATTTTTATGAAAATTTAGTTTGGGATAAGTTTCTTGTTGGAATTGGGTACGAAAATTTTCCGTTCAATTTAAAAGCAACAATTTTAAGTTTTGACATAAAAAATAATAATACATAATTCAACTACATTTTTTAGAAATATAATAATATATAATATATTTCTAGAAGAAAATTGAATACCTTTCGAAACAACATAAAGAAGAAATTAATAAACTCAAAAGTAAATAATATCGATATAGGCATAGATATAAACGGAAATAATATAGTTTATCTATTGCATAATTGTAACATGACAAGCATGTAAATAAAATAAAACTATAAATATATATGTATATATATATATTAAATATTTTTGGATTTCTGAAGGCGTGTTTAGACTTTTTTTTCTTGTCATTGTACATTGTATATCTTTGACATCAAATATTACACGTCAAGCTAATCTATAATCTTGGAGACAGCCAGCTCCACTAATTTTTTACATTAGAAACTGTAAGCTCTACCAACCTATTGCGGGACACCAATGCTCCCATCATATTTTTTAGGGGGACAAAATGCCAACAAAATTTCGTTGAAATCCCAGCATTAGGATTCAAAACCACGACGTGCCTGTGGAAGATCCTATTGATGCTACCGTGGCCAAATGAGCGAAGCTGGTTTGGCAAGCCTTGCTTGGACTTAACCATGCCTAAAGGGGCACCTTCTAGTTATGCATACTTATTTGATTTAATTAGTTTGCAAAAATTCTGTATAACAGCAAATGCCATCACATGCAGCACGCCGTGTTATATATATGGGTACATCATTCCTTCTTCCAATACAAGTCAATAGAAGCCATCCACATCCATGGTTTCTTGTAACGTAAGCCGAACCACCTGAAATTTCTCCTGCCTGCTTCTCTCCCTCTTCAATTTTTAACATATACAAAGATGCAAACGTGCAATCTCATAACTGGGTTTGCTTGTGGATTTAACTTTAATATCAGTAGATAGTTAATTAATCAGGTGGGCCAGGCCAGATCTGTTAAAGGTAAAGAGGTAACTTCGCGCGTTGGATCTATCTACATGGTACGCAGATTAAGGCAGTATTGAAACTGTCCGCGTAAGATAGTATTTAATAATGAATAGCATATTGTACTAGCTAGCATGCAAATCAATATTGTTTTAATTTGCACCCATCTGCGGGAGTTGTATCGGCCACCTGTTACCCAACGATTTCGTTATGGTTAAAGTCGAATTAAAAAAAAATCTGACTGAGCTTAGCCTGATTTATAAACATTACCTTTTATCTTTTGATGACCAATTTTTTAGATGTCCCAGAGGGATAAAGAGGCAAGATACTTAATTCTTGCCAAATATTTCGCTTAAATATGTCTATTTTGAATATCCATGACAATTTGTGTTGATTAATTAGAATTTAATCGAGACATTTTCGATTTGTTTTTAACCCGTGTCCATATTAGCTTATTCTTAACCGGTCAATCAACCCAAATTCTAAAATAGATTAATGTCAGAATTTAAGTAAAAAAAGAGCTGTGCTAAGGTAATAATTAAAATTTTAAAAGTGGATTAGGAGTAGAATGGTTCCAACTCAATCTTTTTAACTTAATGAACGATCGTCTTGTCATTAATTATTTAACTTGTATATGCACGGTGGGTGTAAATCCCTTCTGGTTGTGGACCGACCCGATTTTCCTTGTGCGAAAAGTCAGGAATTTTCATAATGAAAGGTATTCGGAAGTCACCTCAAAAAACCAAGGTAAAGGAATAAAAGCATGAAAAGTGAAAACCAAACACGATTGCGTGAAATGGTTATTTTTCGTGCATGTTATGCAACCGTTTAGAAAAATGGATGGCAATAGTTGGTTTAGCCCATTTCATCTCTTTTCCTATTTGAAACACTTGTCCATTTAGTTTCCCCATGTTCGGAGTATAATTATTATTCTAAAAGTAGTCTGCCCAAAATTCTTTCCTAATGTTACAAACTGTAAAACCCGTTCTTAATTATTATTCTAAAAGTTGGTTTATATTTGATAGAACCCGTTCTTAATTGTAAAGATGGGAAGCACATCGATTGTTCATGCTTCGATTGTAGATTGAAATGGGAAAGAGTGAATGAGTGGCACATGCTTATCTTTTGTTATAATTTTTTTGCACATGCTTATCTTTGGTTATAATTTTTTTGGAGTGTTTTGGTTATAATTTTTAAATATAACATGAAGGGGATTATGATTCAATACTTATTGTAATTTGTAAGTATGGAGGCTACATGCTTATTCTTCATCTTTAATTTTCAAAAAGTATTTTTAAATTTAAGATTTTGTCATGTTTAACGCCCAAAAATCCAAACCACACCTCCCTAAAGACTAAGACTAAGGGCAAGCTTGGAGTTTCCATGACTAAGATAAGCATCAAATGTTACCCAATATAAAGATTTTTTGAAATATCAATTTGGAATTCACTATGAAGAAATAAGGTAAACTAGATCTCAAAGCGACAAAATTTAAAATTGGGTAGAAGTTTGTAAAAGTAGGAGAAAGACAGGATCAAGCAAGAACATGATATATTTAATCCCAAAATTCACAAATTGCAATGCCCTAGCCATAAGATTTAAATGCCTTACTTGTGAAATTATTTTAGAATGGGATTTATACTCAACCCGCACATGGACCATCAAGTTGCTAGGTCATGATCCTCTAGGCCCTCTTGATCAATTTGCTAGGCCATCTTGATCCACTTGCGAATTGTTTTAAGATCATGATTAGATTTTTGAGAAATATGAGTGAAAATTGGTTAGGTCAACCCTTTTTTTATGATTACATTAATCAGATCATGGCTCCAAAATGACATTCAACCCACCTATGAACAAAAGCAGGTGAATGGTTGGTGGAGCCATGCCAAAGTTACACATGAAGAAATTTAGAATCTTTACATAGCACCTCTTTTATACATTCTGGGACCTCGCCCCTCGATTCTGTTCTATCCTTCTAACACGATGCTGCCACTTTTCCAATTCATGAGTACATTGGTTCTCGGATCTCAAAACATGAAGAAAACTGATGTTTTCAAAAATTCCTTCATCTTAGTTATCTCTTCAATCCATATAACCATAGCAGAAATTATTCTTTATTCTCCACTTAGCCAAGAAATGATGTCTAGGAGTCACTCTCAACATCTATTCTATTGTGACCCATCTCTAATAGTCATTACATCCCTATTAGGATTGTTATTGTTTCCATTCTCAAAGGACTTGTCTTTCCTTTCTCTATTCAACATCTTGTAGTAAAAAAGGACCCATGTCCATCATGAATTACAACTCCTATCTTGTGATTTTTGTTAAGTTAGCTCACCTTTATCGACTCTTTTAGTAGGGTAAAATTAGTGCTTTTCATGACTCAATGGGTAGTAGGTTAAAAATTTTAGCCAAAATTGAAAATTTAAGTTAAGTGAGTTAACCGTATCCTCACTTGAATGGACATGCCATGCCCTACATATATTTGTTTATTAAAAATATATTTCTTTATATTGTTTTCATTCTTTTCAAAAATTTTTATTATTTATGGTTATTATACTTTGTAATAAATTAACAAGTAAGTTGGATATATAAATGATTTTAGATAAATATGTATTTAGAATACCAGAAAATTAAGAACTAACCCCAAAATTTCAATCTAAATTATTGGTTCAAAATGCAATTGAAATTTTAATAAGATATGCTCCGTTAATTTGCTTTAATAAAATTATTTATGTTATCTATGTTTAATAATGCTTTGCTATAGTTGATGGTGCTTAACTTTTGCTAATTAATAATATATTAAAGTATTTAACTTAAAATATAACATAAATGTAGCTTTATATTTTTTATTTATATTACAAGGAGACGATGTTCCCATTTGGACTCGATATCGAAATTTCAAATACATAGACAATGTGATACCACTAGTTTATTATATTTACCAGATGTACACATTCTTAAAATTGTTATACCTATTTGGCATTTACTAATGGAATTATAAAAAAATATATTTCATTGATTTGATTTAATAAATTTGTATGTTTTTTAATACATTTTTGTGATAGTTATGTTTCGCTTTTATTAAATAATAAAATCTTGAAACATTCAATTATAAGTATGACTTTATATATTCTTAAAAATCTTGAAATATGATGACTTTATAGTTGTGGGTCATAGGTGTATAAATTCTTAAAAATATCATATTTCACTCATATTTTCAATTGTTTTAAAATAATTGAAAGTCTGGTATAAGATGAATTAAAAAAAGATGAGTATGAGAACAACTTTGTCACTTATATAAAAGGAAGATGATTAAGTTAGGCCTTATTTAGGCCTGCTTAAAAAATATATTTTTTGATTTTTAATTTTTTCATGAACAAAGTTATGTTATTTAATTTATAAACAAAGTTTTTTCATTTTAAGATATTTTAAAGTATTTTTTATTTTTAAATATAGTGACATCATCGTAATTTCATGAGACAAAAAATTACAATAATATGGTCTTGTTTAAAAATAAAAAATACTTAAAAATCTAAAAATAGTAAAACTTGATTTATAGATTAAATGTACCTAATTTTTCATATTTAAGAAAAAATAAAAAATATATATTATGGCTGGACGCATGTGCCCCTATGCGGCCTGCCGTAAAAATCACCCCTCTATGTAAAAGGAAAATCAAATGATATGTCTGAAAAATAAGATTAGGACATTGGTGTCTCCGGTATTATTAACCCAATTTCACCCCCACTTAAGAAATTATTGTATTTCCGATTTGGGGATTCTGATAATAATTAAATACCTAGGAATCATTTCTACCGACGGTGGAGTTGATTTTTGCCATCAGGCGATCCAGCTACTAGTAATCGTGGCCATCATTGAAGAAAATTAAAATCGGTGAATGCCGCGGGCATGCTCATGTCCATATGACTACTTTGGAGTCATAAATGTCGGGCGGTGCCATTTCCACCAACTACGTATGCGTACAATTTAACTCCTCAAAAAAGAAAAAATCATTTTTTTAATTGGATTTAATTTTCTCTCCCTTGTGTAGTATTAATCATCCACGCACCCGTGATCACATAAAGAGAACCATTTAAAGAAGAAAAGACAAATATCAAATAAATAGACCAATTGACTATTTT
>JAXCLR010000092.1:12004898-12016466 GCA_035584095.1 Annona squamosa | reverse complement strand
ATATTTCACTCATATTTTCAATTGTTTTAAAATAATTGAAAGTCTGGTATAAGATGAATTAAAAAAAGATGAGTATGGGAACAACTTTGTCACTTGTATAAAAGGTAAATGATTTAGTTAGGCCTTATTTAAGCCGGCTTAAAAAACATATTTTTTGGTTTTTAATGTTTTCATGAACAAAGTTATGTTATTTAATTTATAAACAAAATTTTGTCATTTTTAGATATTTTAAAGTATTTTTATATTTAAATATAGTGACATTATCATAATTTTATGAGAAAAAAATTACAATAATACGGTCTCGTTTAAAAATAAAAAATACTTAAAAATCTAAAAATAGTAAAACTTGATTTATAGATTAAATGTACTTAATTTTACATATTTAAGAAAAAATAAAAAATATATATATATATTATGGCTGGACGCATGGCTGCCCCTATGCGGCCTGACGTAAAAATTCACCCCTGTATGTAAAAGGAAAATCAAATGATATGTCTGAAAAATAAGATTAGGAGATTGGTGTCTCCGGCATTATTAACCTAATTTCACCCTACTTAAGAAATTATTGTATTTTCGATTTCGGGATTCTGATGATAATTAATTACCTAGGAATCATTTCTACCGACGTTGGAGTTGATTTTTGCCATCAGGCGATCCAGCTACTAGTAATCGTGGCCATCATTCAAAAAAATTAAAATCGGTGAATGCCGTGTGCATGCTCATATCCATATGACTACTTTGGAGTCATAAATGTCGGGCGGTGCCATTTTCACCAACTACGTACGCGTACAATTTAACTCCTCAAAAAAGAAAAAATCATTTTTTTTAATTGGATTTAATTTTCTCTCCCTTGTGTAGTATTAATCATCCACGCACCCGTGACCACATAAAGAGAACCATTTAAAGAAGAAAAGACAAATATCAAATAAATAGGCCAATTGACTATTTTATTCGAGTAACACACCTATAACACAATACCTTCTTCTTTTTTTTTTTTTTTCTCCCCAACATTTATAAGTCTCCACGTGACACACACACGAGCTTGTTACATGCATGCTTTTCCTTTTTTTCAATAGCCTAACTAAAATGTGAACAATGTGAAATAGATAGAACTGGAGATGATGATAAGGGAGGGAGAGATGGAAGGAATTAAGGCTGTAGAATTGATTAATCTTCTTAATTCTTCTACTGCTATTATCAAGCTTTCAGATTAAACTGGCCTTAATCCATGTCTGGATGCAGCTTCCCACACCAAATCGATCTTCTCAACGTCGATGGCCCCAACCTCGTGATGCGTCCATCCTTCAAGCATGTGTACCAACCCACCCGCGTGGCATGCGTGGACCACTCCTCTCCCCATCGAATACTGCATGCATGCATTTCCATCAGGAAATTAGATTAGCAAAAACAATGTGGGAATTAACGGAGGCATATTAATTTGCCAATGATTTTTTTTGCGTGCTACATTTATGCTTACGACTTAGGACATACTGTCAATATGCCTCTAAATTTTTAAGCTTTTTGCAATTGTACCTCCAACAAGATCCTTTTCCATAAATCCAAATCATCTAGTTTGTCATAGCATAATTGTAAACATTTTAAAGATTTATAAACATATTTGTAATAAATTTCAAAATATAAGCACAAACACAATTTGTTTTAAAAACTATAGGTACCGGTGTAAATATCTCATTCCCTTATTTATTGAGATTTTGGGACTTCTTTTTGTAAAAGTACATACCTCGCATGAGCCAAGGCCTTCGACGGCTTCAGGCAGTCTCATTGCAGCCAGCTCGCCGTACGTGCAATCTCTTCTGAAGGCGAAGATGGGTGGGACGACGAACTGGTGGAAATGCGTGCCTGTTGGCGCCCACCGCTGCTCCCTCGGCGATAGCCACTTGCCAACTATCCATGTCTAATGGACCAAAGGAAATTAATGATTGTATAAAATAACATGCATGTCAGAGAAATAATAAATAAATTTGTATTTTTCTTTCAATTTTGTGGATTTTGAAAATTTTACTGCATAACAGTACCAATTGATTTCGAAAATAGAATCATAGTAAACTTTTACTGAATTTTGTTTCCCAACCAGGCGTGATTAATATTATGTAATGATATTCTTAAATTATGTTGTATTTAATGAATCTTCCCCAAACGGTCAAATTCGAGCTGTTGGATTTTATATATATATATATACACACACAAAATAATAGTCAAAGGTAAATATTGGAGGTTATCATCATCAACTTTTGTATCTCAACCTATCATGATTAAAATTATTATATTATTATATACTTAAGGTGGGGGATATCCCAAAAAATGAAAAAACTTTGTAGCTGAAATCTTTTTCGACTAGGCTTTGATACTTCCTGTTTAAGTGTTTAATTATTACCTTGCAGTGCTGTGCTGCTTGATACTTGGTAACCTGGACAAGGTGCTGCTGGTACTCTGCTGGGGCTTCCTTCTGGATTGCTTGGAATCTCTCGGTCGACAGTGTTAACATCTGCAATTATTGTGATTTTTATTAGCTTAAATCCGATGCAGGAAAATGAGGATCAGGTCATTTTCTAACAGCGACTTTGCAACAACCCGGAGGTTACATGATTCAAAAAGTGGACAACCTAACTATATTACCATATATGAATGCATATGGGAATTGATAATAGTAATATTAGTATTGCTAATAATCAAGAAGGCCAAATTAATGAGAAATTTTTGAGGGATTACCATGACTCTGATCTTGTATCGACAGAGATAGAGTGCAATGGCCCTTCCTAGTTTGGAAGTCGCCCCAGTTAGGAACACTTCCTTAACGTTGTTCTTGTCAATCTCGTTGAGGATGACCCCGGCAGTCAAGGTGTTCCCATGCACGACTCGAACCTTAAGATTCGGATGCTTATTCACAAACAATGTTCCACCCCCATTAAGTGACTCATTCTGCAAGAAAGATTGATCCACCAATACATATTAGTTAATAATTTAATAAAAATTGAGTAAGAAAAAAATTGAGTGGATAGTTACACTAAAAATTTTGTTTTTGACAAATAAAAATTTCATTGTAAATGGTTACATTTAGATGGTAAAGAAAGAATGTGTTCCCTTTAAGTGATATTTATCTCTTATTATTATTATTATGCATAAGAAGATGTCAAAGATATTTAAAATATGAGCAGAAGAAATTAATGATTGCACATTTTTGAAAAGAACGTTGAATTTTTTTTTTTATAAAAATAATATCATTTTAGAGAATAGTTCACAATACAATTTTTAAATTCATAATAATGCTTTAAAATTAAATGAAAATAAATATTTATGGAAGAGAGATTATTTTATTTAGATTTCATATCATACTGTTTTTCCTCAATGAAACTAACTTTGTATTGGAAAGCTATAGATTAATTAAAGATGTTGGAGACAAGCAAACATAATTCTAGAAAGAGTGACGCTGTGCATGACCCGGGTTTTGGCCTTGGTGGATCTAATCAGGAATGCCAGACAAAAAGCTTTCTTTCTTAGATAAGCTGCATATCACTATCAAACAAAATAATAAGCTAAATATCTAATGAGCTACTGACGTGCTCAATCAACATGAATTTTCTTAAAGGAGAATGATTCCACGCCAAAAAGAAAAAAGAAAAAAGAAAAAAGAAAAAAAGAAAAGAAAAGAAAAGAAAAGAAAATAGTATTTTGGCTTCCATGGTGCGAAGAATTCGTGCATGTAGGTGAGGTGTAATTAGCCAACCTTATCTAGTTGAAGTCATAAAATCACCCCCTATGCAAAATAAATAAAGAATCACCTAATTGCAACTCGATAAAGATGAATCAATTTCCACACATCCACAAGTGATTCACCCACGTGGCCCAATTTCCCCCCTCAAATTTTTTTTTTAAAATTAACTCTTTAAAGTTCTAAGCAAATATTTCAAAACATAATCAATTAAAAAAATTTAAAACAATAATTGTCTTTCTTAAGTAACAATCTGCCCCCTCCAGGTGAAATTTCTACCATCACCAAAAGTCTTAGAACTGTCGCTGTATAGGCATACTTGCCAACATGGGAGAGGTTGTGAGAAATTTGACCTGTATAACATTTGCAACCACACGATAGGTGAGGTTGGTGCATAGGGAGAATAGGCATCAATACTAGCTTGTACTATGATTTCTGCTTTAGAAGTAATTTGTCGTGTTGCAGTGCAAGCTAGCATAGGTGTCTATGCTCTTTAATACTTCAGCCTTTTTAGATTTCTATGCACAGAAGTTTAAGTCAAACAAATGCTCGTAAGTTCATATGTTTTTTTTTTTTTCAATCCTTTTGGTTGGTTTTGCAAGATGTAAGAAAAAAATTCCATCATTTTTCGTACATTTTTATTATGATTTAATAGATTAACTATTTAATTATAATACTTTTTCTATTATTAGATTTATATTTAAATTGCTTTACGTATTCTTTTATATAACTATCTTATTCATTTATATTTTTTAATCCTAATCATCACCTTTGGCATATCACGGAGGAGGGTGTAAACTAGTTTAATATTTTCTTATTACAATTTTGAGATAATTTTTATAATTTTTTTTTTTTAAAAAAAACTACAAACTCACAAATATTAATTTGAAAAACAACAAACTCCTACCATATTTTCAATAGGACCAAAAAAGCCCCACCTAAAATTTGGTTGGTTCGAAAGAGGGAGCTTCGAACACCGCACGAGTGCACGGACGGAAAACCTATTCCGTCTCCCGTGACCAAGCAGTTGGATGATTCCTAATTGGTAGGCAGCCATGCAACCACGTCAGTTACTGCGTTGCCGGCTTCCGACTCTATATCTTCACAGGCGCAGGCAAATTTGCATGTGCATTTATTTGGCATGCTGAAGATCCGTGTGGACTTCTCGAAACTACCATTAATAATCTCCGTCTGCTGCGGAAAGGTCACTCTCCCGTACCTAGGACAGGAACCATTGAATTTGCATAGCTAACAGCACACTTCAAGTGATCCTGACCGTTCATCCAATGTCCATAGCAGTGATGAACAATACCCAGAAATGGATCTAGAATCCAAGAAGGTCTGAACCCTGAATCAGTATGTCAAAACTTCGTCCTTGTATCCGATTTTAGAATCTAGTACTACAACGTCCACACAATCGCGTAGCTGGAGACGCTACAATCCACGCGTGGGCACCGCTTGAGAAGGTGTGGGCAAGCGTCAAAATCAAAAGTGGTTCGTGAAAGGAAGTAAACCCACCTTATTCAATGCTGCCAGGCTGAGGACTTTGACGCCCAATCTATCGGCTCTTAATATGGCCTGCTCAATGTGGTAGTTGATGCCATCTGTAGCGAAGGGCAAGAAATACTGCAAAAGCCAAACAAAAAGGCAAATGTAACGATTAAAATCAGCCCTTTAAGACGATTTTGATTGAGCTTCGTCTACTTTGATCAATGGCCCACCTGAAATCCAAATCTAGGAATTATCCAGGTCTGGATGAGTTTGCCTCGGAGATAATAGAAGTACATCAAGAAGCACTTGGAAGAGGCCCACATGGCGAGGACGACAAGGAAGGCACTGGGCCACATTGGGAGCAGGAAGAGGCGAGTCTCGAAGGGCAGAGAGCTGAAGGAGCGGATGACGAAGGGGACATGAAGGGAGGAGAGGACGTCGACAGCATGCGCCAGGAAGACGAAGTCCGGAACAGTTGTGTTTTGAGCTGTAACATGGGAATAGATGGGGTTGAATACGCGGCCTGAGATTCATGGCTTTGTCGGGCAGAAGAATCATCCGAAGCAATTCAAAATAGTAAGAAAGAGATGCGGCTTTTACTGTGCTCGAAAAATGTGGAATTAATTGGCAGTTGGATGCGACGCATTGCGACTTTGCAAGTTGGTGCCTTGTCTACTTCTTGGCTATGCTACATTTAATGGCTGTCGTCACGAGAAAAAACCGCTAATAATGGTTCTTGGTCGTGACAGTTGCGCAGCACCGACTAAAACGGATCGCTTCGATTTTGTCTCAGTTGAAGTGGGTCAAGTTCTAATAAATTAACATTTTTTTTCTTTATGAATTGAGGGGTAGCATTTTTTTTTTTTTTTTGATGAATTGAGGGCTGGCAATTTTAAGTGAAAGGAACAGTTCCATTTATGGATATCAAAATCCAAATTTATATTATGAATATTGTTGCGGCAAATTTCAATTATCCCACAAGTTCTATACTTAATTTCAAATATACATACGATTTTTCAATAATTCACCCGAAATCTCATTCACAACCGCACTCTGTGAAATCAAGAATATGTCAAGTCCTAATTATAATTTTATAGCAAAAAATTCTCATTCAAATAATATATTATTACATAGTTATATAAGTATGACTATATAGTTGTAAAAGAACAAAAATTCATTTGAATGCAAATTTTTATTTTAGAATTATAATGAAAGCTTAGGCATATTTGTTATTTCATATTAGCATAATTTACGAATGATATTTTTGGGTATCGTATAAGTATATCTGAAATTATTAAAATATCGTTGATATATTTAGAATTAGGAATAAAACTTGTAAATATGTCTAGGATTTTCACTTTTTAAAAATTTCAAGGAGACACCCTGATTCTATTCGACTTGAATTTTTTTTTTTTTAAATATTGATGAGATTTTTTAAATTATTTTTCATTATGATTTATGAGGTAATTACGTAAGCGAAATTCATGTATTTCAGTTAGGAAGTTATGAGGAGTTGCACGGACCTGAGCTTATCTCCTTCTGGAGATCCCATGACTTGTCGTTGAGGGTGTGACCCAGAAGGTCATAAAGAGGCATGAAGAGGCAGAAATTGGTCCCCATCTCTGTGTGGTGGAGGGCATGGAACCTGCACACGCAAGCCGAGAAACAGCGACATGTTAAGAGAATTAGGAGCTGGGAAGAGGCCACTGAAGTCAGCAATTAATTTCGTTCAAAATAAAAAAGAAAAGAAAAAAGGTAATTGCAGATACTGCTGAATTGCTGGTACTTTGGGATTGTTAGTTGCCAACAGAAATTTTTATTAATTCAGACCTGGAAAATTTTCCGATATTTTCTACCAAACAAACCCCAAAAGGAAGTTTGAAATGGAACACGTGGTGAATAAAATATAAATAACTCCTCCACCCCGACTTGCACCATACCACCATCGTATTCGTACCATGCTAGGACTTGTGTATGATCGACGGTCCAGATCTCGTTTGGATTCTCTCTTCCTCTCAACACTCAACAGGGTTATTTGTACAAATTTTTGGGGGTGTAAAGAGTTCACATACGATGGAGTGTAGATGAGGTATTTGAGGAATGGGAGAGCCTCAAACATGCCATGAGGGAAGACCTCCACGTTGCTGTGCCCCATGGCTCTCAAGAAATCAAAGATCAAACAGTAGCCGTAGATCAAGGCGGCAGACCCGGACCCCATCAAGCAAGCTCCGACAAGTGGAATGCCTATCACCACAGACAGCAAGAGGTGCTCCAAGGGAGTTGCATGCCCAGCTGCACCAAAATACATGAACGAAGCACCAAAATTTGTAATTTCGAATAAAAAAAAAAATTGCAGTTTTGCCTAAAGACGATATGGGGGAATGGGGAAATGGGTGTTATTTTTGGTACCTGTGTATGGTTGTGTCACCTTTGAAATGTGGTGGTGGGAGTGGTAGTTCCTAAATAGATAATCATCAGTGTGTAAACGCTTGTGTGACCAATAATACAAAGGCTCCGAGACACCCACATGAAGGACTAGTACATAGATGCAGCCTTTCCAATTCCAGTAGGGGAGGTCTAGAAGAGAAGGGAACATGTAGAAAGCCAAGGCTGCAATCATCGCATGGAGAATTAAGAAATTGTCCCTGAAATCAGAAGAAAATTTTCAATAAAAAATCAAAATTTAATTTTTTTTTTTTCGACATTTCTATTTTTGATGTAAGAAAAAAGAGTGGAGAAGAGGATGGGAGAATTGACGGGAATTACCAGTCCCATTCTCTGTCAATTTGCTTGAAATCAATCCCATCTTTGAGCACCCTGCGGTTTCGGGTGAGGAACAACATGTTGCTATATGAACACCATAACTGATGCACCAGACCCCGAAGAGCACAGAGAATGATAATGTGTAGACACCAGCTGTATTTTTGGTCGTTTTCGTAGAGATGTGAATACAGAGCCTTTGCAACCAGAGGACCATACAACAAATACTGCCCGATACAAGAAAAATGGAGACAATCAATCAGCGATTAAAAATGCAATAAAATGAAAGGAACCCGTGATAGATTTTTTTTTCCACTTTTTTTTTTTTTTTAAAAAAAAAAGGGAAATGGGTATTTGAGAAAATGGGTAGAAGATGAGATATCCATGCCTTGTAGGCGCCCAAATTCTCCCATGGCCATGTCGTCAAGGGAGCCCCCATGTTGGACAGCGTATGATCTCTTGGTAACCAAACTTCCTTTGCTTTGTCTCTTGCAAACGATGGATAACTGTCTCTGCTCTCTTCTTTAAACATTCAACCAAAAAAACAAAAAACCAGTTAAGCCTACAAAAGGAGGAGTTTGTGGGGAGAGAGAGAGAGAGAGAGATTACTAGAAATGCAGTTGGCTTCAAGAGACTTTTCCTTGGATAGCACAAGGACCGCAGCCGAGGAAGAGGGGCTTTTCCTTGGATCACACAAGGAGAGCCACTAAGGAGGAAGAGAGCATTTGCGGGGACTACTTAAAAGCAAACGCCCAACTCATTCACCGGCCTAAACAGATACAGACGCCTTCCAATCAGTGCGCTGTGGATTTTTTTACTAATAATCTATTTCTTTTTCTCTAGATTTGTAATCAGGAAGAGGAGCTACGTACGCCGCTTGCCCAACAACACCACGCTGCATGAATTAAACGCATTCCTACACGCTAAAAGACAGCTGGTTAGATGGTATGTATACCGAAAGAAATGAATGAGAGAGAGAAAAAGACAGGTGGTTGGGGGGGTTTCCACATGGTGAAGGCTTGTGTGATCTCTTGACCGAAGCTTGCTTAGATTTTCTGTTTCTTACCAAGGACCCATCTAACTGATTTCTAGATACCCGGTGCTCTAGACAACCCCCACCATTCTCTGTTTTCCCTCCATCAGACAAATCCTCAACATACATCCATCTTCCTTTTGTTGACCCACAGCCCAATCCACATCCAAACCGTTCATCGCATCTCTAATCAAGGTACTGAAAATACTCATTGAGATTTTTTCTTCAAAAAAAAAAGAAAAAAAAGTTCGAGACGTGGGTATTCACGGCTCTGTCTTGTTCGAATTGAACAGTTTCTACCTAGTCCCTACAGATTTAGTTGGACGGCTAAGTGGTTGGAAAGTCATTCAAGGGGCCAATGCAGTTGGAACAGTTCCAACTAATGATCCCAAAAATCCAGCTGCTGAATAATTAAGCCAGGGCCGTGGAATGATGGATTAGTGGTAAGAAAAATGTTCCAGCAGAGCGGAAGTGGACCACTTTGTAGCCTGATAATCAGCATTACTGTAAGATGTCAAGTCCATGAGCAACCAACAGCAGCACATGGTCCAACCATATATACCCTATTATTTTCTCCACTTAAGCCCCCTGTGCACAACATCAGTCATACTTTTGGGTCAGAGGAAAAATTGGGCTGCTTGGCCCAATACTGTTGCTTTTGGGAAAATGGCCTCGTCATGCTTGTGGTATTCTGTTCCTCATTTTAAAAAGGAAATTAGAAAAAAAAAAGTGATTAATTTGGAGCGATTCTTGCTTTAACCGTATTACGAAAATTAAGTTTAACCCAAATTAACCTTATTCAATTGTATATGATAATGGAATAGTCATGAAAGGACTGCAAAGAACAGAATAGCATTCTGTCATTCGTGTCATGTCAAAGTAGAAAAGAGTAGGTCTTGAGCTTGCGAGGAAGCTAACAACATCATCAAAATTGGTCAGATATTTGATTTGGTGCCTATATTTATTACATCAGTGGTATCATTACAGATTCACTGCAAGCAGTTCAATTAGGGGAGAGTAAGCAGAGTGGGAGAGAGAATTTAAATTCCTCAGGTGAGAGTAGAGCCTGAATCAGATAAAACATCAACAAGCAAGAAAATATCTCTGACATGATTGCTGTAAAATTGGACTGTTCTAGTAATGTTCCAGTCTCTAACAGCCAGTGGTGGCTGATTGCAATGTGAACCACACCACAGCTGCAGGAAAAGGGGTAGGCTCTTCCCCAGATTGAAGATCCCAGAAAACTACCAAAATTGATTATGATCTTTCAGGATGGTTGAGAAAACGGTTGGCATTGGGAATCCATTGGATGTGGCCCATCAATATCTGCCACAGCATTCTTATTCACACCGGTATTTTAGTGTTATGGAATTTTCAGAATTACGTGAATGAGAACAACTTTGTTTTCAATCAGAACGTGCTCACTGGAGAGAAATTGCTATAAAGGTGTTAAGCCGTTAATGCAAAACAGACGGACTTGTATTTCATTTTTCTATTTCTTCAGCTCCAATTCGACGAGTGACTTCTAACTCAAAATAATTTGTCCTTAATGGTCACATCATTTGTTCAATGTATTGGGTAAGCTTGTGCCACTAAGCGAAAAACCATGAAAGCCGTCTCCACATGATTTCGCGATTAAAGCCTTTAAATCTTATGGTTGGGCTCCAACAACAACCAAAAAAAAAAAAAAATCCTTATGGTTGGGGTATTGCAATTTGTGAATTATTTTTCTTGCCTGACTCTGTCTGTGTCTTATTTTCATTAACCTGTCTACCCTGCTCTATTTTGTTTCGAAAACTGCTTTATTCAAATTAGGGTCGATTTCTATTTTAATTCCAAATTATTTCTTTAAACCAGGCCCGCTACTACACGAAAGTAGTTCTATAGGACTCTTTCAAATTTTAAGATTTTGATGTTTGTATAAAAATTTTAATCCATTCATTTATTAACTAAGAGATCAAATTTCATCTAAATCCAATATATACACAATACACATGTGGTAAAAAATAAATATAGTTCTGTGTATATTGGGGAAAATATTTGTATTCATTCGCATATGTATTAAAATATAGTAGTACTTAATAGAATCATTTATTCACATAGAAGTAATATTTTATATGACTTAGACATTGAAAATATGATTTAAAATTTAATATTTAGTATTAATTGATTTTATTTTAATTTTACTTGTTTGTAAATAGAGTCCATGTACAGTGATACTAGACAAATAAAAAAAAATTCATAATAATATAAACAATGTTAAATACAATAAAAGTATTGAATTTTTCATCAATCATTTAAATATTAAAAATGAAGTGAATTTCATAAAAGCTTCTTTGCTTCAAAATAGTCTCCATATTGGTAATGATCTGATACTTACCTTGAGCACGGAAGCTTCGCGCTTGCCTTCAGTCTTCAAGGGTTGATTTCAATTTTTGGATAATAAATAAGATAAATGGTTTAGACTTAAAAATTATATTTTATAATTTTAAGAAAATAAACGTGAAGCCTTCACACTTACAATAAGTATTGAATTATAATTCCCTTCATGATA
>JAXCLR010000092.1:11978022-11996612 GCA_035584095.1 Annona squamosa | reverse complement strand
TAGTTGTGGAGAGTGAAAAGTTTTAGATTGAAAAGTTTTAAATTGACAACTTTTTGTTGTTGCCAAACATACCCTTAGATTACTCTTCCCTGAGGCCACCTTCTTGGACCACTCGATTGGAGGGGTAGAAAAATCAAAGAAAAATTGGCAATTGCAAATTTCAATGGCCTAATAATGCGTGCAGTTGAGAAAAGGAATTTTTTTTTTAAAAGAAAACTTACATGCGAGGACCAGGCGGCGCGTACATCTGAATCTTGTCCCTTGCAGACGGCTGTATTGCCAGGTTCATTTCTCCTCGGGCACAGCCTTCAATGCAACCCACCTACTGTCTATTGAGAAAAGTCTTATGGACAGTTAAAAATGGGAATTTTTCTTTATCGATAAAAAATAGGAATTGAAATGCCTGAAAATGGAAAAGACATTAATTGCGATATCTATATATCGATCTGTAATTTACGTATAGTCTTACAAGGAAATTTAGATATCTCATTTCTCAACATCCATCAAAATACTTGGTTATCATGCTGCATGCGCATTAACCTGCATGGAGCTCATCGTATGCACATATAGATAGAATGAAAAACACATGTTAAAAGATATATGAATACAAAAAATTCAATTAAAATAACTCGAAAAAGTGTCGCCATTTGGATAAGAAAGTGAATCGTATCATGAGTGTGCATGAGGTGATTGGTTAGAAATGTCCCGTGTTTGAAGTGAGGTAAAGATAATGAACTTGTTACCACTCTTTGAAAATACACTAGCTTGGCATCATGAGTGATTAATTTAATGTAACATTATCTAAGGCTCCGCTTTTATGTAACGGATTACATAAATGTGGACCCGTGTAATCCTTTTGAAATATAAGACTTTGATTTTTTTTTTGATAAAAGGATACACTCTATCCCTAATTCCTCTCGATGTGAAAGGGGTTGGGGATGGAGTACTCCATGCAATTCATTGCCAAAAAATTATCTCTACAAATTTTTCCAAAAATGGCTTTGGGGGTTTCCCCACTAAGACAGGTGGTCGGACCCAGAGACTGAGACCAAATCGGCAAGGGAATGAGCAACATGATTTCTTTGCTGTAATACATGCTGTACAGAAAAGGAAACATTCGCTTTGAGTATCGACCTAATATCCTCAATGATAAAACCCACCGGAGATGAGATAGGTGCTGCATTAGCCAGACAGTTGCAGAGAGAGAGAGAGTTAGTTTCAAAAAAAGCATGTTTGACATGGATCTGGAGTGCCCATCTAAGCCCCAATAAAAAAGCAGGAGCTTCCATTAGTAACGGTTCCATCACACCGATCCTTCCCCAACCATGTGCAGCAATAAATGAACCCCTTGAGTCTCTGATCAGAGCTGCGCAACCAACGACTCCCAGATCCCTTTGACATCCAGCATCAACGTTGACCTTGACAAAACTCGAATGCGGTTTGGACCAACGAGGCATCAAGGATCTTTCTAATGCCCCCGACTGAACAAGAAATTTTGCATTTTTATGTTGGGTGAGAAACTCCGCACACCAAGTCAAGTTGTCCGAAAAATTCGGTTGGGTTTCCTCTTCTCTAAGCTTGTTCCGCATAAACCAAACCCTCCAGTAGCACAATATGAAGAAGGCAAGGTCCTTGGACCTATTTTCCATCGCTAACATTTCCAAAATCTCCTGTACTATTGCATCTTGAGAGTCCA
Organism: Annona squamosa; assembly: GCA_035584095.1. Classification (NCBI taxonomy): domain Eukaryota; kingdom Viridiplantae; phylum Streptophyta; class Magnoliopsida; order Magnoliales; family Annonaceae; genus Annona; species Annona squamosa. The sequence continues at coordinate 11,994,916 of JAXCLR010000092.1, read as the reverse complement.
CCCTAGCAGCCCTCCAACAGACCCCATGTGTTGTGGCACACCTAAGAAATAGGTGATTCATATCTTCAATTTCATTCTTGCATAAGTTGCACCACGGGTCCACCTCAATGCCCCTATGGGTTAGATTTTGCAGCATGGGAAGGGCATTCATGAGAAGTCTCCATCCGAATACCATTACTTTTGATGGGAGTCTTAGCTGCCATATTGCTTTGAAAGTACCAGATTGGGCCTGGGCCGGGGCGACATCTCCCGAAGCTAATAGTTTGTATGCTAATTTGACTGAGTAACAACCGTTCGGTTCGTGCTTCCAGAACACACAATCATCAACCGGTCCACTAGGAAGAGGGATCATGTTAACCTCATGCCATCACGCCTCCCCCAATGTAGCCACCACACAGTCCATGTTCCAATTCACCATCAATGAAGTGGTCCACCGTCACGCCCTTCGGGATTGAAGACGGAAGGGGTCCCGCCTTATTCGCCTTAGCCTCAAGCTAAATATCGGAGAAGACCTTCACCCACTTTCCATTGTCAATCCTCCATTTGTAGCCCCTCTAGATCACATCTCTCGCCTTTAAAATACACTTCCATGTGAAAGAATCCGATGGCTTCACCTTACATGACCAAATATCAGTGTTTGGAAAATATTTGATTTTAAGGACCTTGTAACAAAAGGATGTATTGCATGATATTAACCGCCAAACTTGTTTAGCTAGCAAGGAATAGTTGAATTTATGAAAGTCCTTGAAGCCCATTCCACCAGCTCGCTTGAGTTTGCACATATCCTTCCAAGCCACCCAAGTCAGCTTCCTTTTACCATCCTTCTCACCCTATCAAAATTTGCTCAGCATCCCGTTAATATCATTACAAAAGGATTTGGGCAACAAAAATATACTCATCACATATGAAGGGATAGCCTGGACAATCGCCTTGATTAACACCTCTTTACCTCCCCATGAAAGCAACTTACCCTGCCAACCCTGAATGCGCTTCCAGATGCGTTCCTTAAGGCCCTTGAATATACAGGATTTGGATCTTCCAAGTCAGGCCGGGAGACCCAAATATTGATGGAAGTCCTGTCTAGCCGATCCCAAAAGTTGAATATTCTCCCTTCTAACATTGCTTTCCGTATTAGTGTTGAAGAAGACCGCGGTTTTATCCACATTTACCATCTGGCCCGAGGAAGCCGCATAGTGACTAAGTATGTCCATCAAATGCATGATATCCTCCCCACTCGCCCTTATGAAGATGATGGCGTCATCTGTAAATAAGAGGTGGGAAATCGTTGGGCCATGCGGTTGTAGTCTGATGCCATGAATTGCTCCACTTGTGGCTGCGTGAGAGATCAGAGCAAAAAGTCCCTCCGCACATAGGAGAAAAAGGTAAGGAGATAGCGGATCACTTTGCCTTAATCACCTTTGAGGATGGAAGAATGAGGAATTGAACCCGTTGACGTTGACTCGGTATTTCACAGTGGTTATGCAACTCATGATCCAATTGATCCACACCGGGCTAAAGTTCATGGCCCCCATCATTTATTTGAGAAAATTCCATTCAACCCTATCGTAAGCCTTTAACATATCCAGTTTGACCGCCATCTCCTGCTTACGCCCATCTTGCGTCTGCGGAGGGAATAGATTGCTTCATAAGCGATTAACATATTATCCGTAATAAGCCGCTCGGGAACGAAGGCACTTTGTTTCTTCCCTATGACTTCGTGGAGAACCATCTTGAGCCTGTTAGCTAGGACCTTAGCTAGAATTTTATAGACCACATCAATTTATTATATTTAACATCATTTCTTTACCTAAGAGATTAAATTTTCTCCAAATCAAATATGTTTATGGGCTACATTTATTAGAAAATGTATATATTCACATGTAAATAATGAAAAAATACTAAAATGTCAATTTTAAAGTAACATCTTTAACATCTAAATCAACAAAAATATCATTTCTATGTGAATAAATAGTTCTACAAAGTAGTATTACTTTCTAGTACATGTGTAAATAGATCTAAGTATTTTTTATAATTTACACATGAATATATATTTTTGAACAAATATAGCCCATAGACATACTTGATTACGATAAAATTTAATCTCTCAGATAAACAAATAATTTTAAATATAATGAATAGATTGAATTTTCTATTAAAGATCAAAATCTTAAATTTTAAAGGGATTAGTGGGATCGTATTATCTAATTCATCACATCACATCCATAAGTCCATGCTAAAAACTTCCACGTTTTCTTTCTGTTAGATGCGTTTTAATTAATTAGGAATCAGTCGCTTGTAACCGCTTAACGCATGGTGGATGTTGGTGATGGATGAAAGATGATAATTCTGTTTTGGATATAGCTGATATTCATCCACATATATCAATGCATATCTCAACCGTTCATGGTTTGTAATTATAAATTACAATTGCAACATCCCACCCACAACTAGCATACCTAGGGCAGTTAGTGGTCATGGTCAACCTGTCAACCCGCTCATCTAACTCATTTATAAATAAGTTTGAGTTGAGATTTTTGAATAAATAGATTATAATCTGCCAACCCATTTAATCATTTAATTAAATAAATGGATTAGAGTTGAGATTTTATAACTCGTCAACCCATTTAGTAGCTCATTTAACCCATATAACCTGTTCAACCTGTTTAATTTGTTCAACCCATTTAACTCGCTTAACTTATTAAAGTTATAGATACATGTAAACCTCTTGGCTATTTTTTCTCTCTAAGTCTTTTTCAAGTCACATAATTTTTATTTTTCCACTGCTGCCATAATTTCATTTTCCCATTACTGCCCTATTTTCATTTCTCCTATGCAAAAAACACCCTCTCGTCTTCCCCTTCGAGATCATCATTTACTAGAATTTAGGCTTTTAGGTTGTTTGCCATACAATCCATTAACAACTCAACAACCTGTTTATTAAATAAGTTGTAAATGAGTTAAAGTTGAGATTTTTTAAATGAGTTAATAAAAAAATTAAGGTTAAGATATTTTAAATGGGTCAGAATTAGGATTAGGTTCCAACTTGTCTAACCCGATCCATTAACACCCCTAAGCATACCTCAATCCGATCCTGGTCCCAAGTTGTAGGATCGGATTGGTCCGATTTGGTTCAAACCGAGCCCAAATTCAACCAAGCAACTCATCTTGAAATTGGGATTTCATTGGTTGGACTAGGCGTACTTCCTCTCTACGTTGCTCTCATGACCACTATTTTAAGAACCGAAATGAACCTAACCGGACAGTTGGGCCGGTCGGATTGTAAGCCAGTTATGTTTCGGTTCATTGGTTTTTTTTATTCAACCGCGATTCGATCGTCAGTTTGCACCGGTTGAACTGGAAAAACCAAGAACTAGTTACAAAATTGGTTCATTGTTTGGTTAGGTTTTCAAAGCATTGCTCATGACAACCATGCAGGACGTATTTAGCATGACGCCCGTGCTCTTATATTGTGAGTATCATTACCTTAGAACAGTGGGCATGCTGTCAGTCTACTTATATTGTGTTTGTGCAACTGCATTTTGGTTGTTTCCAATTTTCCTTTTGCACAACCCCCTCTTTACATCCCCAACGGCTCGTATGTCCTGCAAAAGTAGGCAGGTGCAACTACTCAGGAGAATATAATGTTTGTATATCACAACCATGCAATACACACTCCATGCAGTTGTATTCATGACTCACACCAACATGAAATGTATATTCCATTCCTTTGTATAGTGTATACGAGACATTATTAGCTTTCATATGGGTACGTGCATATTGTTCCTTGGCAGGGTCCAACTAGGTGCGTGGGGTTCTACCATCCTTAGCGACCCGAAGCAAATTAAGTAGTCCACCAACATAGGGCAATTTTTCGATTGTATATTAAAAATTAAAACTAAGTTGCAAGGATAACACTGCTAAGCCACGTGATATGAACATATACTTCATGAGCTGCTCTCGTAAGACGATTCCCGAACAATCCTCATTTGCTTCCCTTTGGACTTAACCGGCCACTAGAGCAAGTTCCATTTTCAGCAACAAAATTTGAAACAGGTTTTGTCGCCATTGTCTTTGGGCAACGAATTTGCTGCATCTTTGGTTACCGACGACTGTGACGAGAACGTCAGCATGACAATAAACATGTGAATGTATGACACACCAAATATGCCAAAATCAGCAACAACTTTTTTGCTACTTTCGTAGCTGAAACAAAAACCTTTATGTAATATTGTAGATTTTCCTAAGCCCAAAGTTGAGTAAATCAAAACTTGGGTGAAAAAATTTAATTCAATTTAACATTCATACGTTGAGTTGAAATAAGATGATTAAGTGATCTAAACGATCCATTCAAACTTGAATTTCTCATCAATTTTAACCTTTAATAACTAAATTTAAGATATAAAAAAACTCAAATTTAAAATTTTTTTATCAGTACTTGTAAGACCCGGTCAACCCCTCTTGTTCATAATATTATTTACTTTTAGTTTGAATATGTTGAAAATTTCTTAGTCCTAAAAGAGTTACAACAATTTATTCTTTGAAATACTTTTCCTGTTTATATTCATTTAACAACTCGCAAAAAGATTGCTAATTATTTATGTCGATCATTGAGGCTTTATATAGATTCTAGAGCTATCTTATTCCACTCAAGTTGTTAACGTATTTCTATTCTTAAACTTATTTTTAACATTAATTATGAACCCTTAATCCTGAATTTTTAAAAATACGATTGGATTGAGATTACTAGGTTAGGTATACTATCCAAAAAAAAAAAAATTACTAGGTTAGGTTGCAGTTTAAAAGATAGGTTACGGTCGGAGCTAAACTCCAAACAGCTCCAACCCGACATGCTTTGCACCCTAAAATCTTTGGCAGAGTAAAATGTTGGTTGTGATGGGACCCATGTCAGCAGCAAATTAGCTCCAACAGTTGCAGTAGAATCTGTGGTCCAAACATGGCCCACTTGGAGCATGTTTGTCAACTGGCCCTAAATTCACTGGTTTGGAGCATCAAGGGCTGGGATTTGATCCATTCAGGCAGAGTACTGGAGGTTCACGGACCCTTATTTTATATATATATATATATAAGGTTCACAGACGTATGGTTGTGAGTGGTTGTGGTTTGTGGTGAGCCATGCAAACAAACTGTAACAATGGATTTCTCTTAAGCCAGAGAATAGACCCATATCTGTCTGAATTTAAGTTAGAAAGGCTTACGAGGGCCATTGAAAATGAGAGCCACAGAATTCTTGTGTAGCAGCATCAAAATCAATGGCCGCATCTTGTTGTGTCTATTTTTTGTTTATTTTTCACCCCATCATTTCCTTTTACATTGATGGCCGAATCCTCAGGTAAATATCCCCATCTTCCAATTAAATTCCGGAATGACCCATTGGTCAAAACATCATGTCTGGCAATCTTGCACAGTTTATGAAGATGATGGTTAAACGGAAAAGAAATTTGAAAAAAAATTAGGATACAAAAATCCGAGAAGTACAACAAAATCTCTCTCTCGACCAAACTAGTTTTTTGAACAGTCTCCAGCCAAAGATCTCTCTCGACCAAACTAGTTGGTTCCAATCTTATCCCTTTTGTTGTGTCACGTCACTGACACAAAATCTTTCAAAGGCAACAAAATGTAGTGCCTCATTCGTTACCAATATGCAGGTTGTTTATACTCTCATTAGCAAAGAAGCAACAACTCAAAAGCAACGAAGGGAAAAAAAAATGCTTGCGGCTTTTGTCTTGGATGCTACAATTTGGGATTGTGCATATGGATTTTTTTCAACAGAAGTCTGTTGCCGAAGTTCACGTGCATACAACGAAGCATGCATTTATTACCGATGCCTAAATACCACAGGGTGTTGTATCGCAAAAATTCTTTTCATTAGCACATTAGCAGATAAACACTTTATGAAAAGATAACTTTTTAACAAAGAATTTTACATTTTTTATTGTCAAAAAATATAATTTTTTATTTTGATAACAATTTTTTTTCCTACAACTTTTTGTAGCGAAGTTACAGTAACGAAAATTTACCGTAACTTCTTTTGCTAAACCTTCACGGCAAAATATTTTTAGGGTGTGTTTGGTTACACACAAAACATGTTAATGAAAACTTTTCAATCAAAAACTTTTCACTCACCATAACTACCTTATTTTTTAATTATTTTTTTACATTTTCCTATATAAACAACCCTACTTTTCAATTATTTTCACACAAATACCCATATAACTACCTTATCTATTTTAACTTTATTCTCTTTACACCTTATTATTATCTCTATCATATCACATCATTTTCCATCAACTTGACAACTTCTATTTTGAAAAGTTTTCATAAAAAAATTTTACTTCCAACCAAACGCACCCTTAGTAGGTAATTTCAATTTTTTTTGTTACTATATGACATTGTTTGCTCACCATTACTAAAGAAATACGATTTCAGCTCTAAAAGTTACTTTTAGCAATAAATTTAATTCCTTGCTAATTTCAAAAAAATTTTGATGATGTTCTGAACAAAATTGCTTTGATATTGTTGCGTAAAATAAATTGTATTGCAGTGAAGGCTTTTATCCCGATAAAGAAGAATATGGGATGCCAAAAACTAAATTAAAATTAAATTATCTAAAATATGAAATTATATCAACTGGTATGTAATAATCTAAAATGTGAAATTATATCAACTGGCATGTAATTAAATGGGTTAAACTCTTTCCTTGGATTCAATATTTTTCTATATAATTTCTTAAATTTTTAATATTTTGATAGTTAATGGAAAATTCATCGTATTTATTGTATTTGGTATCATTTATAGTATATTAAAATTTTGACTAATGTTACTGTATATGAGTATCAACTAGAAACATATAAAATTAATATAATAAAATAATTTAATATTAAATATCAATTTTAAAATTGTATTTTCAACATATAAATTATTTAAAATATCATTTTCATGTGAATAAATGATTCTATAAAATATTATTAAATTTTAATATATGCAAATAGATTTAAAGACTTTTTATAAGTTACACATGAATATATATGTTTTAGAAAATATGGCTCGTGCACATATTTGTTTTGAATGAAACTTAATTTCTTAGCTAAATAAATGCAATTAAATATAATGAATAAATTAAATTTTTCATCAAATATTAAAATCTTAAATTTTACATGGAACATGTATGTGTAACCAAATTATGTAGAAGCAGGCCCATATAAATATGACGTGGGTAATTTACAAATACATCTGTATAGTTTGATAATATAATTGCATATGCACTTGGTCTCAGAAATTGCAAATGAGCCTCACAGAATTCGACAGTAATTGATTATGGTTTACGTAATTAAATTGAAAGCCAATGAACCGTTGAGGCAGATTACCCTTTGATTTACGGCATAGGAGGCAAATTGCCCTTTGATTTACGGCATATACAGTTGTCAATTCAGTTTGGCCCTTTCAAAATAGATTGAAATCTTGACTTCCGCGGTAATGGACTTTGGTGGGGAAAACGACAGTTGAGGTCGAACGATATTGGATTTTGGGGAACTTGGCCGCTAGTAGGAAGAGAGGAATTGTGCAGTGGATCTGAACTACCAGAACTGGCTGACGACATCGATGGAAAATTGGATACCCCAGGGCCCAGGTGATGAGCTCGCTGCTAGAATTCACTGAGGTCGGCATTAGCGAAGATTAGGGCAACGTTAATGACTGATGACGCTGATAGTACTAAGATCAGGGCATTGCGTCACCGGCGTTGATCTTGACAGCCATCGTCATTGAAATAAGGAAGATGAAGTACCCAGCTTCGTGCTATGGTGGTGTACATACATCAGCGCACTGCGCATATGCAGTGACTTGATTATACAAGGCGTTGATTGATTTTGTTGAATTTTGAAGGCACAACAGTTATTCTTGGAAATTCTTAACCGCCAGATTTTTAAAATCCTAATTATAACTAATTCTCGAAATTATTTTTCTAACATTATAACAAAACAGAAGAAAATGCCCCAATGAGATGTTTGGTAAATTTGATTTTAGTGGGACTGCGGAATGGGATGGAAAATAAAAAATATATATTCTAAGAAATGTGTAATTGATTACAAAATATGGATAAAGATGGAATAAATAAGATAGTCGTAAAGGAAAAATTGTTAAAGTGAACGAGTAAAATCGAAAAATAGGATTGACAAATTCTTAAATGATTTATGGAAGAATGAGAAAAAAAGTTTCCCACCCAAGGCCACCCACATAAACATTATTAAACAATCCCAAATTGAAGAAAGCTAGTAAAATGTAAGGTGAAACGGGCGCTTATGTGGGCCTCCTATCATATGCACCAAGTGCATTTGAGGCTCCATGAACTCAGGTGTATTTCACCCACTTTTTTATTTTTTTGAAACTTTTTCATGAAACTATTAATATAAATGTCATTAATTTTTAAAAATTTAAAAATTTCTAAAAATGATAAAAATTAATACATATGTTGAATTCACTCATATTAACAGTTGTATAAAAAAATTTTAAAAATAAAAAAATAGGTCTATGGACCCAGGTGCATACAACCGCACCCCGCTTATAAGACGGAGGTGCATTTTATTAGTAGGATAAGCCACTGTCTTTGGTCTCAATCCAACATTTGAATTCTAGAACTTTCACTCACCTTGTTTTATACATGCACATGTTAGCCTCTTGGGATAGGAGGATGGTTGATGTCTTTTTTCTTTTTCTTTTTTTTTTTTTTCAATTCGTATTAATGGTGTAGAACTGTAGATGTATGACGATAAGAACAGTGGGCATCTTATTAAAGAAGAACGCGCACCCTCACTGCTGCTGCCACGTTTTCCCCTAACATCGCTTTTCTGTAAGGTGTAATGTGTTTCAACCCTCCTGCGTGCCCCCTTCCCTTGCGCGCCCATTGTTATGCTGCTACAGTGAGCATATTATCCCACTGCATTGCCGGTGTAGATCATATATTGGCTTTCGATGCTCTTGGATTTGATAGTCGGCCCCACCATATGATTAACGTGCTGCTTTGATCAAGACTAGCTCCCCTTCAAGTCAACCATGCACGTACACCCAATTTTGGTAGTGCGAATTGAATTACAATATGAACAGCGAAGATGTGAAAGATGCCTTACGAATAACCGTCCACTAGTTGGTTGTAAATGTGTGATCATTTAATATAAAGGATTGGTTGAGAGAACGAAGGAAAAAAAGATCAGTTGTCCAAAATCAAAGGTGGAAAAAATATGGTCATAGAGGACGGTGGAGTACGAACACCAAGTAGCTGTAGCTTGCGTGTTCGGTTGCGGGTTCGTGTACTATAGCTGCTGGGTCAATGCAAGTGATCCAACTTCTGTACTAGCGTTGCATTCCCTCCCTCTGTTTACATAATTGAACTAATTAAATAATTAGTGAAAAGTTTTGATACTTTTAAACCTTGATAGTGCATAAAATAGTTAAGATATTTCATTTCTATCTGGTATCTTTCTTAATATGTATTTAGAATTTTTGTTTTAGAGTAATTGTGATAGTTTAGGTTGATTTTTTTATTATTATTCCATCTGAGAATCATATCTTACAAGACCCTTTTCCCCGCAATACAATTAATCATTCCAATTAATTTGTCTAAATTTTTGCTCAACAGCTGGATAATAACCCATATGGGTAGCAAGAGGAGACAACGCAGCGCTTGAGCTCCAATTTATGTTGATTACTAAAAAGGGGCTTTTGTACCCATATTTAGGTAGTTTAAGTGAACTTAAGTGCATTTTTTTGATATTCTATCTTACATTTGAATCATTAAAGTAACAATTTCGTCCAATTGTTCATAAAAAAGAGTGGTGAAGCTCTCCTCACCCCAGATCGAAATCGGGTTGCTGATACGCAGCCAAAAATAAAACATAAATAACAACAACTGTGCTGACACTGGCCTCTACCTGTGCATTCTTTAATTTTATAAAATTGTACTTAAAATATTTACGTGAAATTGTAAACATATCCTTTCTATTAAAGTTTTATGGATGAAACTATAAAAAAAATTTATAGATGAACTAAAGTGTGATAAAATTGACAAAGATGAGCCTCTTACAATAACATCTAAAAAGAGTAATAATTAAATACATATATGTTGAAACCTCAATACATATAAGTTGTTGGAGCTTTTTTTAAACTTTTTATTTTTCTCATTCTTTTATGCGAACCCACGTGTAGTTTGTTTACATATAAAAATTTATCAATTTTAATTTTTTTATAATTTCAAATCAATAGTTTTTGCCTCATAATTAGGGGTGAAAATATTATTTTTTTCAAATTATAAGAAATATAAAAATATATAATAGTAAATTTTTGTATATACAGAGATTATAGTGAGCTTATATAAAAATAAAAGAAAAAGAAAAATATATTAAAATAAGGGCTCAAATTACCCATCATAAAATTATATGCATTGAGGTTTTAATATATATATATTGAATAATGAGTCATCATACTATACAATATATTATATATTAGCTTATTGTACAATATTCGATTTTTATATTTTATTTTTACTTTATTTTTATTTTTTCTTCATAAACATGTTTCCTTAAGTGTATTTAATTCATATACTAAGTTTTCCCATTTTCTTTACATATTTAATTTTTTATTTTTTAAAAATGTCAAAACTTAGTATATAAATTAAATACACTTAAGAAAACATGTTTACGAAGAAAAATAAAAGCAAAATAAAAATAAAATGAAAAATTGAATACTATACTATAAACTAATATACAGTATGTTATATAATATCATGACTCTTGAATAATTGCTCACCATAGAATTTTTAGTTCATTGAAAAATCTGACTGGTAAGAAGATGTCTGTATTTAGTTAAGGGATATACTTGCAATTTTGCTTAACTATGTACTTTGGGATGCAAACTCACTTTTGGTACGAATTTCAACCAGCAACGTAAGTTGATTTTAGAAATATGATAAAGGATTTATATTTTACAAATGAACTGTATACATTAAAGTTAGAATTAGAGTCGGAGGATTTGTAAAATAAATGAGAATTATGATTGAGATTTTGTAAAAGGGAATATGTACACCTTTTAAATACATGTGAGAGTAAATTCATAATTAGACAATATCCAGGGCTCACATCTCCTGTTCATGGCCATCCAATATATCCAGAACCATTAACTGACGATGCTTTGATAGAAGTTCGAAAAACCGAACATCGAGCAAAACGGTTTTTTATAAATGGACCGCATAAGAAACTCTGCCACAAACTCACTTTTGGCAACAATGGATCTCGTTGCTGATTATGGCCATCAACATCCTTGCGTCGCGGAAGATGGAATCTTTCGCGTTGTTATAAATTTGCCTACGTACCACGCAATTTCCTTTATATTTATAAGATGGATTCTCTAATTTAAAGATGCGGATAAGATGTTAACCTCACAAAATCATGATGCTAAATAATCATAGTAAACAAGTTAAAGATATTAAGGGTGAGAGATATAGGTTCCAAGTTACGTAGAGATATTTATGCTGTCACCCTCCCTTTAGAGTTGTCCACCCTCATTTGTCTGGTTATCAAGGTAGGTTACATGATTAAAAAAAAAAACTTTAAATGAGATTGAAAAATAGGATGAAGATATAATAATATGTATTGAAAATGAGAAATTTGTATTAAAATATAAAAGTGAAAAAAACGTGTTGGCGATGAGAAATCTTATCCCATACACGTTTTATTCAAGTCCTATAATCCTTTGAAACACCTAAGAATATATATAATGAGGCGACAGCATATATCGTTGCTGATTATGACCAGTAAAATCGTTGCAGAAGATAGAATCATTTGTGGGGTTATAAATTTGCCTAGACCACGCAATGTCATTGATATTTATAAGACCGATTCTCTAATTTAAGTAGGGGGATAGGATGTTGTCCTCTAAAATCATGGTGCAGAGTAATGACCTCTTGTGGTATTACATATTATAAGACCGATTCTCTAAAATATGATTCTCAATCTTCTAGAATTAAGATTATATATAACAAACAAGATGTACCTTTTACTTAGCTCATTGCACCAACATATTACTGGCACTTAATTTATAATGAGCGGTGATCCCACGCGTCCGGTTGTGGGACTCAAAACCAAGATGTACCTTTTTAGATGTTTTTGGGTATTTTTATTTTTAAATACAGTGAAGTTTTCATAATTTCTACTATGTTTAAAAATAAAAATTACTCAAAAACATCCAAAAATGATAAAACTTGATTTTTAGATTAAATATACATAATTTTACATATTTATAAAAATCAAAAAAAAAAAAATTGGTGCCACAGCTCGTGAACCCCTCATTTATAATTTTCACATAAGTCCCATTTGTGGTACTAAGTTACTAGTGGTCTCAATTCAAATTTTATTTACTTTTTGCCTCTTTTTTGACCACATGTTTCCCTTTTTTCTTTTTACATTCGTCCGCTTCTTACAAGGAGCTCTATTCTTTTTGGATGTATATATATTTTACAACAATTTCAATTTGTATTATATTTAACCCTGAGAAATTCTTATAATTTTCTAAATAAAACAACAAGCTCCAATTAATTAAACTCCCAACAAACATGGGCCCTCCCCCCACAAAACAAAACAAGGGAGAAATAAATGTTAGAAATCGAACACTTAACTTCACCAAAATGAACCATGGACCTTACCAAAGGGTGGACCCTCGGTGGCAATTGCTCTTTTTTTTTTTTTTAATTGAACTTTGACAATAAGGACAAACAGTGGGCATGTATAATTAATTAGAGATTTGAAAAAGATATATTCATCTAAATGGTCCCCAAAATAAAGTATATTGACAAGATTTGTACACCAAGAAAATCTTTTGCCCGATGTGCTTAGTTCGCTTGCTTCCATATATTAGAAAACAAGGGCCGGGTACTTAATGTGAGTTCCCCTTAATTAGTTAAGGCCTCCATCACATGCGGCCTGTCTCACGTTGCCTTTGTATCATTGTATGCTGCCAGTGAAAATATATATTTTAAAATTTAAATTTATATAAGCCCCACTTAGATATGCGGATCTAATACAAGGGCGCTTAGCTTTTCTCTGATGACAAAATTTGGTAAGACGTGAACGTCTCCGTGCAGGCATCTACATTGAATAGTTGCGCCTTATACGATTTGGCAGATAATGAGTTAACAGAAATAGCTTTTCTCAGCTTATACATTTTTTTTTTATAGGGGAATGCTTTCATGTAACTCCATTCATTTTAAATATTTTGATAATGGATAGAAATTCTATTCTAGCTATCATATTTCACATCATTTGTACTACCATAAAAAAATTTTCATTTGTCTAATATCAATGAGCATGACCCCTATCTATAAATGCGTAAAATTAAAAGAATAAAATACTTTAATGCTAAATATTAATTTTAAGTAATATTTTCAACATTTAAACTATTGAAAATATTATTATTTTATGGATAAGTGATTCTTTAAAATATCATTGCATTCTAATATATATATGTGCATATATCTAAATATTTTTCTAATTTATGTTTAATATATCTATTTAAAAGAAAATGTGTGCCATGCAGATTTCTAATTTGGATGAAGCTTGGTATTCTAGCAAAATAAATAATGTTAAATAAAATGAATAGATTGAATCTTCATCAATAAGCTAAGCAACTACCACAGAGGAAATTGCATAGAACCACTTTTATATAACTTGGAAAGTCCTTTTTATAATGTAACCTACTTGTCTCTACATGATCTAATTTTCAACAGATATATAATTTCTCATTATTTATGGTGTGTTTGAGAAGTGATAAAATTTTTAATAAAAGAATTTTAGCATAAAAGTTTTTGAATTGAAAAAAAATGCAATATAATAGGGTTAATAATTAGATGTAAAGAGAATAGAATTAAAATAGATAGGTTAGCTGTGTGATAGTTGTGCGGAAACAATTTTAAAATAGGATAGTTACATAAGAAGATATAAATAAATAATTAAAAATAGAATAATTATAGAGAGAAGAAAGTTTTAACTTCACATTTTTTGCTTTTTGCCAAATACACCCTTAAATTACTCTCTTCAAAATCTTAAAGGTTGTGTGATTCACAGGAGAAAGCCGGCAATAGCTACCCTAGGAATAAAGAAGTTTCATTAATATTTCGTACTTCTCAAGTTGGATAATTTGACAATATACTCATTTGGTCTCAAAATTTGCAAATATACCTAGTAGTTTGTATATATTTGTAAATATAACCATACCATAACGACTTCATCACAACGCTATCATGATATAGGTGTATTTACATATATATACAAACTACAAAGGTATTTTAACTCACATGTACCTACAAACCAAATTTTGAGATAAGGTAAAAAAAAAATCTTATCTTTATGTGTAAATTAGCCTATCTTTTTATTAATAAAAATAGCAATAAAAATCCAAATTATTAAAATAATAATTTAAATATTTAAAATTACTAGCAGCAACGTCTAAGTATGCGTGGTATGCAATATACCTATCCAAATTAAACTCATTTTGATGGATAGTTACGAATGCCCTATCTAAGTTTTACTATGAAAAATTATTTAAATGGCTCTAACAATTGTTAATTTTGAAATTAGAAGGAAATCTATACATTCAAAAATTGTAAAAAGAATAATTTAGAAATATACCCACATAGTTTGACATAATTACAAATATACCCACTTAGTTTCTTAAATTATAAATATGCGGATGTAGTTTGCATATATTTGTAAATCAGGGATGCTTTTATGAAACCCATTTTCTATGTAACTCCATCCATCTTGAACATCTAGATAGTTGATAAAAAATTCCCCAAATTTATTGTGTTTAACATCACTTATATTATCATGAAAACTCTTTTATTTATCAATTATAACTTTATATGGGCTTCATTTACAAAAATGTAAAATCATGTAATAAATAATTTAATGTTAAATATAGTTTTTTAAGTAGTATTTTAACAACTAAACCATCTAAAATATCGTTACTTCATAGATAAATAATTTTATAAAGTATTATTATATTCTAATACATATGTAAATTGATTCAAGCATTTTTCCTATTTTACACATGAATATATGTATTTTTGAGCAAATGTGGCCTGCACACATATTAAATTTGAACTCAACTTAGTCTCATAACTAAACAAATTATGTTAAATATAATGAATGACTTAAACTTTTCTTCAAGCATCAAAATCTTAAAATTTAAGAGGGTTATATAGAATTGCTTTTATGTACTCTGATTACATAGAAGCGGACCTATTTGCAAATATACTAATATTACGTCAATGACATGACAAAGCCATTATAGTACTGGTACATTTAAAATGGGAATGCTTTTGTGAAACCTCTTTTGTGTAACTCATTTTATTTTTAATATCTTAATGTTTGATAGAAAATCAACTATATCTATTGTATTTAATATTATTTATAGTATTCTAAACATATTTTATTAGTTTAGTATCACTATGTAGATGATTCATCTACAAATATGTAAGATGGATGTAATAAAATAATTTAATATTAAATATCAACTTAAAAGTTATATTTTCAATATCTAAACTGTTTAAAATATCATTTTTACGTGAATAAATGATTCTATAAATTATTTTATTATAATATATATTTGAATAGATTTAAATATTTTTTCATAATTTATACATGAATATACATTTAAACAAATGTGGCTCATATAAATATTTAATTCGGACGACCTTGGTCTTCTAGCTAAAAAATTGATGTTAAATGCAATAAATGGATTAAATTTTCCTTTATGTATCAAACTTTTAAAATTTAAAGGAGTGCCTATAGTTGCAAATATATTCGAATTGTGTATACATGTATAGTTTTTAAAACTACGTTGGCATATTTATAATTATGATCCTTAAATTTGCAAATTACCCGTATGGGTGTTGGACCATTACTCTTCTGCTGTTAAGCATATAAACGAGGCCTTGTACCCCACCAACGCAAGAACCACGCATGGACAGAAACATCATATTTTCTATTGGGCTTTATTATGTACGCCCTGGAATTAATGGCGAGACTCAGCCAATTCAACGTCCATTTGTCAGTGGTGTTGGGCTCCAAAATGAGCGGAAGGGCAACTAAAAAATAGAGACCTTGAAAAGAGAACAAATAGAATATGGTTGCCATCTCGCCGCACGTACAGTTTTAGCCGTTGTTCTTGAAAAATGGAATAGGATAGCGATCCACTGTTCCACTGTACAAAGGAACAGTGTCCACACTGTTTTGCTGGCATGTTGTGCTGGGGCACACGGCACGATGAGATGGCGTGGAGGGGCAAGTACGTAGCGGCAGCAGGGGTCACACAGGTATTCTCGTAGCAGTGTACTCACCCTTCCAAACTGCATTCTTATTTCTCCTGGAAAATTTATTTTTTATTTAAAAAAACAAAAACAAACTGTATTCTGACGAGTGCTGTGCTCTTTTCAAGGGAAAGAGCACTTCTAAAAGTAGCTTTTTATGTTATGCAATAAAACATCTAAACCGTTTACTAGTTGGAGTTTTCATATTTAGGGTGTGTTTGTTTTGGATAAAAAAGTGTCATCTAAAACTTTTCAATCTAAAACTTTTCACTCTCTATAATTATTTTATATTTTAATTATTTTTTTACATTTTTCTACACAAACTACCCTACTTTTCAATCATTTCTACATAACTACCAATACAACTAACCTATCTATTTTAACTTTATTTTCTTTATTCCTCATCATTACTCCTATTATATCACATCACTTTTTATTGATTTGATCTTTATTCCTCATCATTACTCCTATTATATCACATCACTTTTTATTGATTTGATCTTTATTCCTCATCATTACTCC
>JAXCLR010000092.1:11955279-11974628 GCA_035584095.1 Annona squamosa | reverse complement strand
AATATATTGATGTACAAAGGCTTAAAAAGTTTAAATAATCTTTCATAATAGCATGTTGTGTAGATAGTAAGCATGCTAAAATTTAGAAACAGATAGCTAAAACTTTTCTTACAAACTGTCTTTCAAAATAGCAAGCTGTCTGAATGCTAAACATGTTGATTTCTAAATTATTTATACTTACAATTTTTTTTTGTATTTCAAGTTTTCAAATAAGATACATTTATAATTCTTTTTCTTACCTACGACACTCATTATCTTCCAAAATTAACCAAAATGCCCAATTCCTGAACGAGTTTGTTTTAATTTTATTTTTTATTGTCTGATTTTGCCGAATTTATTGATTATCTTTGTGTGATTATGGATGTGAATCTAAAATTTCATGTATCTTTACTGTAATCTTAGATCTAAAAATTTTCATTTGTTTTTTATTCTTAACATCAAAGGCAGGACTGTAAAAGGATGTCAAGGATCCTAGTACGGGTTGAAGCTTACTAGGAATCGAAAAATAAAATGAATCCATAATATATAGGCAACAAAATTCCAAAAATATTCAGCAAGATTCTTCTTTACATAGGTATTGGAGAAGGCAATGGTGGAAATTGCAGAGGTTATGGCATAAATAGGAAGACAAATCAAGTAGTAAGAGATGGCAAATCAAGCAGCAAAATCCCTCCTCTATTTTCGGCATCCAGCGATGATGGTGAATCAAGAAATGGCAGACATCCAAAAAAATCACCTCTTTTTTTTTTTACCAAACGCGAGGGAGACGAAATAAAAAATTGAAAATAATCTGCATTTTATAATAAAGCTACTAGAAATCTAAGAGTTTTCTTCAACTGTGATTTGTAGTAGAAAAATCGAAGCAGTTGATTTTGACCATGATCTTCTTCTATCCTGGCGGATTTTGTTGGCCATGGATACTTCACTCATTTTGGGCGCCAACTTTGGGCAGGACTGAATGCAATTTGAGGTTGACTGTCTTGTCAAACGTCATTGGGTGAAGCTTTGACAGGAATGCAATTTTGGGCATCATCTTCTCCTTGCACGCATCCTCACATCCCATTGCACGTCAGAAATAAATGTTGTAGCTGGTTTTTCTCTCCTTTTCCGTCGCTGTTTGGCATGGGACAGCTAGATCCATACCCTTTGCGTGCCTAAGTACACGATGCCTTGAAAACTGGAATTCTGCTCTCTCAGCATTCCTACACGCCATCCCTCGCTGTTGTGGAATAGTACACGCATCTCATATATTCGACGGCTAGGATTGTAAGCGCAAAAATGGACGATGGGATGCTGCACCTGAATATATCTAAGCAAATGTTACCAAAGCACATCTATGATTTGGAAGAAACTTTCTCATAGCTAAGCAAAAATGCTAAATATAATTATGGAGTGAATTCACATCATTCATAACTAGATAATAAATATCAAACTAGATGGGTTTAGAGAAACTGCATCCTTAGAAGGAGGAATCCATGTATTATTATATATCACTTAAAAGTAGATAAAATGTATTAAAATTAATGGTTTGATTGTGATAAGAATTTTAAAGCTTTCGACTACGTATATATCTTACAAAAAAAATTTCTGACATAAATGAATGATTTAAAAAATTTCTAGAACCTTGTATTGCTTTTGTAAATGGATTTAGCCCTAAAGTTTACACTTTATACTTATTTAGATAAATTTTTTATTAAAATGATATTTCAGTATAACCAAACAAATAATGTTAAATATAATAATGAGATTAAATTTTATCTTATCATGAAGTTGACCCTTGCCAAATGAACAGGTCCCAAGGTCCTACCAATTCAAATATATATTACCTTTTAAAAATATTTTCTTAATGAGAAGTGATCCTGTTAGTTCGGGTTAAGTAACAACTTACTTAGTCTACTAAAAAAACTCATTCAAATTTTTTATTTTACCTTTTTCTAATCAACTTGTTAATATAGATGTATTTAATATATATATTAAGTTTTACTAATTTTTAGTATATATATATATATTTTTTAGATTTTTAAACATATGTGTATTGTAAATAAAACAGCTAAAATATCCATATGTTTAAAAATCTTTAAAAATATATAAACATATCTTAAAATGGTAAAAACTTGGTTTGTATGTTAAATGCAAAACAAGTGTACGGAGAAAAAAATTAACAATGCAGTTATTTTATCAAGGGGGAGACAAATATATTAACAATGCAATATATTGGGACTAGGAACCTGATGGTATGTATTCTGTAAAATCAACATACATGCTACTGATTGACAATTGATAAATTAGTGCGTCCCAGTAGGTTGATCAAAATGTGGGGAGCGGATGGATATTATCAGAAGTGCTGTGTTGCAGAAGATAAATCTGCCAAGCCAAGTTCTGATTGTTGGGTGGAGGATGATCAGAAATGCTCTTCCCACAAAATCCAAATCTCATCAGAAGGGGCATTGAAATGGACCCCCTGTATGTTTGTTCTGCTCAAAGGAGTGTGAAGACACTTTTCACTTGGCTGCTAGGTGTGAGAAGCTGAAGGAGATAAACAGCAGATAGGCTCCGATCGCGGGGTTGGGAAGCAGCCTCTTCTGTTGTTGGCCTCATATATTGGTTGGCAGAGAGTGATGGAAGAGAGATGGTCGGGCGCTTTCTGCTAACATTGGAAATTTTGGTGGATGAGAAATTAACTTAGAGAGGAAAGGGTCCAACCAGCTTTCAGCAATGTGGCGGAATGGAGCATTCAATATTAGGACCAGGATAAACAAGCTCGAACGATGATGGGTACAAATACATGGACAGACAATTGGTTTCCAGATCAAGGGGAAGCTCAAGATACATGTCGATGGCGAATTAACTTAGTGGGGAAATGCATGGATATGTGAGCAGTTTTAAGGGATGCCAATGGCAATTTCATAGCTGGAGACACTATTTTTAGGACCATATATTACAGTTCCAGCTGCTGTTTTGGGGCAAGCCCAATAACTGAATTAATTGCTTTAGATTTATAATACAAGTCATATGTAAGCATGGAATCCAGAGTTCAAAGAACCACGCAATGTTTGTTATTTCAAAATGAATTAAAAAAAAAAAAAACTGCAAGACATTAAGATCCTACATCATGAAATGATATCAACATCACCAAGATAATGCCATTACATCTCTCGTACAGAACTACTACAGATCATCAGATGGATTCAGTTGGTTTGTGTTGATTGAATGAATGATGGATCAGGTTAGAGAAGGTGTACCTAAGAAGTCTGCCTGCAATTGCTAAGATAATCGGGACATTGGCCTGCGTCCTCGGGCGCAATTGCCATTGTATTGGTCAAAGGCACAAGACTTTCAACGTGAAAGGTTTAGCACTCAATTCCATCATGCAATCAACGCAAGGGAATTGGGCGTTGGGCTGTTCTCTTATGTTTGCAAGCAGCTCTTGCTGGTCACTCTGGCCCATTGTACAGGTAACTAATTAAATACTGCCTTGCAGAAGCAGAACATTTTCAGGCCCCATGCAGTACAAAATGCAAAAATATCTCCTTACTCCTTTTTTCTGTTATCACAGTTGCCAGCGTCTCAGAGCTATCCTGACAGTTTGTCTTCAACCACTTGGATATGCTGCTTAGCAACCATCTAATCAGAAATCATTGCAATTATCTTTGATCCCAACCTGGAATCTTGGAAGTTCAATTGCAGCATTATGATCATTTGTTGCGTTTATGCGGTAAGCAGTTTCATATACCCATTTGATACTTCTCTTGATTCATGAATCTTGATCAACCAGAATTTTAGGATGTTTTTCCATCTCCATTCTCCTATTTGTATGTCACACTAGAATATAAGCTGAATAGTTGGAAGTTGGTCTGCAGGGAATCATGGGGGCTGGGGTTGCATTTTTTTGTGCAATCATGGCGCAATGCAAGAAGAGGGCCACGTTATTCAGCAATGTTCTATCCCTTGAGTACAGTAATTGTGACCATTTGATCTTGTATGCTCCTCCACGAGCAACTTTATTTGGTAAGGTGAGTTTTCTTCTGTTTGGCACTCTGCAAACTTTCATATACCCAAGTACAAAACTGAAGAAATCTAGTCTGACAATGGCAGTTGTTAATGACTGTTAGCTAGAGAATGTAATTTAGGGGAAACATGTTCACCAGACTGTTACAGCATGAAGGATGCATCATGTGGACCATAGGAATAGATTACACAGCACAAGGTTGAGGTGATAGAGAAGGCCTGTTAGGCTGCATGGGCTCTCAGGCAAACAACACTTTTTGAAAAATTTCATGCTATTTGGCCCATATATCTTAGGTGTTTTCCTTCCAACTTTACGGGAAGCTATTGAATACTCCCTAAAAACCTATTGTTTTTATTAGCTTTGCTTTCTTTCGACTCGTTGGAACGAAGTGCGCCCAAGAGCCAAACACAGTGTCTCAATGCTTACTGTTAATTACATGGATTTATAACCTATTTTGCAAATATCATGTAAATTTATTAACAAAATGAATGTCTCTTTTCACATTTCAGCTTGATAGGTGCTGTTGTTGTAGTGGCTGGTCTATATGCTGTTCTCTGGGGCAAGGCCCAGGAGCTGGAAACAAAGGAAGAGGTCAGACCCAGCCACAGCACTTCACTGATAAACGATTCTTCATCAGATGAAACAAGCAAAGATATGAAAAATCAAGGAGTCCTTATTAAGACCCAATGTGTATACGTTTGAGCAAAAGGAGGCCGACAGTCGGTGAGTTGGATGCCAAGTTCAGCATCCTTATTGAGATTGACGTCAGTGCACCCTTCTGCGTTGATATTTAACGCAGCCATTGGGTCATTGAATTACACCGCTCCATCGTGTTAAGCTTTCATATCCCACTGTGGATGGGACTTGCATTGTGCTAACCTTTCGTGTTATAAATAGATGGCCTGCCTTGGTATTATAAATAGAAGTTTTCTCTAACGTATTAAGTGTTATTTTGAGAAGCTCTATTGTATAGGCTTTTGCGATACTTTGGGTTTTCTTTTTAAGAGTTCTTAGTAGTCTCTTGTGGTTTATTTCTGACACTGTATTTTCTTCTTTTTCGCCCATAGTTTTTCCTTTCACTGGTTTTACATGAAAATTTGTGTCAATTTTATTTCTCTTTCTTTTGTTTTTACGCACTATTTTATTGTCTGTAAGATTATATCCTAATAGAGACTACTCGCTGATGACATCCACCTTGAATTAATTCATGTTGATGACTTCCACCTTATATTAATTCAGAAGTAATTCAAGTTGATGACATCCACCTTGAATTACTTCAATTTGATGACTTTGATGTTGACTCAATAAGGCAACCGTCGCATATAATTGTCCTTTCTGAAATCTTCTGAGTACTTGGTCCAAATCCAAAAACCCCCACCGAACACACTGTAATCCATTTTCCATAAACAACTAATATACTTTAATCTATAAACACCCCATGAAACCTGCTTTCTTTCACAAATCATAATGTAAACTATCCTTCGTAAACAAACTGAAATCGAAACAATACAGTCCGGACAAAATTCACACTATTGGAGTGGTCCCTTAAGCCCAGGACACTGAAGGGTTCTTGCAGAACAGGTGGCGCATGAAACCACGGCGGCCTGGATAGCGGATGGCGGATACAATGATGCATCATGCTTGCAGCTCTATTGGGCCATAAATTGTACCAATTTATACTGAGCCGAATCCTACATAAAAAAGAGTTTCTAGATATTTATAAGTGATTCTAAAGTTAAATAGAGTGTGACTTTGCTTTAAAATGTGTTACGTAAACCTTTTTGACTAATTTGAAACCAGGACAACTGAGATGCTGCTCTGTGTTATTATCTTGTTCGGCTGGCCTAGGCTTATGTTAGTTGGCCTAATGCATCTATTAAAATTTTTTGATGAAAATTTTTAATTTTTTTTTCAATTTTTCATAAAAATTTAGATTTTTTTCATGAAATGAATACATATATATGTTTTCCATTGTCGAAAATTAACATTTTTGCAAGAGTAAAAAATAACTTTTAAATGGGGATTTTTGAAAATAAAAAATATACATATCCAAAAATTATAATATTTAATATATAAATTAAATGCACTTGGAAAAATAATTTCACAGGAAAACTTAAAAAAAAAACTTTTAAAGATAGTTGTCTAAGGCCAAACTAACAAAGTTTATGTTAGATCTTATGTTAGTCCTATCTAACAAGATGAAACTGTCCAAAAAGGATCATCTGGATGGCTTAACCTAAACTTATATTAGAATGATCTAATACACCCATTTTATTTTTTATTTTTTCATGAAACGGTTTTCTCAAGTATATTTAATTTATTTTCTAAAATTTATAATTATTAATATATACACATATGTTTTTTAATTTTAAAAAATTTACATTTTTGGATTTTATAAATGACTTAAATACCTTAAATAAGTGACAAAATATGTATTATAAACTATGTATAATACAAAATGCTTAGTATTTTAGAAATGACTTTAACACTCACAAAATAAAAAATATATCTACACGTAACAAAATATGTAAATTTTAGTATAGGAATTAAATTCACATAAAAAATGATTTTATGAAAATAAGTTGTTAGGACAAACTAACAAAGATTACATTAAATTGGTCTAACAAGATCCTCTCAAAAAGGAGTTATTATCTTGTTAGGCCACCTTAAAATAAGCTTCTGTTTAGCACATCCATTTTTAAAATTTTTTTTACAAAAATTATCATTTTAACTCATTTTCACCCTCTCAAAAAAAATTGATTTTTAAAAATAAAAAGTGTATACGCATATATCTAAAAATTATATAATTTGATATCTCATTTAAATATACTTGGAAAACTATTTTATGAAAGAAAATTTTTAAAATATAACATAAGCTTATTTTAGGCTTATAATTTTGTTAGGTTGACCTAATATAAACTTATTTTAGTCCGTAATTCAGCATTAAATATTACAAATTTTTTTGGCATATCTATATTTCTAGTTTAAAAATTATTATTTGGAAGGGGTATAACTGGTCTTGTCTGCTCCCACAAAATGGATGTTAGGCCAAAAGTGATGACCAGTTAACAACAAACAGTAAGCAGTGAAATTAGGCCAAATGTGCTAATCAATCGTTAACTCATTACGCGAAGCTTGAACTTTGTATTGCACTAAAAATAAAAATATTAAAAAATTTAAAAGATTATCAAACTTTACATTGTCCGAGATCTAAACCGTGATCCGACATCTAAAAACAAAAAATAAAAAAGTAAAAAAATTTAAGCAGGACATAAATTGCCCGATATATTGGTGGTCGTATGAGGTATATATGGAACCAATAAACAAGACACGTGAACTAATCTATGTTATAAATTTCTATATAATCGATTGGTTAATCAATACTGAAATTAAAACGATTTTAATTTACAGATCATAATTTTAGATGTGACAGAATTTCATAGTCTATTTTATCATTGCCAAACAAACATTCCACGTCGAGAGGACGTGTCCTAAGCCCATAGAACCCGTTGTCACCGCAGGCACCGGCGTGCTGTTTTCAACAAAAACCAATCGTCAGCCAGCCCAAGCACATGCACATTAGCTGTTGCCGCTGAATCCCGACAAGGCCTCGACCATTATTAGTTCATACTCATCTTCAACAGTCTATTGGTGCATTCATATGAAAATCAAAGCCTTCTATTTTAATCATTAAAACATTTTAGCTAGCGTCGTCTGATTGTCTGCACCTTGTAAACCAATCTTAGCCGTCTCTTCTTTTTCCCAGATGAATTAAGAATCCGAAATTTAAGCTTGCGCTTGCCATATTAGACTCTGAGCCAGCTCCTTTGATTCGGCTAAATTATTATATTGTGGTTTATTTTCTTTACCGATCATTTAAGACCCCCATGATACCCTTTTTTTAAAAAAAAATTTAATAAAATTATTATTCTAGACATACATAATCAAAAAATTAATTTTTATTCTTAAATATGTTTATACATTATTTGAATTTTAAACAAAGAAACATTGTGATCGGTTTAATTTCCCAAGTTGAAAGTGACCACAATATATTTGTGTTTAAAATTCTAAAATGGTAAAAATTTTCAGAAGTTGAAAATAACCATAATATTTCAGTGTTTAAAAGTTTTAAAAAATATATTTATCTCTAAAAATGGTAAATCTTAATTTACAAATAATATAAATTTAAATTAATAATTTTAAGCTTACGAATAGGTTTTAAGACCCATTTCCTACCGGTTTTTAAAGATAAACCGCCATACTTAATTTGGGAAAATTGTGTATTTATCCGTTAAATTAATAGGCAACTTTTACGATTTCACCGAGGGATTCATGGGTTCACTCGTCAGTCATCCTAACAGTTAAAATAGATAGGATAAATTCGTATTTTATATTCTCAGAGTACGGTAGATTTCAAGTAAAAAAATATTCGTTTCAATTAAAATATAATAGATTCCAAAGTTTAGGTACCCGAAATCTACCCAACTTTTTAGCATATGTTTAATATATATATTTTATAGCAAAAGACAAAAATATATTCTTTAAGTATATAAAAACTAAAATTATATTATTATCATTTTGATTATAGGTTTTAAATAAGATTTGCGATAAAATTATATATTTTCAATATAACATAAAAACTATTTTAAAAAATTGATTTGGATCTAAAACTGAGATTTATCCTATTTTAAAAAAGATAGTAGAGTAGGTTCAAAAGCAACTCAACCTAAGATAAGATAAGATTTTAAAATAAGAGAAGAGTACGATTGGTCTAAATTGGAGCTGCTTGGTTAGCTGTCGGATAAAGTAGGCTTTGCACTATGTTAGCCGTAGGAACAATACTTTCGGAAATTTTGAATATGTTCGGCTTTATTTAAAATCATGCCCAAGGCAAAAAATTCCAATCATTAGCAAAAGTTTTCACTTTTTGAAGAAGTCGGTCCTCGATGTTTCTTCCAAATGCGATTAAGAGAGTGTTTAACTATGTAAGGATACATGCCAATAGGCCTTTAGGTACTTTTCGGCTGATCAAAGATTTAGATAAATTTATAACAAATTTCGTTTAGAAATCAAAATTTTAAAGTTTGCAACTTTTTATAATTAAAATATTAGCTGTATACTTTTTTTGAATGTGCAGAATGGAGAGACAAGTATATATAATTTTTTTGAAGGATTATTATTTATGATTTTCTTTTTATTCATATTAAGAAAAATATTATGATACCTATTTGCACTAAGAAATTTTAGTTTTATGCTTTTTCTTTTAAATTATTTTATTTCGATAAAAAATAAAGAACTGGTAGGTAATAACTTGTATTGATACTCTACACATTTACTTTTTAGTTAGGAAAGATAAAAGTATTTTTTAAATAAAAAAATAATATATAAGGGTATTTCAATCTTTCGTATATTATTTCAGTATTTCAGCTGGAGCTATATCAGATATTGCTTGTTAATTAAAGACATTTTAAAACCGCATTAAAATAATTTTTACTTATTTAACTTCAACTGTTTATCGACTTTTGATCAGGCATTAGTTAATCAACCCCATCCAAATCAAATTGACAGTTTCTTTGTAGCCACCGAGGGCATGTCCGGTCAGGCCTTCAATCCTTCCCTCTTCTTGGTGTGGAGTGAGAGTTGCTCAAATTTTCTCCTTTTATGTAAGGCATTTGCATATTCTCCTTGTTTGGGGTGTTATTAGGGGAAAAAAAATCTCCTTGTATAAAGGTTGTAAATTTGCTTAAGTGTAATATAAATTATCATGATATATAAATACCAACAAAAAAACAGTCCCACCGTTTTTGGGACATGGGTGCAGCTGTCGGAAGCCGTTTGGACGTTACCTGTAGATGGAATCGTCCAAAAAATGAATGACGCACATAGTTATAAGAAATATGAATTGAATATCATACAGAAACTTTCGCATTTCAGCTTTCCAATGCGAACATGTTACTTTAATTTTTAGATGACCAGATGATGCTAGAAATAATTGAACATTATTTATTTTATAGTTTTTCAGGAACATTTTAGTAAATTCGTCTATATTGTAGTTTCATAAAATTCTCTACATTTTTCCATACTAACTATTGATGGAAGGTTTTCTCCATTAATTGCGTATACCATCGTTTGTTTAGCTAAAAATTAAGTTTTATGGAAATTAAAGTTGTACCTCGGTCACATTTTTTAAAAATATACTTATTCATATGTAAATTATAAAAATACTTATATCTATTCAGGTGTATATTAAAATATAATAATACTTTTATTCAAAAAAATATAACAATATTTTATAAATCTTTTATTGACATAGTAACAACATTTTCTTTGGTTTATATGTCTAAAATATCATTTTAAAATTCATATCGTATCATAACATTTTAATGAGTTAAATATTGAAAATACTATTTTAAAATTGATAACTAACATCAAATCATTTTATACCTTGATTTTACAAATTGGTAGAAGGGGTAATATTAGAAAATGATGTGATTCCGTAATAACATAAGTTATATTAAACAAAATAAATCAAGCAATTTTTTTTAAATCAATCATCAAGTTGTGAGAAATAGATGGGTTATGTAAAAATGGGGTTTCATAAGAGCATAATTCTAAAAAAATATATTTTTAAGTAAATGTGGTCCACTCAAGACTCTGATTGAAATGATCTAGTTATGATAATAAATTAACGAATGTTAAATAATATGAGCTGTTGGTTTTTAATTTTATTATGGAGAGGTTCCATGGGATCACATGAATATGTTACATTGAATTTAAACCCATTAATGGAAACATGTACTTTACTTTGGGCGTAAAGCCAGTTGGCCATGAGTCATAAGACGTATATATATAGGCGGTAGTATATGTGCATACGGCCATGCGGACATGCTGTACATCATTAACCTGTAGCTAGCTGGGGAAGAGAATCAATCAATATTGTTGGAAGAAGAAGAGAGGGAGCAGAGGCTGAGATGGGGTCGTTGATAGAGAGGTATAAGGCGAGTATAGCAATGGTGGCCATGCAGTTTGCATATGCAGCTATGTCACTCCTCTCAAGGGCAGCTCTTACCCAAGGAATGAGCCCAAGAGTCTTTGTGGTCTACAGGCA
The DNA here is from genome assembly GCA_035584095.1 of Annona squamosa. Taxonomy (NCBI): domain Eukaryota; kingdom Viridiplantae; phylum Streptophyta; class Magnoliopsida; order Magnoliales; family Annonaceae; genus Annona; species Annona squamosa. The sequence continues at coordinate 11,963,511 of JAXCLR010000092.1, read as the reverse complement.
AGCCGTTGCGACCATTTTCTTGGCACCCATTGCTTACTTTGCACGAAGGTAAACTCTCTCTCTCTCTCTCAATATTTAATATATATGATTCGATATTCGTGTATATTTAGATTATTTATTTTCTTTTCATTATGCCATCATGTACGAAACATATATTTTCTTCTCCCCAAAATCATGGTAGTCATTGCTTGCACGAAGGTGCTCTCTCTCTCTCTCAATATTTAATATATATAATTCAATATTCATATATATTTAGATTATTTATTTTCTTTTCATTATGCCATCTGTACGAAACATATATTTTCTTCTCCTCCGAATCTTGGCACCCAGTGCTTGCACGAAGGTAAAGGTGCTCTCTCGCTCAATATTTAATATATATAATTCAATATTCGTATATATTTAGATTATTTATTTTCTTTTCATTACGCCCTCATGTACGAAACATATATTTTCTTCTCCCCAAATCTTGGTACCCATTGCTTGCACGAAGTTAATGGTGCTCTCTCTCCTCATTTTTTAATACATATTATTCAATATTCGTATATATGCAGACTAGTGATTTTCTTTTCGTTGTATATGACAGAAACTATAGGAACAAAAATATGGAGATTCCTTTTTTATAAATATATATGTATATGACATATGATATCTAAATAACCCAAATACCACGAAGGTAGAGATATGCGCACGGCAAACGAATCAAAAGAGGAAAATATGGAAAAATATAAATACAATGCATTAATATATTATGAAATAATCATATAATTAATTTTTGCTCCATATTCAAATAGGGTATACGTAATTATATATAGCTATGCGCCAAAAAAAAAAAAAAAACTCTTACTTTTTTAGCTATCCAAGCCCTCAGAAGAAGATGGATCAACAATACTAGCTTTCTGAGGGCTCTTAAGGTTTGGACAAACACTCCTAATTCAATAAAGAACTCCAAATTTAAGTGACTAATATATATACATGCGTTATAGTGTATTGTTGGTTAATTTTATTAACTAGATATTAATTCTTTATTTTTTAGTATTTATTTGAAAACTTTGCAGTTATTTACAAAAAAAAATTTATCATTGGCATAAAAAAAAATCACTTCATTGTATGGTAGTGAAGTGCTTAATAATTAACCGATAGCAACCATCGCTAACTTTTCTGTCCCATGATGTTGTGCCATATTTGATCATTCTATATATTATATTATAAGTTGGTCTCACGTTCTGTAACGGATTGTAGTGGGCAGAAAATGAACATATATGTGTTCTTCAATTTCTAGCCAATTACCCTATTTATCAACACGGAGCAGCTGCTGACCTCAATCCACTTTCGTTTCTAATCGGTGTACAACTATACATACATGAACTTCATGTCCCTGAAAAAAAGCTCAATTTCATTCACAAATTATTTCCAACAACCATTAACATAATTAATTATTATAAGCTATCTATGATAAAATTTATCGTTCGTATCTAATAGTTATTTGTAAGGAAATTTTTATACTAAAGCATGTATAAGCTACAAAGTATTTACAACCAAGTAAATAATTTTCTTGCAAGTGAACATAAGCCACAATATATTTGCAACAAGATGTATTTATAATAACAAATTTTACCCTTTTGCAATAAAAATTGGTTGCAAAAATTTTTTTTTTTTTGTATTGTCTTATACGCGCATATTTTTTTGAGGGGTTATACGCATATATTTTAAGTTAAAGTTGTCAATTATTTTTATTATTTAATTAGTTCTCACGTCAGAAGAAGATTCATTTACTAATTTTATGATATGTACAAAATGATCAGAGTGGCATATATATAACTCTAAAACAAAGAAATAATTGGTGAGACCTAAATTCAGAAATATAACTCTAAAACAAAGAAATATATTACCAATATATTTTAGGTGAGACCTACATTCAGAAAGAGAACAACACTATAAAAAAAAAATCAGATAGAGAACAATGAAGTCATTGATGTGTATGGTTTTTAAAATACAGAGGTGATAGAATGATGAAGTGAGTTTAGGTTTTAGTCAAGGGGATTTTGATTGAAAACATGGCAAAAAATTTGTGATTAACCCTTAATTTTATTAAGTGGACCCAACTAAATCTTCTATTTTGATAGATTTGATCTTAAGATGGTAGTAATCTAGGAGATGGATAGAAACGTAGAATGTGACCTCCAGCCACAAACCGATGTATAATTAAGAGAATATAATTTGTATTATGAAATATTTAGGCACATGCCACCGGGACAGGAATGCATGTGAATCGACAGAAGATGTAGATCAGCCTACTAGCTGTAAGAATAAATAATATTTGTGTGGTATGGCTGCATTTGTATGGGGGAGATTTGTCCACCAGTCGTTTTAAGTTTTGTTAAGATGCATGTACGTAAATCAAAATCATCATTTCTCATATTTAGATTACATACGAATATTACACTAATCTTGGCATAGATGAATCGAAATAATATTTTAAAACTTCAATCGAACGCCTATATATATATATATATCAAATTGAGCTTAATAATATGGACTGCTTTGCAAAATATATAGACCTTGTAACTTAAATTTTCATAATCGTGAATTAGTAAGTGCGTGTGCTATTTTTTTTTCTTTTTTGGATCTTAGAGTGCTAAGTTTTAAGTATTTGCAGAGTACGTCCTCTGAGTTTCTAAATATTGCAAAATAAAACTCGTTAACTAAAAATAGAGATAAAAATCTACTTAAAGGGCCAGTTCTGCAAATTAACGGACATAACTTTTCTATCTTTGCATAAGCGAATGTCTAATTTTTGTGGGAAGCAAAATGGCACTACGCGAAAATGGGACAACTCTTACACGTGATTATTTGTTATAACAAAAAAAAAAAAAAAAAGGTTGGGTATTAATCGTATGCACCCAGGTGCATTGATCCTCAATGCACCCGGGTGTACACCTATTTTTTAAATTTTTTTCATGAAGCTGTTAATCTAGGTGTATTTAACATACATATCAATTTTTACCAATTTTGGAGACTTGTAAATATTTTTTTAAAATTTTTAAAAATCAGTGGCATTTTTAGTAATTTATTTAAAATTTTTAAAAAATATATAAAAACATTCAAAATTGGTAAAAATTGATACATATGTTAAGTACACTTATATTAACCATTGTATTAAAAAATTTTCAAATTTTTTTTTTAAAATGGTTATATGCACCCGGGTGCACTGAGACTCAATGCACCCGGGTGCATACAACTGCAACCCAAAAGGATTTGATGCAATTAGCCAGGAATAAAAGGTGTTTTTTGTGTTTTATGAAAAGTTGCTCTGCATTTATTCAATTCATGTAACAAAATTTATAATTTTTAGATATTATTAAATTATCCCACATTGATTGTAAGAGTCTCAACTCCTGATGTATTTATAAGGATATAACCTAGGCCTTACACCATCAAAGCATATAGAAAAATTTTTCTAAGCTCCTGTCATGCCCACATGATTGAATTTTCAAGTAATTTGGATGCGTGAGAAGTTTATTTGCAATGTCGATATACTTTTCTTTTTTCTCAAAAAAAGAAAAAAAAAAAGCCCTAATTGGATGCTGCGTGATTCACAGAGGAAAGACACCTGCTGCCGCTGCTGCCCTGGGAATAAAGAACTTTTCATTAATATTTCTTACTTCTCTGATCGGGTATGTTTTCATATCATTTTACTGTTTCTTGGACTGGTTATCATCTATTGTTTGTTTCTATCATCATTAATTGGAGGTTTGTGACGGACGGCCGTAGAATCTTAAATTGTGAGTGCAAAGAGGAAGATCTATAGTACTCGTCCCTTTTAGCAAAATAAACTCTGCCAGCATGCCTAAATTACGTTTTTACATTTTACAGAACGAACCACGTAAGTTTGAAAACTTTGCAAAACGAACCTATATTCTTGTGATGTGCTTTCAACTAGATGGGGTTAGAAAAACACATTTTGGTTCACTACTAGCATTTTAGAAGAATTTATTACCTTCAACCTTTTAATGTGAACCGACTTGCTATGTATTTGAGAAATAATATAACTTTTGGATGAAAAAGATTTTTTTTATAAAAGTTTTAAAATGAGAAAAAAATGATGTGATATGATATAGGGAATGATAAAGAGTAAAAATAATAAAATTCACATAGATAAATTAATTATACAAGTAATTGTGTAGAAATGATTGAAAAGTAAAATAGTTATAGAGCACATGTGAAAAAATAATTAAAAATGCAACAAGTATAGAAAGTAAAAATTTTTTGTTGTGAAAAATTTTTATTTTTCCAAAACATGCCCTTCATATAATATTTTTATCGTTAATCTAACAAACATGCCAAGATGGAATTACACATACTTAAAGAGTCTATTTTTAAAAGTCCCTTTTTATAGGGAGTGCTGGGAAGGAATGACATGAGGAGATGATGTGATCAGGAGTTAATTGTGCATTAGGAAATGAAAAATTATATTATAAATGAGAAATGTAGTATTGAAAATGAAAAATAATAAAGTTGTCACATATTAAAAAATTAGAAAAAAAAATTTTCGAGCACCGTAAGTTCCATCCCATTACATCCTTTTGCTTTCCCATACCCCTTAACAAGCCATTAATTGAATGGGACGTCGGATGAAAGCATTCACTTCCTTGTGCCCTATATTCTATCTCGTGAGAAGCCCAAGTCGGTGAGCCAAAATAATTGTTTTTTTCCCATCTTCGTTTAATTTTAATTTGATTGGATTTATTTACTCGCAGGATCACAATCAACCAGAACTGCTACTTCTTGGGAATGTATCATACATCGTCTTCCATTGCAACTGCCATGGGTAACCTACTTCCAGTGATAACATTTGTTCTGGCTGCTGTTTCGGGGTATAAACCCACTACCCATTACCCAATTGCTTTCAATTCATAGTACAACTCATATGTCCGCATATAATAGTTGTTTTTCTTTAAAGGAAAAAGAAAAAACCGAAAGTATAGATCATGAGATGGATTCATCTAGTTTGTGTTGTTTTAATGACTGAACAGATTTGAGAAAGTGAACCTAAGAAGTCTTCGTAGCATTGCTAAGATTATCGGGACTGTTGCCTGCGTCCTCGGTGCAATTTCCATTGCTTTGTTCAAAGGCACAAGGCTTCTCAACATGAAAGCTTTAACACTCAACTCCATAGGTGGGAATTGGGTGTTGGGTTGTTCTCTTGTTTTCGCAAGCAGCACTTGCTGGTCAATCTGGCTCATTTTACAGGTGTATAAATACTGCCGCGAACAACATTTTGAAGCCCCACGCTACCCACACCATGCCAAATAGTTCCTGGGTCCCTTACTTTCCTTTTCCTTCGTTCTATTACAGGTGCCAATGTCTAAGAGCTATCCTGACCATCTATATATCTCCACTTGGATGTGCTTCTTAGCAACTATTCAATCAGCAATCATTGCCATTATCTCTGAACCCAACCTGGAATCTTGGAAGTTCAGTTCCAGCATTATGATCTTATGTTGCATCTATTCAGTAAGTAGTTTCATAAACCATTTGAATAACAAGTTGAATTTCAATAAAAAAAAAAAAAGTCCAAATTAATTAGCCCAATATAAAATCTATAATCACTCAAGATTTAGATATATTTGTCATCTCTTATCTTTACATGTCATTCCAATATCAGTTGAAAAGTTGAAGTTGGTGTGCAGGGAATCATGGGGTCTGGAGTCTCATTTTTTGTGCAATCATGGTGCATCTCGATAAGAGGGCCACTTTTCTCTGCAATGTTCAATCCCTTGTGTACAGTTATTGTGACCATTTCAGCTTGTATACTCCTCCACGAACAGCTTTACTTGGGAAGGTATTTCTTTTTTTTTCTTTCTTCCTTTCTCACAGCTGCTTTCGTGGGCAAAAGTCCAAAACTGAAAAGATGAGTAATCCTTTAGCCCAACTTAATAGGATCATTCCTCAACTAATGAATTCCTGACAATCGCTCAAAAAAGTGGATAATGGTTGTTAGAGGATGAAATTTGGGTGATCGATTCTTGATTTGAATCTTTAATTATATATCTTCACCAATCACGACTGTTAAAAAATAAGCATGAATCATGTAGACCATACAGGGATTACGCAACCATAGTTTAAGAACATGTGGTCCAGTTTGGCAGCTTGGTATCATAGGTGAAACACTTGTGAAAATTTACATGCTGTTTGGCCTACAAAATAGGAGTAATGATTCAATACTAATTATAAGTACTGAGGCTTCATACTTACTCTTTTTTTAATTAATTTTTTTTAAAATTTCAACTATTTATCATGTTTAACATATCTTGTTTTATTATATTAGCAAAAATAATTTTCATTGAAAACTTACATATTGTAAAAAATATATATAAGATATATAATATTTGAAAGTTTGCTACACATGTAATTTTTGGAATTATAAACAAATACACATGAATAAACATGATAAATGGGTTAAAATTAAGAAATATTTTACAAAAAAGCAATACTAAGCATAGAGCCTTGACTCTTAGGATAAGTATTGAATTATTACTCAAAAAATGAATGTTTTTCTATGTTCATAGAAAAGGGTTCGTTAATATATTTAAAAAAATTCACTCTTTTCTATGCAACTTGTAATTAACATGATTTGAAATCTTAATTATTTAGCTAACCTACTTTTTCTATTTTTCCACTTATATTTTAATTATTTTTTCACGTTTTTCTATATAAGTATTCTATGAATTTTATCTTTATTCTCCTTATTCTTAATCATTTTTTGACGGAATTATTCTTAATCATTAACTCTACCATATCACATTACTCTTTCACCTTTTCAAAATTTTTCCAATATAATGTTTCTTATTTTTTAATAATTTACCCCAAATGGGCCCTACTGGATTTTCTTTCGACGGCACCAGCCCAAAGAGGTCCACACTGACTTGTTAGGACATAGCGATGCCTGAAAACACAGGACCTCACTGCTTACTATATAAGTAACAAGAATTTATGACCTATTGTCATTGTTGATATCATGTGCTTCTACTAACAACATGAATCTTTTTGCATTTCAGCTTGATAGGTGTTGTTGTGGTGATGGCTGGACTATATGTTGTTCTTTGGGGTAAGGGCCAAGAGGTGGAAACTAAGGTAGAAGACAAACCTAGCTATGACACTTCTTTGATAAAAGGCTTCTCAGATAAAACAACTGAGATCAAGGAGCCCTTATTAGGACTTAATTTGTATAATTTCCAGAGAAATGAGACTATTCCTTGAATTAATTCGATTTTCTTATCCATTTGCTTTTCTATTTTGCTAATCCGATCAAAAAAAAATTTGAGAATGCAGATTGGGACATGCCACATATTCCCTCCCACACCCAACCTCCCTATGTACTGTGCCTATTCTTACACATGGACATTTCTTGAATGAAAAGGCCTCCCTTAACTCTTTAACATCCAAAATTCACAAAAAACAGGATTTGATTTGATTTGATTTGATTTGATTGTTGTACAAATGCTTTTTTAGGCTAATATATATGTATATAATTTATTTTCCGTGAAGATAATGAAAAAATCAATTCAATTCTCTCATTTTACTCAAACAAACAAAGTCAGAGGAGTTAGGCCAAAATATGTTGAGGGAGAATAAGGCCCACACTCAGAAGGAGCCCAAAGAAGCACTGAGGCGAACACTCGCAGGTCTTTTAGTGCGGGGAGCTAGCAGGTGGCATTCAAGTGTATGTAACGAAGTTGAAGCCTTGAACTCAAGGCGAATAGAGATTAGAGAGATGGTATAAAGCTAAGAGAAACAATATAGTACATAATGTGATTTTAGTATTTCTTTTTATTTTATGTGGGCCTAAATATTATCTTTATATATATTTATTAAAATTTATCATTTTTGAATTTTTGTATGTATTTTTTGTAATTTACAAAATTAATAGTTTTTGTGTCAAAAATGAAAGTTAAAATTATTGATTTTTGAGATTATGAAAAAATGCTGTTGGGGTGGTCTAGCAAGCCCAAGAAAAAGGGGTCAAGCAGATCAAACTCAATCCTATTAGAACCGAACCAGTGGTTGAATTGGTGAAGGAACTGGTCTAGTTTGACTGGTTAAGCAATAAATCGGTAATTGTTAAAGGATTGAAAAATTAAATAGTTCATAATAATATTAACCCTAAAAAAATAATTCATAATAATATAAGAATTAAGAAAAATTCATGTGCTCAACAAAAATGAAAATTTA
>JAXCLR010000092.1:11944324-11955179 GCA_035584095.1 Annona squamosa | reverse complement strand
ATTAACCCTAAAAAAATAATTCATAATAATATAAGAATTAAGAAAAATTCATGTGCTCAACAAAAATGAAAATTTAAAAGTTTAGAAACAAATCATTCTTATCAAATACGAAATTTTAAAAGCCTACAGAAACATCATTCTCATCAAAGATAAAAGTTTAAAAGTCTATAAACGCATCATTCTCATCAAATATCTAAATTATTTATTTTATTTGTAATTTTTTGACATTTTATTTGCTGGCCTATAGAGAAAATTTATAGTCTATGAGTTACATGAAATGAACGAATAAAATAAAAATAAAAAAATTCCTAGGCAATCTTCTTCTGGTAGGATGCAAATATATTTAGGAAATTCCTAGGCATTTTTCTACTGGCAGAATGGCGGGACGAAAGTTGATTTAAGAAATTAAGAGAATATAATAAAATCGAGTTAGGAAGAGGGAAGCTGGTTTTTGGTTTATTTTATTTTATTTTTTTAGCCGAACCAGTTGAACCCGGTTCGACTGTCAATACCGGTTCGAGCGGTTTAATTAATTGAACCAATACCGAAACCGGTTCCCGGTCGGACCAGTCCGGTCCGGTTCAACACCGGATCGAACTGGCGAGCATAGCAGGAAATTAACATGCGCAGGGGCCGAGCATGAATTATTCACGTCTTTCATGACCCATAAGTCAAAATGCAACATACAATATTCATGCCCGCCGGACCTTTCGACATGTAAAATGATAACGACTGAAATGGTGGGGCGGTCGGATGACGTAGGTGTGTCAGGGATAATTTCAGCCCTTCATTGCCTGCTGGAGATAGTCTATGAACTTCTGATTCTCCCTTGATTGATCAGACGTGGGTGTGGTGGCGTGTACAAGTGTTGAAGAGCTAATAAACCAAATATGGGAAATATTTCTGCTCAATTGGTTAAGATTAAATTGATAGGAGATTTACATATATCCTTAAAGATGGCAGATCCCATGTACCCGGCTGTGGGAATTTTTTTTTATTTTTTAATAAATATGTAAAACTATATATATTTAATTTATAAATCAAGTTTTATCATTTTTAAATATTTAATTTTATTTTTAAACTAGGAGCATTTTTCAAAATTTTTGAGTATCACTGTGTTTAGAAATAAAAAATACTTCCAAATATTTAAAAATTGTAAAACTTAGTTTATAGGTTAAATATACCTAGCTCTACATATTTAATAAAAAAATTATCAAAAAAATATTTTTAGGAATCCCATGTGGCCAAACGCATAGATCACCCCTCATCCTTAAAAGTCTAAATCAGTTTGAGATAATAAAATGTAATTGATGGATTTTACTCAGGAGAATTTCCAACAAATAATCTGAGCTATTTATCTAAATTGACAGTAATAAATACAATTATGAATAAATTAAATCTTATTAAAGCCTCACAAATAGTTGGCTTAACATGAAAAGGTGTGTCGAGTCAACTCCGTAAGCCGACCATTATGGAGGCTCTATTTGGCTACGTGGTGGAGAAAGCGAATTCAAAATTCTTATTTGGGTAGATAAGCACCGCATATATAATCTCTATGTGGTAAATAATCTTTAAAAATACTATTACGAGAAGCGAATTAATTAAAGGTCGGTTTAGGTTCGCTTAGTTTTCGTAAAAAGCCCTTGAGTCCTCTACTTCTTAGTGTTTGGTTGAACTTATCTATTCTATCCGAATTATTTAGGTTAAAATTTTCAAAAAATGAAAAAACAATAAGGATCTTATTCAAGTGGCATAAGACTTCTAAATGAAATTAACAAATTGTATTTAGGATGAGAATATAATGATGTATATTAAGATAAGAAAAATTATTTTCTATGTTGGAAATTGAAAAATTATCTTATGAATGAAATATAAATTTAATTCAAGAATCTTATATAGCTACAAACAGATCTTGAACTGCTGGTTAGCACTTTTTCCTAACATGCAAGGTGTGGTACTGCTGGCAGTAAAGGAAGCTTAAACTAAGGAAGGGAATCGGGACAGGCTGTATTGGGTTAAGGTTTACACAATCCTGACCCTATTTTTTAAAAATTTTGTTTGATTTTATTTTTATACTGATGGGACAAGATCGATTTGACTCTCATTTTTTTAATAGCTCCCCAAACAAAATTCATATTGATATTGGATTGGTTTCGGGATAGTAGGTCGGGTAAAAAATGCGAGTCAAATAAAATTCTCAAACATAAAGATATATCTATGCTAAATTTAAACATTATATGATTCAATATTTTACTAATTGTTAAAAAACACATCGTTACTAAAACAAAACGTAAGAAAATATAGTATAACTTTATTAGAATAAGTTAATTTATAATTATAAGTGAGAGTTATATGTATATGTGCAAATTTCTATTATTGATTCTTATATTGTTTTCTAGATAAATTGATTCTTCTATTATTGATATAATTAATTACAAAAAATGTAAAAGTTTTGAAAAAAATAATAATAAAATTTAAATATATGTTCATATTTTTCAATGAATCAATATATGTAAGATGGGTAGGGACATGGTTGGCCCAGATTAATCTTATTTTTTAATTCAAACCAAAATTTATGACTTATTCTTATATTGGATCAAAAAAAAAAAAAAAGATTTTACCTAGTAAAAATGGGTCAAGTCAGGGGTAGGCTGCAGGTCAACCCATTCCAATTCCCGCCCCCGGCTGAACCCGTTCCCTCAAATAATTGCTCCATTCAAGGGCTCACCTCTAATGTATATTAGTTTAAGAGTCCAGATGGAGCCTTGGTAACCAGATGGATAAAACCCCCCGGGGGTTTTGTCAAGATAAACACGGACGGCCGTTGTCTTGCGGATCGAGATGAGTTTGGATGTGCCGCAGTTATCAGAGATTCGATGGGTTCCTTTATTGCTGCTCGGGGATGGAAGAGGTCTGGAGCGAGTGAACCTCTATTCATTGAGGCGTCCGCTTTTCTTTTGGGAATTAAATGGGTCATCCAACTAAACTTCATGCGGGCGCAATTTGAAACTGACTAGTGCTTTTCAATTTTTTGTCCAACTGGGAACCTATCTCATCCCTGATGGGTTTCATCATTGATGAAATCAGATCGATTATGTCTTCATCTGAGTTTTTTTCTGTTCATCATGTGTTAAGGCAGGGAAACGCAGTTGCGCACTCCCTAGCTGATTTGGTCTCCTCCTCAAATGCGGTAAATCAATTGCGGTGGGATGTTCCACCCCAAGCGGTCATTGAAAAAATTTGTATAGATAATTTCTTGGAAATGAATATTTCGGATTCTGCTGTCCTTCCCTTCTCTCAAACTGAGAGAACGTAGGGGCAGAGGTTATCCTTCCATAAAAAAAAAAAGAGTCCAGAGTTCTAATAAAAAAAAACGCCTAATAAAAACAAAAAAAAAAAGAGTCCGAGTTCGTGGTGAACTCTAATGAAGAATATTTGTGCATGTAGTTCTGCCAATTGATTTTTATAATGAGCTTAGCCCTTGTCCTGTACCCCAGACATCCAATCCAACCCACGTCAATAAACATCAGTTTGATGGGACTTGTCTAACCAAAAATAACCACACAACAAAATAGAAAACGATGATTGCAACTTTTAAAGTAGTCATAACCACATGGCATGTGATGAGTGTGGAAGAGGAAGCTTGTAATTTTGTCGTACATGATTTGAAGATTTATTTTTAATTCCCAAGATGAAAACCAAATTCACACACAAAAGTGATTTTATTAGGCCCAGCTACATGAGTCATTTGTTTAGCATACATCATAAGATTTATTTATAGTTTTTCTATTTTTTCGTTTTTTCTTGGACACTTATTTATCTATGTACGTTAAACATATAAACTAATTTTTACTATTTTTAAATATGATATATTTTTAAAATTCTTAAACATTTACGTGTATATATGTATTTAAAATACTCATGTTTTTAAAAAATTACAAAAAATAATATACATGTATCAAAAAGATAAAACTTAGTTTTTATGTTGAATATACTTAAATAAATAAGTATATAAAAAAAAAACCTGTTGTAAATTGTTTGAGATAGGCTAAACGAGACGTTTGCTTAGCCCTAGCTAATAGGATCATCCCTCGTTCATATATATTCTATATTATTATAGATACATCCATGGCTTTCTTCCTGAAATATTTCATCTTATTTCTTTTGCCTTTGCCCTTCTAAATTTCACTATAAAATTATTTTATTAGTTACGTGATTAAAAGATTGATGGGTGGATGCATGCATGAAGTTGGGACCCACGTACAAGTAGTAATAATAATAATAATGCCAGCTAAATTGTCATCAAACGCAATGCATGGACCCAGCTCAATGATGGATGCCACCATGGTATATATATCATTTATTAGTGTGAAGAACGGAGTGAGCAAGAGGACGTTGAGATGGGATTCGTGGAGAGTCAGATGCCCACCATAGCGATGGTGGCGCTGCAGTTGGTATATTCGGGCGTGTCACTGCTCACAAAGGCAGCCCTTACACAAGGGATGAGCCCAACAGTCTTTGTGTTCTACAGGCAAGCCATTGCTACCATTTTCATTGCACCTATTGCTTATTTTGCACAAAGGTAGACCCCAACTCTCTCTCTCTCTGCGTGTATTTCAGTCTAAAATTATCTTAATACAACAGTTAGTGAAACACAAATATATGTAATTCACTATGGAGATGATTCTTTAAAAGTTTTCTTCCTAGATACTTGACTGTTTTATAAAGTTTCATTATATTTTTAGGATTTAAGTGATTGATTTGTATACCTTATGCAAAAATTTATACTTCTTGATATATCATAGAATCAATCAAAATGATTTCAAGCATGATAGCTAATTAGATAATCATGACGAATATAATATATCGATTAGGTATTACTTAATTTCTAAACTCAAAAAAGTCATTTCACGGCAAAAACAAAATAAGACCGTTTTCTCGTTTTCTGTTAACTTGAAAATTTTAGTGTCCGTTTTCTTTTTGTATATAGTAAAAGCATATACTCAATAATTTAATTAAAAAAATAACATCATAAATCACTTCGCGGTGATATGAACACCAGTTTTCTTTCTCAACATACGATCTCTCATTATGGTCATATGATCTCTCGTTATTTAGTAACTTGGATGAGGAGCTCACTCCTTGTATAGCAAATACCTTTATATTGGTCTTTTTAGGGCCGTATTAATGGCTGAGTAATTCGCAGGAGGAAGCCAACTGCTGCTGCCCTGAGACTAAAGAACTTCTCATTGATATTTATTGTTTCTCTTATTGGGTATGTTTTAACACTGCATTTTTTTTTGGGATGTTCATCATCCATAATTTGTTTCTATCATGAAGGATATGCCGTTTTCATCATAATAGACTGCTTGGCAACCCCACCAATCTCATGATCAAAGTCATATACCTAGTTTTTATTCACCTTTTCTGAATTCACCTTTTCGTCCTTGAAAGAAATATTGATGGGTTTATCAGACGATTATGTTGACCAGTACATTCATGAACCAAAATATTTGTTGGAAATGATTACTCTGTTACCATCTCTAATAGAATGCATTTGCATTATGAAAATTGTTGAAATATGGACCCACCCTTTCTCTGCCAACCAGCCTTCAATTAAGGACTCGAAGATGGAAGACGCCATCACAAATTGAGCTCGGGTCTGATTCCATGTTGAAATGGGAAAATGATTGGCCTAGTCAACAAAAACAAACACTAATACATTCATTTTTGCTATCTCTTATATATATATATATATGTATATGTATATATATATGTATATGTATATATATGGCTGGGTTTGAGGTTAATGTGGTTAGATTGACATACGTGCAGGATAAGCATCAACCAGAACTGTTATTTCATGGGAATGTATCATACATCATCCTCAATTGCAACCGCAATGACTAATCTACTTCCAGCTATTACATTTGTCATCGCCGCCACTGTGGGGTAACTAAAAATCAATACAATTTGATACCCAACGGCTTTCAAGTTACAACAATCAATATGCATGTGTTAAGTATTAAATCCATGATTTGATTGGTTAAACTCGATTTTGCAATGAAACAGGTTAGAGAAAGTGAACTTAAGAAGTATGTACAGCATCGCTAAGATAATTGGCACTCTCGCCTCTGTCTTGGGTGCAATTGCAATTGCCTTAATCAAAGGCACAAAACTTCTCAACATGCAATCCCTAAAACTCAACTCGATCATCCACTTAGTGGGTGAGAATTGGGTGTTGGGGTGTTCTCTTCTCTTTGTAAGAAGCACTAGCTGGGCATTGTGGCTAATTTTGCAGGTAATTAAATATTGCCCACAAAACATTAATTTTCACGCTTCATGCCTGAAGAATGCCTTTCTAATTTTCTATTAATATTATAGGTGCCAATGTCTAAGAGCTATCCTGACCATCTATCTTTATCCACTTGGATGTGCTTCTTGGCAAGCATTCAATCGGGAGTCATTGCCATCGTCTTTGAACCCAATCTGGAATCATGGAAATTCAACTCCAGCATCATGATCTTATGCTGCATCTATTCCGTAAGTAATTCTATAGGCCCATTTTATAATTCTTTTAAACATTCCCGAAGAGAGTTTGAAAGCAGATGTTGGATAAAGTCATTCGATTAAGGAAATAAATTCTTTCTGGTCATGAGCTTACGTTGGCATATATATGGCAATCAATAAATGTCATTTGATAAGATGAATGGAGTTGGTATTATGGTATGCAGGGAATCGTAGGTTCTGGGGTCGCATATTTTGTGCAATCATGGTGCATTTCAAGAAGAGGGCCGGTTTTCTCTGCAATGTTCAGTCCTCTGTGTACAGTGGTTGTGACCATTACAGCTTGTATAGTCCTCAATGAGAAGCTTTACATGGGAAGGTATGTATGTCCCAGGCTCAAACATATATGTTTGGTGGGTTAATTTGGCTGCCCTATTTGACTATGATTAATTGGCTATACATATACACCCTAATATTACCGGTTAATATGTACTAACAACTTGAATATTATCTTTGCCATTGCAGCTTGATAGGTTCCATTGTTGTGGTGGCTGGCCTGTATGCTGTTCTTTGGGGTCAAGCCCATGAACTGGAAACTAAGGGAGAGGTCAGACCCATCAATGAAAATTCATACATGAAGAGCTCATCAGATCAATCAAGTAAAGATTTGAAGATTGAGATAAAGGAACCCCTATTAGAAGCCAAGTTGTATGATGCTAAGCAAAATGGAACTTCTCATAGTCGATAGCCAAATTGATTAATTTGATTTTCTTCTTTATTTTTTGCATAGAAAGCTAGTTTTCAAATTCAAATAAAATTTAAAGTTGAGTTTGTATGGTTGTAAAAAGTCATATTCTTATGTAGATCTAAAATATTATGTCTTATATTTTGCGTAATTTAGTTGTATGAGTTTAGGATTACGTATTGTAGTTGAGTGAGTTTAATATTGCATATCCTACATATTTTAGTTATGTGAGACTTGGATTACATATAATATACCCATCGAAGTCCTAGTTATAGATGTATCAATTAGGTATTCAATAGACACCGTTGGGGTATGCGAGAGGAGGTTTACTAAAGTGTTGTTATTTGAGGTGTATGTAAGGCTTCCAGAGAATATGTGTTAGGTATTCTTACATGTATCTTCGTAACTTGTTTATTATAATAGATTATTATCTCTTTTCCGTAGTCTTTTCATTATTGGTTTGAAGGATTTTCCACGTAAATCTTAGTTTTTCATTATGTATAATGTTCCTACTATTTATTTTGATCCTATTTTTATTGTATGTGCTTCGGCTATGATCCATATAAACCCAAATCACGTTTCCTAACATAAAACGTTGAGTGTTCTACTTCAGCTAAAAATGGGGTACTCCTTCAAAAGCTGTTCAGAACTGAAAATTTTGCAAAAGAAGGCGGTCATGCTATGCTAGGATATGTGCAGACTCCTCACAATCAAAATCTTCCCTGAAGAATTGTAGTGAGATGTAAATCCTTGGATCCCAAAGAAAGATAAGAAGGCAATTAATCGAATGGTCAAAACTTGAAGCAGCACCCATCCTGAAACCAGAAACTAGTACCTTCTTGAATAAGTTGTCTGCATTTGCAATACATACACCCTTTAATTTCATTTTATCAATATTTTTGTCATAGTTATAGGAATATCTGCATTTTATAAGAAATTTTGTACATAAAATGTCCAAATTATGAGTTTACGGAGGCTGTTGTTGACAAAGTTATATCCAATGGTTATTACTAAAGCAAAATTATATTTTTAGGGTATGTTGAATGTGATCTTGATAGATGCACTTTTGGCCAACCATTCTTAATACATTTTCTCTTTTGTAACTATATTACAGAATATATATTAGATGATAAGTGTGGTGATCATTGATTTACTAGCAACCATAAAAATTATTTTTTATATAAATATGTCCCATCTAAACCTTCCCCATTGTAAAATTTGGCAATTCTTTTAATTTGTTAATATTTTTATTTTTGAAAATAAAAAAAAATGTACATGCATTCATGCCCATTTTGCTAATTTTTAAAAAATAAAACTAAATAATTTAGAAACTTTTCAAATTTTATAAATGATAAGAACTAAGTGAACCCAACATTAAAAATTCTACTTCCTATGAATTACCGATTTATTGAAGACCTTATGAAATGTGAACTAGTAAAACAAATTACAGTTATTTTGCCACCATTTGAATGACTAAATGACTGATAAGAGTATATACCGAGTGTTAAGTTCGAGAGGTTTAAGTTCAAAATTGAGTAGAGGCACTAGCCTTATTGTTGTTCTCCTAAATTACACCTTCCATCAAGTACCTAGTCATCAAAGATAGATAGAAATTAAAAAATATGGATAATTTGCTAATATACCCACTTGGTTTGACATTAATTACTGATATACCTATATTGTTTTACGAATTGCATATTACCCTCATAAAGTTTCATAAAATTGCTTACGCACTCATGTTAATAACTGAAATTTAACGACTGTTAAATAAAAAAGTTTAATTTGTTGATATACTCAGTGTGATGCAAATAGCTGATATACTCACATTGCTTCACAAATTACATATTAACCCCCACAATTACTAAAATTGCTTGTGTTCTCATACTAATTGCTAACGTGTTATTCCTAGTTTAACCCCTTCCTCCTACACAACTGGGTGTTTTATAAATTGTAAAAATTATAATATAACTTTCAATAGGGTCATTTTGTCATTATCTAAAATTTTAATACACTTTTGGCGGCGAAAAGATATCACAAGTATGCAAGTAATTTTGATGAAACTTGGCGGAGGAAATATGTAATTTGTAAAATAATATGGGCATATCAATAATTAACGTCAAACTAAAGGGGTATATTAGTAAATTATCCCATACATATTTATTGGTTGTTAACATCGCGACTTGATTACATTTAGCCCAACAAATATACAGTAAAGGCCCATTCATATCGGGTGCCCACCATCCTGCAGGATTTTAGAAACAGCTCAAATCCAACACTTATCTGGTGGTGTTGTTTCTATTGAGGACGTTTTGCAAGATACTCCTAAATTTGAAACGGTAGATTCTTCAAAGATGACAAACCATCCCTAGCTTTTTGCATGTTTCTTGGGCCTTGGCTAAATTTTTGTGTGGCCCCCAATTGCCATGAGAAGCAAGGAAAGTCGCATGCGTTCCCTGTGGCTGGCGTTAGATGGCTGACATCATCCCTCCCAGCTCTTCGGCCTTCTGCGACGTGGATGGTCCTTTCAAAACCCTCACGTGCCTCAAGCACAGCGAAAGAATCCATTTTCGTGGCCCAACAACCTATTCATCTTAGGCTCTGGCAAATCTCATCCCCGCATCTACAATGTTTGGGCCGCTCAATCCTGACCGCCCATTCTAAGTCATTCACATCCAATATTCCACATTCTGCATTTTGGCCGTTGTATGATTTTTCACATCAGCCGTGTTGATTAATGCCCGTCTTCTGTTTCTATGACATCCCAATTCTACCCATCATAAATATCGTCATAGCAGTTTCCGACATGTGATGCCAGCTACATAGGTTTTTTTTTTCCCACCATTATAAACTTAGTTTTAACTAAACTTAAATATGTTTATATCTTATAATTATTTTCATCTATATTTGTTTGGATTTTCATCCCAATTCTACCAGTGTTGTCAAAACCGAACCGGTGGTTGAACCGGTAAAGGAATTGGTCTGGTTCGAACCGGTGACATCAGCATGACATATTTATGATGTCATAAATATTAAATTATTTTTAAATTTTAAGTAAATATATTAATAAGTTAATCATAATTTAACATCTATAATATGATTATGAACCCTTTATAAGGTCTTTTATACCTTAATTACAGAATTTGAAGCCCAGATAATAAAATTTAATTAAATGTACCTTATCCAACAACGTCTAATAACATCTAACAGGATCTAACAGCATCTAACGATATCTAACGACATCTAACAGTATCTAGCTTTTAATATCAATAAGTTAATTCTAATTTAGCACATGTAATATGATCTTCAGCTCTTTATAAGGTCATTTATACCTTAAATATAGAAATTAAAATTCAGATAATATAATTTAATGAAATTTACCTTAATCTAATAGCATCTAACGACATTTAAGAGACACTCAAATTTTATGAAATAAATAAAATATTAAAAATAAATTTTCAGATTGCATATAAATCGTCCTAGGTACTAAGAAATTCACCTAAAATCTAATTTTCTTATTTATTACTCGTCGGTATAAAGATACATGTGATTATAATAATTCATATCTTATGGAAGATAATGTCAATTTAAAAATAGAATATTATT
>JAXCLR010000092.1:11928372-11939538 GCA_035584095.1 Annona squamosa | reverse complement strand
TAGGGTTGAGACATATTAAATGGGTTAGGATTAGGATTAGGCTGCAACCCGTTCAACCCGATCCGTTAACACCCCTAGCTGCGACGTTGGTGATCCCGGTGTCCGATTTGAGTGGTAAAAATATGAATTTCTATGTTTTCAGTTGCTCACGACACAATGGTGATGGCGAACCTGCCGTGGTTTCGCATGGTGGCTTGATGCCCAAGACACCGGGATTCGATTCCCGTGTTCTGCACGTTGCCATCGAGCAGTGGCTCTGGCACAAATCAAAAAAAAAAAAAAAGACACAATGGTGATGTGTGTTTGGGCAAATTTTACTTTAATTGTGCGGATCTGACAAGGGGTTTAGATTACGATGGAGTGAGTGGACTTCATGCAGTTACGGATGTTTCGCATTGTTGTGGAGATTTAAGTAAAATGAGTTATTATGCTTCTTGTGGGTGGTGTAGATCAGCAGAATGCTATATCATTAGACATGGTTAGGTTGGATCACGAAGATCGAGATTGATCGGGAGGAATTAGGTTTAATTTGCTTTGAAGCAACAGCTCATGAGCAGATCTTTTGATAGTCTATGGTTGTGCTGATGCTGAGGATGCATGGAGAGCATGTGTAGATAGACTGAGTTTTTCTAAATTCAGCAAGGGATGGTGGCTATGAGATTCTAAGAATGCGTTGACATTGGATCGTGGAGAGTCGAGGAGTCCTAAGAATGCAATGATTTTGGAAAAAAAATGCGGTTCATGTTGTTTGTAGCTGATGCATGATCGAGTGCAAGGTTAATGTCATGATGCAGACTGAAGCACGATGCAAGTAGAACTCAAGCTAAGGTAGAGATTTGTTAGGTTTGTCTTGTATTTTGTTAGGATTGGGATTGTGTATCCTGCGTGGTATAGTTGTGTGAGACTGGAATTATGTATAGTATTACACAAGTGCCCAGTGGAATCCTATTCATAGGTGTATCAGTTAGGGATTTAGTGGAACGTTAAGAGCTGTCCCTTTGGGATATGAGAGAGGGAGTTATTAGAGTGTTATGAGGTGTTGTGCTTCTTGTGGATGGTGTAGATCAAGAGGATGGTATATCATAGTACGCGGCTAGGTTTGATCATGAAGAGCGAGATTGACCAGGAGGAATTAAGTTTAATTTGTTTTGAAGCAACAACTCATAAGTAGATCTTTTGATAGTCTATGGTTGTGCTGATGCTGAAGATGCATGGAAAGCATGTGGAGATAGACTGAGTTTTCCTAAATTCAGCAATAGACGGTGGCTATGAGATTTTGAGAATGCGTTGACATTGGATTGTAGAGAGCCTAAGGAGTCCTGAGAATGCAATGGTTTTGAAAAAAAAATGCACTTCATGTTGTTTGTAGCTAATGCATGATCAAGTGCAAGATTAATGTCATGATGCAGACTGAAGTGCAATGTAAGCATAATTCAAGCCAATGTGGAGATTTGTTATGTTTGTCTTGTATTCTATTAGGATTGTGATTGTATATCCTACGTGGTTTAGTTGTGTGTACTGGGATTATGTATGGTATTACACGAGTATCCATTGGAGTCCTATTTACAGATGTGTCGGTTAGGGATTCGGTGAAACATTGATAGATATCTCGTTAAGATGTGAGACAGGGAGTGATTAGAGTGTTATTGTTTGGGGTGCATGTGAGACATCTAGAGAATATTTTGTATGTATTTCTATAACCCATTTATCATCGTGGAATTCTCTCTCTCTCTCTCTCTCTCTCTCTCTCTCTCCTCTGCCATGGTTTTTCCCTTCTTGGTTTAAAGGATTTTTCACTTAAATCTTGGTGTCATCTTGTGTATGATCTTGCTGTTAATTTTTTATCCTATTTTATTATGTGTGCTTCCGTTGTGATCCATATCTACCTGAATCACATTTCCTAACAATACAAGTTTTTTTATATTTGCAACATAGGTATTGTTAATGAACACCATTTCATGAAATAGTCAATCTTTAATTTTTCTTCCCCTTTCCAATGCAGCTGTCAATATCAAAGAGCTATCCTAATCATCTATCTTTAATGACTTCATGAGTTTCTTGGCAACCATCCAATCATCACTAGTTGCCATTATCTTTGAAACCCAATTTGAATCAATTAAAATAACTTTACACCTTGAAATGTTATGAGTAGTACTTTATAGTAGGCAGTTTAGGTGCTGGAAAAGAGACACGGATTGCAACAGTTTAAGGATTGTTCCATGGCAACAATTCCTAATACACACTGCCTTTGCTGCAAAGGTAGCACACTAACCACGGTAGTATGTTATCTTTATAAAGGAGCTGTCGCAGCAAGACAGTTCATAGCGAGGGTGGACGAATCTGTCTGTGTCTTGTTAGACGGCCAAGTTGCAAATTTGCAATTATTTAGGTGGCCTAAGTAGTACTATTGGGCCATTGGCTAAATCAAAGAATTCATAAAATATGTTTGCCATATGTTATCATACATCTAACACATTAACCTATACGTTGACCTTGTCTTTCACAACGTTGCACTTGACCGAATCCTAATCACCTGTCCAGATACTGACGGAGCAGACTTCACATTATCTGTCTTGTTATGAAAAAAAAAAAATGGTCTGATGCATCGGTTGATGATATCTAACTGGTCTTACCAGGCAATAAGAAAAGATCAGATGGTTGCAATTTTATTATTATTATTATTATTTTGTTGGGATGAATGATGGTTGCACCTTGACTGTTATCTAGCCAGAAAAAGGTCTTTAATCAGTAATCTGGCAGTGGTAGAGCATGCTGTTCTTTCTGCATTTCAAATTTCAAGATTCAACCTAAGGAACTTGGAAATGCCGTTATTTTTGTGTCAGTTTCCCGAAGTGACATGCAGACGCCCACCAACCAATTTGGCGTGCTGACCAATCAGGCATGCGCTAGTCTTAAATCTTAAATTCTAGGCAAGGAGGTAGACATTGACCCGGCAACTGCTCACCTGTTTAAAATGCAAAGTCCTAAGCTTAGCTATCTCAGAAACCTTTTTCTTTTCGTGCCCTCACAAACTCACCCATGAAGCAATCAGCTCGCTTTTGCCGGTATGCATGTGGGGCCATGTGTCCGAAGGGCGTGGTTTCGACCCTTCTCTCCCTCTAGTTGTGTAGGTTATAAAATATATCGCTCTAGTAAGCGTTACACGGAAATTTTCTTTCAGATTATGCATACAGTAAATTATAATATCTTATGGTCTAGTGTATATATAAATAAATAAATAAAACTCACTTTTATTTATTTATTTATGCCCGAAAATTGTAAATATACTGGAGAGTATTTTTTGTGACAGACTTGAGAGCATTTTCGGTTACTAAAAATTATGTACCTTTTTAAATGATTAATTATTGCAATTTTATTTTTACTTTTGCATTCTAGTCATTGCTTCTGGTATATTATATCACTTTCTCATTTTTTTGAAAATTTATCACGTCCCCGCTTTGTTTTTCCCACTACCCAAAGTAACCCTGGGCAGTACAAATTTGTTTGTGAAAGTCACTTTACCCTCTTTTTGATGATACATATATTTATTTTTATGATCATTTTTTATAGTATTTACTTTAGTCATTTCATTTTTTAGATTATTTATCTTTCACAAGCACAATCTTTTTAACTTGATGTTCAACATCACCCTTGTTCATTTGGCATCATGTATATCTGTTAGGATGATCAAAACAAACTAATTCCGAAGTAATTAGTAAAAAGTATATCTGTATACTATGCTTTACTCAAGGTATCATGTATATCTGCAGAGCCTAAGGTCAAATTGCTCACGGTTCAACACTATGCTTTAATCACACTATGAAGTAGCCTATTTCACCAATTCCGAAGTAATTGTAAAAAGTATATAAATATAAAAATCTATAACTATATATCTCAACTAAAATAAATAGACCTTCCACCGCTAAATTATATCACATTAGTATATATTTTTTTCATCGTCATAGTCATATTAAACTATTACTAATTAAATTAAACCAAATTAAGTAAGCTTGATGAATATGTGGGTGAGGCAAGTCTAGACAGTAGAAAAATCAGGAAGTACCAGTATCTATATATAGTGAAAAAAAGAATGAAATAAAGTATACATAAAAATCCCAATCAAAGACGAAGTACAAAACTACGAGAATAAGCTATCTAGCCTCATGAACAATGTATAAAGGGGCAGAAAAATCACGGGTGAATCATGGAATTTCGGATCCATATGGACAATATTTATCTAAGGATAGCGATTCCCCTTCCAACTGTGGGAATTATCTCTCCTATTGTTCCTGAATGCACAGCATCCAACAGAGTAGACGATGATGAGGAAGATGAGGAAGATGATGTTAACGACGGCCACCTTCTTCCAGTCTCTCTTAAGGTTGGCAAGCACTCCGGCCTTGCATGATTGGCATCTGTAGCACAGCACGGTGCTCTCGCTGCTCCATGCAGCGCAGTCAGGATCGCTGTAGGTGATGTTGCCCGCTGGCTTCGACCAGTTGGTTGCGCTCACGTAAGTGAAGTTGCACGCTGTGGGTGGTTTGCAGCAGCCAGACTGTGACCACGCCCAAAAATCAGGTTATTAGAGATTAGTGCTGAAGAGGGAGAAAAAAAAATCCTAATTTCTAGGAAGGATCTTGCATTGCATAATCACGTTTGATAAAAAAAATACAGAGCATGTTACATAATATATATATATATATATGCACACAGATCATGGACTAATTACTGTGTGATGGCATCTGGTCTGTTACTCATGACTTTGGGCTGTGTAATGACATTACTGAATTCAGTAATTTCTTGGGCTATTTGTATTTATCTCTCAATAGAGGGGCTCCTGCGAAAGTTGGAAGTTTGACATACTTGTTTTAATTTTCTTTATCTTTATTAAGGTATTTATTGTATGATTCCTTCAATTCTATATTTTCCACAGCAAAAACAAAATTAAAAGAAAGAAAATTACTCTTTATTGGTTCATTGATATTGATTTATTTCCATTATTTTTTAGTTCTATAATTAATTTTAATTTTCAAAAAACTTGTATCTTTTACTTTTTTCTGACCAAGAAAGCCTGCCTGATGTTTGGTTAAACAATCATGCTCACAAAACGTAACCGCGTAACTGATGTAGAAAGAAAAACGCCAAGTTTATTGGTATACCAACATTTCAAAATACTTTAAAACTCTTGAACTGACACAAAATTTCATTCATTTGTATATTTGAAGTTACGATTAAAATCTTGATTCATTGAATCAGCTGAATCCCTCCAAATTCACAAATTACTTTAAAAAAATCATATTCAGGAAACCCATATCCCATAAAAAAAAAATCCATATTCATAAATAAAATGCATCAAATAGAGTGGATTTCTGGAAAGAGAAAAAATTTAAAAAATAACCCATGAGCACACACCTGAATTGGCGACAAAGTCGATTTAAAGAAGGCATCCTGGGGCAAGTTTTTGTCCTCCAAACGGTTGCAAATCTTGCTGTCCTCCAAGCAGCTCCTGATCTTCCTCCAATTCTTGTTGCTGTTCACCCTCTTCTGCAGCCAGTTGGAATAATCCCCAAGCCGGTACTCCTTATACCCCCTGTTGGATACCACCTCACCGGCTCCTTTGTTGGTGACTACAAAGGCGAAGATGGTGAAGCAGAAGACGAGGACGATGAGGACGAACATGACGAAGAGATAGAGCCAGAGGAGCCAAGTTACGCGGCACCAGGCGCCGATGAGGCCGGCGAGCGAGACGATCATCAGGAAGACGCCGAGAGCAATGATAGGCCGCTCCAGGAACTTTTCGCAGTCGGAGCTGGCACGCGTGCTGAGCCATATGCCGGCGCCCAAGATGGGAATGGAAAGGAGGAAGGTGAGGAAGTTGAGCAAGCCGACGAGACTGTTGCTGATCCGCATCTTTGAAGAGGAGAGAATGAGAATGAGAATGAGAATGACAACAGGGGAAAAAGAGCGAAAGAAAGAAAGAAAGAGAAGAGGAGAGATATTCGTGTGGTTTGAAAAACAGGGGATCGATGAGGAAAGAAGGCGTTTGGGAGTGGAATTTATATACACATGTTGCGGGCGGTTTCAAATACAATGAAACTTCGTCGTTGTTTCGTTACTCGGCCGGTGGTGTGCTCATACACGCTTTCCTTCTTCAGAAAAGCTGGAAGATGCTGTACGCTATGGATTATGAAACCTCACCGGCTTATCCTCTCCGCGTGAGGACTGCGGAATCCGCTGGCTTGATATATATTTTTAACTCCGACTGTTAGGGTCTGTTTTACCCTGCTTATTTTGTGTAAAATGCATTGGTCCTATGCGTTTCTGGAGCTGGTTTGGCAAACCATATCTATTCAGAATGCAGTAGTGCGGTAATTGATTTTGGGAGTTGTAGAAAGCACGCACTCATATGCAAAGTCTTTGACTTCCAAATATCCAAACCCGTTGGTTTAGTGATTAGAATCTCGATTATCCTGAATTCAGGTTTCATAAACGGAAGACAAAAGTTTCTCGAAGATCTTTTCATCTTATTAGCTCCCGCTCAAACCCCAATAACAGTGATTAACCCACATTAATTTTCACCTAACGAAGTTGACATAGATATGAGATATATTAGAAAGAGTCTTGTATCAATGCGTCCGGATGCAATGAAAATTTCAATATTCTTGAGTAGAAAACTCATTTAAACAATTTTTTTTGTATAAAACTGTTAGTCTAGGTATATTATTTTAATAAAAAAATTACCTACATTAACGGTTTTTTGAAAAAATAAAAATATGTTTTCCACCCCTAATGTATTCTGTTAATAAAAAATAAAAATAAAATTTACACCTTAATGTATTGAAATTTAATGCACACTAAATATTACACTTTAAAAAATAGTCTACATAATAAAAATATATATAAGATATATATGTGCATATATTTTACTTTTGAATGGGCACACGTACAAATAATCCTTCATTTAAATTTTTTGTATTTTGACCTAAACAGTCAGACAGACAAATGGATTCCTATTGCCGGGTTCGATCCTAATCGTTGTGAGTTGTCAAATTCTGGGCTCTATTTTGACAAGGATGCAATCCACTCGCACGCCATTTTTTTGGCTATTAATATTTACATCCCATTTTTTAGGATTGAGCCATTTTTATCGCGTAATTATTCATTTTCTATAAAGACCTTCACACCCATACCCTCATACTTCCACTAGGAGGAATCTCTAAATACCCTCATATTATGGTAAAATTATAAATTTAACCCACACGACCGATGAGGCCAAAACGCTAGTGGGTGGAATAAAATGTGCGTTTAGTAATGAATAAAATTTTTAATGAAAAGTTTTGAAGAGTAAAAGTTGTCAAATGATATAATATGATAAGAATAATGATAAGTAGTAAAAAATATAAACTTAAAATAGATAGGCTAATTGTGTGAATAGTTGTGCAGAAATGACTGAAAAATAAAATAGTTGTATAGAAAAATATGAAAAACGATTAAAAATATGATAATAGCATAGAGTGAAAAATTTTAACTCGACATTTTCTATTAGTTGTCGAACACACCCAAAATCTCTAACACCCGAATAACACCCATGTGGCCACTTTGTTAAAAGTTAATATGAATTTTATTTACAAAAGTACGGATCAAATTTACTGTTTATAATTGGACAACTTGTATATATGCGACGTTACCACAATTTAATCAAGAATCATAAACAAGATTTTAAAAAATTGCAAATATTCCCACAACAAATGCAAATGGTCATTTACTGCTTTGGACTTTGAAATAGCTTTCTTTCTTTAGCATGAGGGCAGATGAAATGTAAGATATATTTTACGGCACGCTGTTATTACTTGAGACACACGTTGCTTTGACTTCTTTATTTTATTTTTCTTCTCTTGCCTCTAAAGTTCAAACGGCACCTCTCCATGCTTGTCAGAATTGAGGGTGGCGTTTGCCCCCTTCAAATTTAAAAACTTCAGCTAAGTAACGTTCGTTCACAGTTTTTCATGATTTTTTTCTTTTCTTCTATACATTTTCTTACAACTTTCAATATATTCTCTTTTTCATTTTCCACACCATCCCAAAATTCCATCTAAATTCATATTCCCAAACACTTTAAAAACAGGGGAAGTAAAACTAAGAATATAACGGTAATTTTAGGAATTAACCGTAATCAGGTAACTCAATGCATGAAAATGTCACAAGAGAGATCCTGTATCTTTTCCTAGTACCGATTTTCTCCTATTTTCTTTTCAGCATTTCTTCATTATTTCTTACATCGAACTTCTTCTTCTTTTTTTTTGTTAAATTGAATGACAACACTTCGAATTGAAAATTTGAAAAAACCATTTTATTTCGTGGTTATTCGTGTGTGTATTAGAAATTACCTCAATCGCGTACCAATGCAAGGCCACAATATTCAGTCAAAAATTTGAGGAAATCTTTTGAATTCCTATCTATTGCGATTCAGCTAAGAATCTATCCAAGGTAATTTTATAAATTATAAAAGTAAATATAGACAAAAAATTATGAGGGGCTTATAATTACGGTACTAACCCATCGATTTTACAACCGAAATGAATCTGATTAGAGTATTCCAAGGAATGTGTCTGGTCACCAAGTTGGGGCCTACTTGGGTTGAGTCAAATAGGGTTGGTGTAGACTTTGAAAATAAATAATTTGATAAAGTATAAAAATATACAAACCTAATAACCTTGCAACCTTTTATGTAATTGCACAAGTATCCAAGTTTTCAACTTTTCATGATCTTTATATTTTTTTTAGTTAGTGTCATTTATGTAGTAGTGTTAATGAATCGGGTTGAACAAGTTGGAACTTAATCATAATCTTAATTCATTTAAAATATCTTAATCGTAATCCGCTTATTAACTTATTTAATAAACCTCGACCCTAACCTATTTACAACCCATTTAATAAACGGGTTGACAGGTTGTTAACAAATTATATTACAGACAATCTAAAAGATCAAACTTTAGTAGACAATGATTTTACAGGAAGAGATAAGAGAGTATTTCCGGCCTATAAGAAATAAAAATAATGTAGTAATAAGAAAAAAGAATTAAAGTAGTAGTAGGAAAATAAAAATTGAGTGAAGGGAGGAAGACTTAGTTATTGGGAAAAATAATCAAGGGATTCACATTTATATAAATATATAACATTAATGAGTTAAACGAGTTAAACGGATTGAATGAGTTAAATAGGTTAAAAGGGTGGATAGGTTATAAAATCTTAACTTCAGTCCGTTTATTTAATTAAATAATTGTATAAATTAAAAGATCATAATCCATTTATTCAAAAATCTCAATCCAAACCCATTTACAAATGAGTTAGAAGAACAAATTGACAAATTAACCATGATTATTAACACGTGGCAAGCTTTATTTATATGGCTTGAATTTTTTAGAGTATTTCAATTCCATCCACCATCTATTTCTTTATTAGTAAGACCCCATGTCCAAACGTTTCCTCCAAAATAAAGACACGTGTGTGATGCATGCATTTCCACAGAGACGCAGAGTTGTGTGGAAATTGGGCAAAAATGGCGTTACTTGAACATTAAGTACAGAAGCATTGACTGAACGGGTCAATACCTTACGCGTACAAATTTCAAAATGCAAACTAGAAAAAATGGCACGGGTTATTTGCATACATGTCCCTAGTTCTGATCAGATTCCATCACAGAGATTTTTTTCGTCTTGTCCCTGGAAAAAAATTAGTTAAGACAATAAATTAATGAAGTAAAAATGGACATATTAGTACTATCGACAACATAACATTTTAACTACATATTTATCAATTGAATGACCATTTTCGTGGATTGTATGTAACATCTATAGTATTTTTTAGAGATTTTTACATTCATATTTAAAAGGTTTAGTTGAAATTGCAAGCATCTTATATTTTTGCAAAATTTGCATCTATCTCTCAAGGTATGCTTGAAATTAAATGCTTTTTAAAGACCCTAAACTTTTTCTAAAAATGATCAAATACTCTTGTAAATAAATAAAATTATAATATGCAAAAAATAACTTTAGAATACAAAAATAATTTATTTTTTAAAATATCCTTATCCGAAATACCGATTGGATCAAAAAAATGTGGTTTAGAATTGCACTAATGAAATGGATGTGCTTGTATCTAGTTTATTTTTTGACTGAAGGGAAGCTAATATCCTGGTTTAGGTTTAAACCCTAAATCTCTTATACACGTACATAAGGGAAGCTAATATCCTGGTTTAGGTTTAAACCCTAAATCTCTAATACACGTACATACTCTCGTCAACATTTTTATTATCAAATGTTGAAATTTTTGTACTTTTATAAAATTAAAGAATATACCTACAATTTTACGAAATCGTGAAAGCAAAGTAGGATGGTGTAATCACTGTGATAAGGAAACAGTGGCCTCACAAGAGGTAGTCAAGTTCGGGCCCCCAACCAAATCCATTGCAGTGGTGTGTGTTAGGCTAGTGATGTGGCAGTCCAATCCTTGTTTCTAAACTATATACGGGTCTGGACGAAAAAGTCGGATGTAATTGTATAGATCATGGCAACAAAGAGAAGGAAGCTTTTTTTATTATTATTATAATTGTCTAGAATATCCATTATTATAAATGAACCAATTGGCCTTTTTAACGGGTCGAACCGGAAACCAACCAGTCTGCTCTTGCCCACTTTATAATTTAATCCAATTGTTTAAAGTATATTATTTATAATTAATTTTGAAATATAACGACAAATAGTATAATTTATTAATAAAATATCTATTGGATTAGATTAATATTTATAGTTAAAATTTTAAATTTATGTGATGTTGTTTTATAATTATTTTTAGAAAATATACTCAACAGGATGCTTGGTAATTGGGTTTAATCAGAAGGTTGTATGGTTGGACCATGAACCTCACACATAACTGGTTCAAGCCCAAAACTGTCGCCGACGCGCGCGTCTTTGAGGAGGAAAGAACCGAAAATTGAAAAAAAAAAACAAGGGAAAGTGGGAAACCAGGGCGAAAGAAAGGACGCTGTAAGCGGTTTTCACTTACCAAGTTACCATGAAACGCCGGAGCCCAATTCAGTGCACCCGGGTGCACTCAGCCTCAACGCACCCGGGTGCACTGCACCTATTTTTTTTTATTTTTTTTGAA
>JAXCLR010000092.1:11876413-11893163 GCA_035584095.1 Annona squamosa | reverse complement strand
CACTTTTGTGTAATACAGTTATAGATATTTTTTTGCAGAAATAAAGTATTCAGCATTTTATTTTTTTAATATTTTTGGTTTTGGTTTTGGTTTGATCTAACCAAATAAGGTGGACCAGTTGAAAATAGGCATGTTAGATCACAATACATATAATTTTTATGTTACGCATCCATACTTGATCTATGTCGTTTAGTTATGTTTGATATATGTGATCTTGGATGGGTCTAGTCACGATAAATGTAACAAAGGTCGCCTTGGTTCTATATTGGCATAATTAATGAAGGAGATTGTTCGGAGATGATTTTGGTACGATAGCATAAGATTTAGAGCTTATAAGGTTATATATATAATTATAAAATACATGTTATCCAAGTGGGAGATTGTTGAAATTTTGGACACATATATATTATTTATATATATGTGCTATCATAAATTAACGGCCCAAATTATAAAAGTGATTTTATAATGGGCCTAAATCATTTAATAAGTATGGATCTCCTATGCATGGAAACCCTATAGCCTATTTTCTAATTTCTATTTTTATAATGGGTTAAATTAGAAATATGAAAGATAGGTTTTCTATAAAATAGGTTGTGGTCCCCGGGTTATGCATCCTATTAAGGTTCTTTTTTGTCATCCCATCAGTAGAGAAGAGGAGCTACCTTCTCCTAAAACCCTAGGAGCATTAACTTGGAAGACCCAAGAACTATAAAATAAAGAATAACAGCATCCATGGATTCAGGTACACTTCTACTTATGTCTTTACTTTCTTAGTAATTTTAGCATGGCGGATCCTGTTTGATTATGGATTTAATCAATTTGGTTTTCCTAACACGGCAAGCTCTCTTATTAGTATACTGATAACTAAGCTTCTGACAATCCTCATTTGGTTGGATTTGCAGTAGATCCCGAAGTCAATCCTTCGTGCTAGCAAATCCTTGTCTCATTGTTGCTTCTCTCACCAAATTTATGTGGGCCTAAGCACCCCACGACAGTAATTTCTCCCAGCATTAGCTCCACAAACGTGGGTGACTGCAGCAGACAAAATTTATCGATGCACGTAGCTCCTCACAGGGTGCTCTGAGCAGACAAAATTTATCAATGCAACTAGTCAGAGAAGAACTGCCTTCATCGATGACTACAACCCCGTCGAGCAAATGTTTGTTGGGATGTGGATGGCGAAAGACTATTATCGATTCATCACTGGAGGAGAAGACGACTGCAGAGAGAAAGGGGCATAAAGGAGGGTACAGAGAGGAAAAATGAGAGAGGAGACGAGAGAAAGAAAGGAGTTCCATAAGGTTAACTCGGGTCCGTTTTGTTTGAGTCGGGCCGTAGTCTATCCAATCAGTATCTTATTTGAAAAAAATCTTATCCTAATTTACCCATTTATCAATTTGGTTTCTAGTATACTCTACCTTACTCATTAACTATAGAATTGGTTCCTGTTTTGGTTTCTTTAATACTCAAATATAATATTTTTAAAAAAAATATTTCTAAAGCAATATTCATTTATATTTTAAAATCACTGGCATATATGTTATTGTTATATTCATTTATATTTTAAAATCACTGGCATATATGTTATTGTTATATTCATTTATATTTAAAAATCACTGGCATATATGTTATTGTTATATTCATTTATATTTTAAAATCACTGGTATATATGTTATTGTTTACATTATTATATATATAATATAAAGTATATACTGTCACAACCTAATCATTAAAATTACTAATATATTATAATGACAATTCATAAGCTTATTTATAAAAAAAATTTCGAAAGTCAATTACATAAAAACTTCTCTAGTTTCTTACTTCATAATTCATAACTCCAAGGGGCATAAGATTAATTGAAATTGTTGTGCACACAGGACGTTACAAATAATACATAACATATACTATATAATATATACCATATACATATATATAATTATACTCATGTGGGTTAGTTCATGATACCTAACATATCTACACTATCTATATATTATTTGAGGAAGTAGGTAATAATTTGTACCTCTATAAATAATAATTTGTATATGCGTGGATAATATTTCGTACCCTACCCTACTCAAATTAAAGTCAGGTCAGTGGGTACACATAGGTACCCTGCCAAGTTGCACCGCAGGTGATTAGCAATTTCTTTTCCTTGCAGCTGCATGCGAGAGAGGGTGGAAGTGGTAGCAATGTGGAAGTGAGAGAGAAAATCGGATGGGGAGGGTGCAACAAAACTTCACCAGCATTAATTACAGTGACAGCGGTTGATTTTCAAAAACCAATTCAACAGCCGAGGTTTTGCTCGCAGCATCTAGAGGCAGGGAATGGTGGTTGAAAATATGCTAAGATCTTATCCATATGAATGTTGATTCGAAGGTAATTTAAATTCCTGGTAGATTCCTCCAAAATATAACATTTATCCTTCAATTAACCAAATTATTTCTTTATAAAAGTAAAAAATAAGAATAAAATGATAAAGGAAAAAGCAATATTTTTAGGGTGAGAAAGATGAACAATTAGAAATGAATTTGACCTCCAAATAGGTATGCGATATATGTAGATGGTGACACTTGTAGAATTGACATCATACATATTGCATGGAATACCCATCATATCGTTTTGCATACCCATCATATCGTTTTGCGTACCCATTGTATAGAGTCTACCTTGTCGTATGTGTAGGTGATGGAGAACGTGTTAGCAATAGCAAAGCAAACATATGATTAGTTAAAAAGGATAAGAATATTTTACGTAAGAAGAGGGTTTGATGAGTTCAAGGCCTTCCTCAAAAATACAAGGAAAAGAATTTCACCATCTGACATAAAGAAAAGGCATACAAGTATCCTTAATTAAGATTTGTAAAGATGGTCGAGGCATTGCAAAAAGAGAACATATTGAAATTTTAGAATTGTTGGAGTGGAACTCTTGCGTCGTAGGCCTTTTCTATAAAATTTAGGTGCAATCTTTTAATTACAAGTCTAAAAGAAAAATCTCATCATAACATCTTGTGAAATGATGAATCATAGCAATTCTGTGAGTAAATCAAGATGTCAGAGGAGCAACTTTGCTAACATGGGTCACCTTTTGCCAGTAGCAATGTCAAAGGAGCAACTAGGTATGATAACTTGGATGATCCAAAAATTGTGGTCAATTCATGCAGATAGGCCATTAATCCATGTGACCTTCTTATGAGCTGTACTGGAAGGGCTACATGGGATGAGTCATCGCGTACTTGCCTTATGTGTCGAGGCATTATCTTTATGATGAGGCCAAGGTTGGTTTAGGCTACAAGCAAAGACATAAGAGTTCTGCCTCAACCAAGACAATCTTACTATGTCAGTAAGCATGGGTAATTTCCTATAAGATTTTTCATCATAGGTACCTATTACTTTGATCTTAATCTAAAAAATACTCATTATATTTCAAAATTTTCAAATATACCTATTAGCATCAAGAATGAGGACATGAAGAATGAGGACGTGAGATAGAGCATCAACATCTATGCATAATTGGACTAGTTACGTTATTTATTTGTAGAAAGCAAAGTGAGAAAAATTGGCGTGTATTGCATGGCTTGTGGAATAATCTCCATATTTGCAAAATCTATGCCACTAATTAGGTGGGCCATAAATTCTCCTTTCATGTAAAATATTCGACTTTTCGTGCATGGTTTGACCTTCAATCTTTAGCCATCCATTTGCACATGAGTCATGTATCCTATTTGCTTGAAATTGTCTTTTCCCAACATATAATGCCATTTCTTTTTTTCAAAATGCCTGATCTTCACTCCTCCGATTCTCAATCTAAGATGTTGAGATCCAGTGCCCACTTTCTTGGTTTCACTTGTCTTGGGGAGTTCCCTGGAAAAATAAAAATAAAAAATCAAAGCTGTCCATTATCGTTCGTTCTCTTCGAAGCTCTCTCCATATTTCTATTTAGCATTCCAAACCGTTGATTTTGCCGAGATAAGTGGGGCGTCTACAATAGGGTGTGATGACATTTTGCTTTTACACGTGTGTTTGCAGCGGTAAATATTTAGATCATGTGGATCTTCTCGTTTTAATATTCTTAATTAGAGTCTATCAAAATTCTAGATCAAAGAAATCTTGCATATTATCCCTAGCCAATTATACCATGCACGACAGATTTATTGTCCTTTTGATTGATTATAATTCCTATAAATAGGTTTGATGAGCTCTGAAACATAAAACACGCCCCTTTCAAAGCCCGTCATTCATGATGAAAAAGTGATTTCATTAAAGACGTAATTTGTTTGATAATAATCATATTTATTTGGTGCCTTATTAAAAAAATCATTTTACCCTCCTCAAAATTAAATCAGGCCGATGAAGTTTTAATTACTGTGGATTCTTGTTACCTATTGGTAATTCAATATATTGTTCTAAGGACGGCAGTGTATGTGCACTCGTTGGAAGTGATTATAATTTAAGTTTCACAGTAAAACAAAAATTTTTTAAGGGGAGTGCTTGTTTTTCATAAAAACTTTTCAATTTAAAATTTTTAGCTCTCCAAAATTATCATATTTTTAATTATTTTTTCACTTCTTCCTATGCAACTATTCTACTTTTCAATTATTTCGGCACAACTACCTATATATTTAACCTACCTATTTTAACTTTATTTTCTTTACTTCTCATCATTACCTTACTATATCACATGATTTTCTTTTACTTTGAAATGCTAAATGGAGAGTGAAAAGTTTTAATTTAAAAGTTTTATGAACTTTTCATTCTCTATAATTATTTTATTTTTAATTATTTCTTTACATATTTCTATACTATTAATTTATTTTTCAATCACTTCTACACAATTATCTAGACAACTAACTTATTTATTTTAATTTTATTCTATTACTTCTTATTATTATTCTTACTATATCACATCATCTTTTTTTATTTTAAAAAATTTTCATTTAAAAATTTTATCACTTCTCATACGCACCAATTTATCCCCATTATCTTGGGTATTCTTTTTGTATAAACTTAGTGATGATGTGTTGCTTAAGTATATGATCGGGATCACTGGCACTAGGCAATTTGAACTTAAGAGGTTATGTTAATAGTTCAAAGGGGCATTCACATCAAAATAAAGTTCTGAAAATTTTTTCAAAATTTTAAGGAAAATTATTTAATTTTTGAAAATTTTCCATCCGAACTCTAGGAAACCGCTTATGATGGGAATGAGTTTCAGCATTAATATCAAGCCATGATGTCCAACTACCCTTTTGCTTTATTTTTATTTTAGAACCAATTTTTAATCCAACCTATTTATTATCTTTATTAAAAGATATTTATTTAAGTTGTCAAAAATTGTTACCACTTGCCAAATTCTATGGGACACTTGGTAACGCCGGATGACTTACAGAGGTCGGGCATTTGAAGTTTCTCCTTTACCGGAGTATATGAAAAAAATGTCCTCCTTGTAACGAGAGTATTTATAGTTGTCCTCCAAATATAAGAATATTTATACAATATATCTCTCTGTAGTGAAGGTTGTGAAAATGTCTTATTCGTAATATTAAGATGTCACAATGTATATAATTATAATAAAAAAATCATTACCACTTTTAAATAACAAAGTAGTTGAGGTGAATATGTATAGTGTTTATAAAGTGATTATGTGTTCAAGCGTGAGGTCCTAAGTTTGAAGTTAAGGAGAGGCAATTTGTCTCATTCCACATGTCAGAGTTGTCTTCAGATAATTGTCTTGGCATCCAAGGGAAACAAGTGACATAATAGAAAATTTTGTGAAAAATCACTTTGATAGTAAACTTAGATGTTTTAAAATTTTAACTTTTTTTAAAAATGAATATATAACTATTAAAATTAAAAATTAAGTATATGAGATAAAATAGTTTTTATAAATGTGATTTTTAGAATCAGAACATTGGTGAATGTTGTAAATAATTTATATTTAAAAAAAAACTAGAAAAGCAAAGGAGTGCATCCAACATTTTGGTTACGTCATATTATAACCCATTAAACTTGATTTCAAAATTAACGGGCAAAGCGAATTTCACATTATTATTATTGTAGTTGTTAAAGTAGGGTAAAACCATTTGGCCACCAATAGGTTGATGGAGTGGTTTTGCAAAATCATATTAAACATTTATAATCTATAAGTCTCCAAAGTAATTTTTGGCATTATAAGTATATCCATGCTAACTCATATGTTGAATGATTTAGACGCAAAAAAAAAAAAAAAAAAAAAATTAAACGCAACAACTTGTAAACATTAGTTTTAAATCATTCTTAAGAAGGAATAATAATATACATGTCAAAGTGCTTTAAAAATCGTCAAGTTAAAACTTTTCATTCTTCACAAATATTCTATTGTTGAATCATTTTTAACATTTTTTATACAATTATCATAATTTTTAATCGTTTCTACATAATTACCTACACAACTAATCTATTTGTTCCAACTTTATTCTATTTACTCTTCATCATTATCCTTATCATATTACGTCGTTTGATAACTTCTATTCTTTATAACTTTTCATTAAAAGTTTTATCTATTCCCAAACACACCTTAAAACAAGAAGAAAAGATGGTTAAAATTTTATTTATTTTTCCCATTGAATAAGGGTCATGCATCTCATGTAATCCATCCACATATAATGACAACCCTAACACATGACAAGCAGAATTTTTTTTTAAAAAAAGCTCATACATATTATGTATGTGTATACATACTACGCAGCCACCCTTCCTTATTTATTTATTCACACAAAATGGTGTTTGTTCAACTCCAAGGAAGAAGGATTATCTTCTCACTTGCCACCGCCGTCGCCAGAGCCTGAACCTGACCCCGCGTGTGATCCTGCACGAGACCCGGCAGAGGAGCCTACGCGAGAGCCCGAGCCAGACCCAGCAGAAGAGCCTGCCTCTAACCCAGCGCATGAACCTGCCCTCGAGCCTCCCGATCCAGAACCGGCATGTGAACCTGCGTGAGACCCAGCGTGCGAGCCTGCGCTGGAGCCGGCCCCAGACCCGGAACCAGACCCCGAGCCAGACGCAGAAGACGAGCCTGAGCTAGAGCCAGAGCCAGAGCCGGAGCCGGAGCCGGAGCCGGAGCCGGCACCGCCGCCTCCCAGACCAATGCCGCCTCCAGCTCCCACTCCAACCCCAATTCCACCTCCCAACCCCAAGCCCAAGTCCTTCCTCACCGCTCGGCTTTCACCCGACAGCGCATGGGCAGCCAGAAGCAATGCAAGAGCGATATACCTGATGCACGCCATTTTACTAGCTCTACTTCAAGACCGAAGGATGAGATGAATGCTCCCAATTAGTCTCTCAATCTCTTAATTTGCACTGATGTGATTCATACATGAATAAGGTCATCTATTTATACACAGTCAGTCATGGCCATTGGTGGGTGCATGCCAGTGGTAGGCCTTTTGTGATTTGGTTGGGGAACGAATTGATGTTGTGGATGAAACGAAGCCATGTGTTGTAGGTGGGGAGAGTGTTTATGGAACACCTTGACACGTTTTTGCTGGATGAAGCACAGCAGCCCGTCCACTAAACTGGTGGATGACTTCGTGGCTTGTTAGAGTGCATATTGTTCTGAGGTGTGGAGGATATACGCACGTACGTGGAAGGGATTGTAACCGTTGAAGATGGGCCGACTCCGCGTGATAATGTGGATTGACTTGCTTGGTCCAGCACATTTGTATGATCTAAACATGAACCAGTGGCAGAAATGATGGGTGGTATGTTTATTGGGTGGATGTCGAAGCAAGTGGGTCGGCTGAACGTGGAGGAGCATTCGCGTAGCATTTAGGACAATTGTAAGAATCGTTTCAATTTCAGCGGGGAATCAACAAATGGCCATGATCTTTTACGGCCGACTCGTAAACACTTATTTTTTTATTTTTTATAAAATTATTAATCTAAGGATATTCAATTTATAAACTAATTTTTATCAGTTTTAAGAATGCATAAGTATTATTTTGAGATGTTTAAACACGAGAGTATGTTAGTTATTTTCAAAGGTAGAAAATGACTAAAATATTTATATATTTAGCAGTTAAAAAATACTTATACATTTAAAAAGTAATAATAATTAATTTATAAAATAAATACACATAAATTAACAATTTTATAAAAAGTAAAATAATACATTTGCTTGCTGGCCGCAGATGGGATCACGCGGCATTAACATATATAGATTATGCATAGCTACTTTCTTATTCAAAGAAGAAAAGATATATTATATATTTTTCTTACGTAAATATAAGGGGATTTACACCTTGACTAACAACTTTTTACTGAAATTATACCCTTGCCAACTTTTTCGAAATAATTGCAAAAACAGCAACAACATTTATTGTGCCCTATGAAGTTGTCAAGACTTATTATGTTTGTCCATTATAATCAAGTAAAAAACGGTGTTAAATCTACCGTACGTATGGTATATTTCACTAGGAATATATATATATATATATATATATATATCGCTTCCATCTAGAATTATAACAGTTTTTGGGAACATTTAAATGAAAATATGTATATATTCCACTGCATCAAATTCAAGCATTTTAACAAACCTCCATTTCCTTATTTATTCACTCGCACACACTGCTATATGCTTATTCAACTCCCAGAAAGTCATTCCAAAAAAAAACAAAAAAATCCTAGAGGAAAAAAAGGTAATCTTTTTTCTCACTTCCCATTGCCTTCGTCGAGAGATCCTACTGGCGCAATAGACTCAGCAGCAGCAGCGTATAAAGCTGCAGACTGGCCAGAGACAGAGCCGCCCTTGTCACCAGCACCAGCGCTTAATCCTACCCCAACCCCCATTCCCACGTCATAGTCCTTCCCCGGCACTTGGCTTTCACCCAGCAATGCAATTGCATGGGTGGCAACAACCAATGCAAGAACCAAGTACTTGATGCACCCCATTTTTGTAGCTCTGCTGATGACACCAACACTCCCAATTTTAATCTCAATTTCTTTGCAATTCACAGATCACTAAGCTCGTATATATAGACATGGATGTAGCTGTTCCATCTCATATCCCCATGGTCGCGTGCACGCTCCTTGTGCGTACAGTGCTGCCTATAGCGTATGCGTTGGTGGTGGGCGTCTTCCGTTTTGAGTTTGCTAACTGTGCTTATGGCACATTTTTGTTGGACGAAGCACATCAGCCCACCCATTTCCCTAAATGCCGGATGATTTCGCGGCTTGTCAAGGACATATAAATTTATTGCCTGTTGGAAACTTGGATCAGAGAAAATGTGTTTGTACGGGAATTGGGACATGATTGTAAGAGAAATGGGAAAAATAGACTATTATTTTTTGAAAATAAGAATTTTTTTTAAAAAGTAATAAATTTTATTTCATCTTCATCCCATCCTCATGTCTAAACGGGGCCT
Organism: Annona squamosa; assembly: GCA_035584095.1. Taxonomy (NCBI): domain Eukaryota; kingdom Viridiplantae; phylum Streptophyta; class Magnoliopsida; order Magnoliales; family Annonaceae; genus Annona; species Annona squamosa. Next base: position 11,883,760 of record JAXCLR010000092.1, on the reverse strand, counting down.
TTTTAAATTATAAAATAAAATTTCGTTCCATCTATTACATTTCGTAGCATTTATTTACATGAATATAAAGTTTCTTCAAAATTAAAAATGATTATAAGCTCTCCTTCAAAAAAAGATATAAAACCAATATAATAAAATTGTTTGATTTGTGTATCAATTTTTAAAGTATTGTTATAATATATAAACCTTCTAGAACATGAATCTTATGTGAATGAATGATTGTTATAAAGTATTATAATATTCTAAGACATCTGTGAGTAAAATTAAATACTTTTATAATTTACACATAATTATATCTGTCTTTAAGCAAATGTGGACCACCCAATATTCCTGTGGATCTGATTTGTGGTAGCATAATGAAATGAATGTTTTAAAATTATGTGACCAGCATCAATGTAACCTCATTTCATCAGTATTGCGCCTTAGTTAGGGTGCAATATGTAGCCTAGCATATGGTGAAAGTAACTACAGTACTTGCCACCATTCTCATTCCCCCCCGGGTCTGACCTTAGCTTAACCCGTAAATGTTAAAAAATAACTATAGCACCTCTATGTTTAAAATTAAAAAAATATATGCATATTTAAAAAGATAAAACTTGGTTTATAGATAATATATATCTAGACTATCAATTTCATAAAAAACTAAAAAGTTTTAATAAACGGGCTTTTATAACTGATTGAAATTCCCCATTTCCAACCAAGAAATGATCGCTGGGCCGCCCATGAATGTGCGTTTTTGTTAGATGACGAAACCCCGTGCCTTCCTGGATGATCTCGTGGCGTGATTTATGCTGCCAGCATTAATTGGTGCTTCTATGTAAGTAGTTGTTTGGTTTTGGCTCAGGTTGGTGATTATAAGAAATGTATACCTGTATAATCTTTTATAACTATGTCATTATCCTATACCACTAGTTGCATAGATTGGTTTTCATGCAACTTGATGACCTGGGCTAACAATCTCATTATAATAAATAACGTAACTGCTTGAAGAAGGATTGGAATATAAGAATAAAATAGTTAAATAGTTAAAATGTCAAATTATAGTTTAAACAATATGTCAAAATAGTGGAAAGAAAACGACTTTCCCACAAATGCTTTTTGCCAAAAAAGGCCTTGATATAAAATATATGTGATGTTCATTTTTTTGGCATATTCAAACAAAATGCAACTCTTTTATTGCACATGGCTAATTATATTTAGAAATTAAAAGTAATGGTACTCGTTACTGCCAAGGCATCTCTAGGATGGATGCTTTCCCCTTTGTTCTTCCCAGGCACTGTAGCTTTTTAATTGCTTGGTGAAAAAACACAAGTCATTTTTAATGCATTTTATATAGTTTGGATTTTAATTCTTAAGGTGCAAGTGCATTGGATTTTCATTAATTCAATGTAACCCAATTCACAGCCTAATTTTAACTTAGGCCAATGCAACCTAACGCAATCTACAGTTGTCTAAAGCTTCTTCAACCAACTCAACCCGAATATATTCCATAACAATCCTATCCCAACGCAACACAACCCAACCTAACCCAACCCAACTACAAAAACCAGGCTAAAATAACAACCTAACTTCCAACCTAAACTCCAACCCAACATGACCTACACAAGCCCCCAAACTCATAACCCAACTATCCCCACCACAAGCACTTTACTAAATTAACTAATTCATATTAGAGTTATTAATTGATCGGGCTAAATGGATTAGATTCTAATCATAATTCTAACCTATTTAAAAGTCACAACCTTGATTTATTTATTTATCGATTTAAAAACTTTAATCCTAATTAGTTTACAACCCATTTAATATACGAGTTGGGAGTTTGTTAAAGGATTGTTTATATGCATTGAAAATAAGTTAAAATCAAACTAATTTAAACTCTTGATAATTGAAAAAAATCATATTTAAGAATAAAAATGTACTTGATTAATTTAAAAATAAATGATCTAATATAAACGTCTTTTAAAATTATTGTTAATCTAGTATAATGCCTAATTTGTTCCTATTTCAATATGTAAATAATATTTTATTTTCATAAAATAACTCAATCAACATAAATATGTATTTGCAAAACTTAAAAACATGAATTTAATACAATGATGGACCAAGCAAGACTTCCTATGATCAAATAAATTTAAGCCGTCACATTTTAAATATCATAATTAAGATCATAGATATCTTTTATGTACCACCTTTACCAGGTTGAAAATAAATTACCAAATGAGTTCACAAGCTGTAAATATCTAATCCTAATTTATTTATTTATTTGAATAGTTGAACAAGTTAATAAATCATAAATCATTTATTAAAAAATTCTAACCCAAATTCATTTATAAATGCACTAAATGAGGGAGTTCATGGGTATAGTTGAGTCAGTTCATTAACATCCCTAATTCACGTTTGTAATATTAATAACATTAGAAAATTTTACATGCACTAATGCTGGCCCCATATAAAACGTCACAAGTACCATTATTCAATGCTTTCTCGGGAGGCATTTAAAGTTGCCTCTCTATTTTAAGCATGTATTTTTTTGTTGATGGGATTTTTTTATCACTCTTTATGACTTGTGACATATGTTTTTTATTGACCTTTTCTTATTATTAGTTTTTGCATTGAAGTATTTTGCGTTGTTTATTCTCTTCGGGATAATAATTACAGAATATTTCTAATTTATATTTTCAATCATTGTTCTTATATAACAAGTTTATTGATTATGTTTACTTATTTTATTTTAATCGTTATTCTTCATCTGGGTTGGGTTGAATGGGTTGAACGTTAAACCCTGGGTTGGACGAAACCATAGTGCTTCCCGGCCACTCTACTTTCACCCAGCAATGCAATCGCATGGGTGGCAACAGGCAATGCAAGAACCAAGTACTTGATGCACGCCGTTTTTCTAAATTTGCTGATGAGACCAACACTCCCAATTAAGCTCAACTCCTTTGTGATTCACACGTAACTAACATCTAAGGCCGTGTATGTATATATAGCCATGGATTTTGAGACGTTGGTTGCTTGCTCCTGGGAGCATGTAGAGCTGCATGCTCTCTAGGGCATCATCTACTCTTTTTTATTTTTTTTGAAAATTTTTTCATAAAATTGTTAAACCGAATGTGTTTAATCTTTAGATAAATTTACCATTTTTGAAGTATTTTAGATATTTATTTTTAATTTTTGAAAATCAGCGACATTTTAGGTAATTTTAAATTACGAAAACGCCACTGATTTTCAAAAATTAAAAATAAATATCTAAAAATTCATTAAAATAGTAAAAATTGATACATATTTTAAACATATTTAGGTTAACAAGTTTACGAAATTTTTTTTTTAAAAAATAAAAAAAGTAAGTATATGCGCCCGGGAACGTACAGCCTGCATGCAACCAAAGTCCTGGATTTTGCTATTGTATCTCATGCCCACATGGTTGCGTGCACGTGCCTGCGTTGGTGGCGGGCCTCTTCCACTTTGGGTGCGCTGACAGTGCTTTGAGTTCTGACACGTTTTTGTTGGATGAAGCACATCCGCCCACGCACCCATTAAATGCTGGATGATTTCGCGGCTTACTGGGCCCTCCTTAATATTTAGATTTTAAAATATGCTATTTTAGATCTAAATCATTAACTAGTTTTAGAACATATTTTTTTACTATAGTACCAAAAATAATTTTCTTTCAAACCTTATTTCTTGAAAAAATAGCACCAAAGTAAATATATAATTATTAAAATTTTGAAAAATGTATGTTATGTGTATATAGTATCATAGAGTTTGGAATATATGAATTTTTTGGAATCATAAATAAATGCAAGTGGATAAACAAAATGGATGCTTCAGATTTTAAAAGATATTTTTTAAAATTTAGAAATCAAAGATAAACATAAAGGGCTATTGCTTCCATAAGTACCGAATCATTGACCGATAAATTTAAGATGTCTTGGGATACACTAAGATGAAACATGACTAAATGAAGTTCATTTTAATTATTATGTAACAAAAAATTCACTCTATCAATTACATTTAGCAGCACTTATTTAACAAGAATACAAAGTTTTGCCAAAATCAATTATTTCTATGAGCTCCATTTTAAAAAAAATTATAAAATCAACATGATAAAATTTTTAGATTTATATATAAGTTTTTAAATTGGTAATACAACATATAAACTTTCTAAAACACCAATCCTATGGGAATGAATGATTTTATAAAATATTATAATATGTTCATATATCTGTAAAAAAAACTTATGTGCTTTTCATAATTTTCAAATGGTCATATGTGTTTTTAAGCCAATGTCGACTACCCAATATTCCTGTGGATTTGATTTGTGGCATTTTAATAAAATGATGGTGTGTTTGGAAATACATAAAACTTTTGATGAAAAGTTGTAGAGAGAAAAGTTGTAGAGAGTAAAAATTGTCAAATGATTTGATACGATAAGGGTAATGATAAAATCAACATGATAAAATTTTTAGATTTATATATAAGTTTTTAAATTGGTAATACAACATATAAACTTTCTAAAACACCAATCCTATGGGAATGAATGATTTTATAAAATATTATAATATGTTCATATATCTGTAAAAAAAACTTATGTGCTTTTCATAATTTTCAAATGGTCATATGTGTTTTTAAGCCAATGTCGACTACCCAATATTCCTGTGGATTTGATTTGTGGCATTCTAATAAAATGATGGTGTGTTTGGAAATACATAAAACTTTTGATGAAAAGTTGTAGAGAGTAAAAATTGTCAAATGATTTGATACGATAAGGGTAATGATAAGTAATAAATAAGTAAAAGTTGAAATAGATAAGTTAGTTGTGTCGGTAGTTGTGTAGAAATGATTGAAAAGTAGGATAGTTGCATATAAAAATATGAAGAAATAATTAAAAACTAAGATAGTCATGGAGATTGAAAAGTTTTAAATTAAAAGTTTTAACTTGATAACTTTTATTTATTACCAAAGACGCCCTGAATGTCTTTTAAATTATATGTCCACGACCCTAGTTAGAGTGCAACGTTAATGGAGCCTAGCCACCCATGAATGAATGGTTTTGTTATATAAGATGGTGATACTGAATGGCAGTACGGGATGATTTGGGGGTCTTGTTTTACGCCACCGTTAATTGGTGGACGTACATATATAGCGTCTACGTAATCGGTTGTTTGGTTTTGATTCATGTAAGAAATTCAGATTTGTTGACATCTTCGTTTGATATTTGTAATATACAACTATAAATTTCAAAAAATGGACAATTTTAAATGCGTGGAAGTGATTGTAACCGTTGGATACGGGCCAAATCCGCGTGATCATTTGGATTGACTTGCTTGGTCCAGCACATTTATATTATGCAAACATTAATTACTGGCAGGATGATGGGTCGTATGTTTATTGGATGTCCACACAAATGAATATGGGAGCATTCGCGTGGTACGTAGGCAAATTGTAAAATGAGTTTGAATTTGAGGGCCGGTGGCCGATCATCAGAGGACGATTGTTATGTAGGGTCCCGCTTCTATATTTCAAACCTCTTTTGTTCATAATTTAAGCATTTTTCTTTATTTAGACGCATTTTTCAACAAATGTGACCCATACTATAAAAAAAACAAATGTGACTAATAAACATACTTGATTAAGATGAAACTTGATCTTTTCAAAAGACGCTGAATAAATTGAATTTTCTATTAATAATTAAAATCTAAAAATTTGAAAAGCTTAACTTGCTTTGCTTCTACGTAAGCTAGTTTTATAGAAGAGAAACCCCATTATATATATACCTAGTTACCCATCCAAAGAAGAAAAGATATATCATAATCCTAGTATTATATTTTATATTGTCTGATTTTTTACATGAATAAAAAGGAGATTTATACCTTTACGAACAATTTTTTAGCAAAATTGTACATCCAAGAAAAATACCAGTAAGTCCCGTTTGGTCGTGCTGTGCCAAAAAAGTTACACACTTATTTATCTCCAAGGTCGTGTAGTTATGTTTGGATAGGATTTTAAAAAACCAGTTTTTGCAAATTTTTGTGCATCAAAGCTAGAGTCCTAACGTTTGCGGAAGGCTCGAATTCATAGTTTATTTGAAACAGGCTACCTATCAAACTTTTTCTACTGAAATTAAGTTCAGCAAAACAGAGCCTTATAGTGCTTCATGAAGTAGTCAAGATATCATCATTCTATATTTAACTTTTAGTTTTTATATTGAATCTTAGATTATATTTAAAACACTATACATAATTCTCTGGACCGTTAAAATACATTGTATTTGGAACAGCTGTAAAAAATCGTCATCATCATGAGTTATTAATTTCTTACGAAAAGGAGTCAGTGGCATGGTTTTTGCGACACAGCTATAAAAAATTAATAAATTGTGATAATATAAATTTTTTATGGGCTAACTATTCTTGAGTTTTTTTGTTGACATTCGCATATTTTCAAAATTGTGCTTCCCTTTTAATGAATTACGTGCATGTTCCAAATGATACGAGATTCTTAGATCGAATCCGTAACTAGGATTAAAATGTAATGACGTATATTGGAAATGGTAAAGTTATATTAGTAATGGGTAAAATTGTATTTGAAATTGAAAAAAATGTATTGAGAATTCGAAAGCTATATTGGGAATGATAATACAAATTCAATTCAAAAATCTCATATCATTTTGAACATGCCCTAAAATCAAGTGCTTACCGCCATCTCCCTTCATATAAGAATTTTTTTTTTAATGCATATGAGCATTAACATGTTTTGGTTGCTTTTAATTTGGTAAAATTTTTATAATTTGGGCATGATTTAATTCATTGTTCTTCCTTTTTTCGATTGTTGTTTAATCACAATCAACTATGGAAGAAAAAGTAAGCATAATATGTAACAAAATTCTGTCTTTAGTCGGAATCACTATTTCATCATGTATAGCCGGTTATACTTTTGTTTTTTTGTTTTTATTTTTCAAGGCTCATTAGACTTATTACAAGTGCCAATTATAATCAATTAAAAAAGGTACTAAATCTACCGAGAATAGTGTAGTTCGCTAGAAATATATGTGAACATATAAAATTAGAATGGCCTTTGGAAATGTTAATAGAACGAGAAGGTCCACAAAATAATTGCTGCGACAAACACACAAGTGGAAAAGCAAAATGCCAATCCAGATATATATATATGTATATGCACGTATAAATTTAACAGCATCAAATTCAAGCGCACACAAGCCACACCATTCCCTTATTTATTCTCTAGCAAACACTACTGTTTATTCAACTCCCAGAAAGAAAAGGAGTAATTTTCTTCTCACTTGCCATTGCCCTCGTCATGCGATCCTATTCCTGGTGCAATAGACGC
>JAXCLR010000092.1:11828989-11843255 GCA_035584095.1 Annona squamosa | reverse complement strand
AATTTTCTTATACCAATGACATTTTACTTAAAATTTTTATTATACCCATACCTTTAATACAACTATTATTTATCACATTAAATACGATTTTTCCATTTTAAAAATTTTCTAGTCAAACTAATACAACTTTTAAATTATTTAGCATCATATATTTATGATTTACTACCATAAATTTAGTTATGTCAAGGTTAAATTGTCTTAATTAAAAATTTTTAAATAAGCAAAATCGTCATTTGAATAAGATAGATAATAATTGTATTAACAGTACGAGTATAAAAGGAATTTAGAATAAAATATTATAGGTATAGAAGAAATTTATAAAATATTATTATTATATAAAGAATATCGGACAAATATTACAAACATGATAAGAATTTTTTCCTTACGAATTATTTTTAATTTTTTATCACTTGTGAAAATTTTATGGAAGACGTGAGCATGGTGTGATCCAAGGAAGGTATGATGAGTAGAAAAGAAAATGAAAATAAATTCAATAAGATAGTCAAATTAAAAATGTACAAAAAAATTTAAAATATAAAAAGAAAATAATAGAAAATAGATAAATTATATAGTAAAAATGTCAAATCATATAAAAAGATCTGTAAGAAAATGTGGTAATTTTTTTTTCTTTCTTACATGCCCAAGGTACATAGATTATAAGGGCAAGATGCGAATAATATTCCACAACAACGACAGCATAACCAAACTAGTAAATTAAAGTTAGTCTTGTTCATTAATCAGCTGATATGACATCTCGTCTCTAGATTTTTTTTTTTATTATTCTAGACATCTGGTCTCTAGATTTTAAACTAAGTGCTTTATCGTCGTACAATTTTTTTATTAACCCTTTTCTATTCTTCCATCTGGAAATTAAATTATATAACATTTTTTTTACAACTCAAATATCCCAAATAAATTTTCATTTTTCTCACCAGATTAACTCTTATCAAATGAAAGACAGATGCTTCCAGCTTCCCCGCACAGAGGTGTGGACGTGCACTCAACCACGTTGTTAACCTTTAGATGCATTACGATCGACGCATGCAGCATTTTGCATTCATTTCCCTCATTCTCATGTCATTTTCAACTTCCCACACGATCACTAATTACGGTCATAAGTAAATTTTGAATATTTTTCATAACTGTCATGATATTTATATTTTTGAAATTAAATAGGATATATAATTATTCAAATATAATAAGTATAGTTACGATAAACCTTTCTCATGTTTTCATCATTTGCCTTTTACTTCTGATGATTCTTTTTTTTAAAAAAAAAAATAAAATAAAATAAAAAAACAACCTTGCCTATCGCTGGCGCACGCTAGTACCGGGCATGCGGTACTTCCATGTGTGGTGAAACCGTTAAAATTTCTGTGTGCTCGTTGGTCGAACCGCCAAATGGATGATGTGATTAATTAATCCATGAAAAATATTACAAATAAAGTAAATAATATTAATCTCATCCAAAAAAAAGGTAAATACTACTAAAATAGATATAGATATGATGGAAGGAGGTGTTCCAAAATATCTCATTTACTAGAAAGTGAAGCTGTATGGGATGGGGTTTACCATTCCAAAGATAATTTCTTCAATTTTTAATAAATTTTTAAATATTTTTCATACCATTTTTCTTAGTCCAAATATGAAACATTACATTTACAGTCAATTTTTCTATCTCAATCAACAACACCTTGAATCCTTGCTAGATAATAATGAAAAGATAAAATTGCTATGTGATGGTTAATGGTGAGATTAGGCCTAAAAAAACTGATCTATTATAAATTCTATTTCGTTTAGTCAATAGGTGAATGTTTTCTCGCCTTCTTATTAAATTCTTCTTTTTTTTGTTGTTCTTATATTCCGTATGAACCCGCAAGAGCACTTAATAGTTTATAAAGGTTCTCTACTTCTTTATATTCATTTTAGTTTTGATTTTATTTTTATGAATTTTTGCAAATTCATTTACAAAGTTTTACATATATTGCATTTGTATTCCTAAATTTGCTAAAAGTGTATATATGCCCACAATATTTGTATAAAATTGTAAGTGTGCCTCTTCTGTTAAAATGTTATTCGAATTTTCATAAAATAACTATAATTCTCTTTAAGCTAAATGATAAACTTGCAATTTTTAGAAATATTGTAAACATATTTACAAAAAATTTAAAATAATAATATATGTAAAATTTTATGAAATAATAAAATAGTAAATATGTCTACAATATTTGCAAATATTGTCAGTGTTTATCTTTGAACACATTTACAATTTAATTTATACAAATCTTGCAAACATATTTGCAATTTTGATAAATTTAGAAACATGAGTATAATATTTATTGGTTAAATTTTATAGGCATATTTGCAAAAAAAAAAAAAAATTTAATCTTGCATCTGTTTTGTGTGATGACCGCACCGCCCAAAACTGCAATTCCACACTATATATATGTACGGGATTTTTGGGCCTTTTGTTTTGCCGTGAAGATAAGGAAATACCACTAATTATTTTTCTAAAAAAAGAAAAAAATTTACTCATGGTGTTGTAGTTTACCACAGATTTTGCTGAAAATCAATGGGTCGAGTCGTATCGTATCACATCATCGACACTCCCATGCAGAAAACCCGAAATAGGCATATTTTTGCATGACACTGATATTTTTACAAGTTTTGAAACTGTGTCTAGCATTAGGTAAAAGAGCTATAATCTGATGGCGAAAAGATATTAGTTGATCGTATGTGGATGTATGCACGGTTTGATTTTCAAAAATCAAAAATATTTAACAAAATCAAAAATGTTAAATTTAACAAGAGAAGATCTAGTTAAAACTCACATATCTATTTAAAAAAATAAATTTTATGACCGTCCCTGGGATTGTCGAAATTAGAGCAAGCTGCAGTTGGCTAGTTGGCCACATATAAGTTCAATTTGCAATAATTCTAGTTAATTATACATCCAACCACTTTAATTAATTTGGCTATAAAGATTTGCAGCTGGCGTGAATGCAATGTGTGTGCAATTGTAGCTGCATAATTGGATTAGACAGGAATTAAGTGGACAGTGTGCAAAAGTATATGACCTTTTTATCGAGACAAGAGTATAATATGAAGCATTTTTGGAGAATTTTAATGAGTTATTCGTGAATTTATTTGCGGATTGTTAAAGTTTATCCAACTATTAATACTATGCATGTCTAGGCAAATGTTAAAAAAGGCCGAGTTCCACCTAATTTTATTAATATTTTTCAAAAAAATAGAAGAATTCATAAATTTCTTTCATGGGATTTCATGAACTTAACGTAAATATCTCTTTAATCGTTAAATCGTTTCTAGCAAGTGGCAGAGCTGTGATCCGACAGCAATATCGGACAATTAATATTTAAATCTAATTATAATCTCCTCGTCTCTCGAAAAAATTAAAAGCCCCTCCTACTGGAATCAGTGTACCTATTCAAAAATTTATTTTAACGAATACCCTAAATGAAACTTTTTCTTAAAAAGTGGTAAAAATAAAATTGATTTTACGGATAGAAAATTATTTTGGAAGAATACATGTATGTAAATATATTCTCTCTTTTTTCTAACTTTCATGAAAAAAAAAATTATGTATGTGCATTTTCCATTGTCTAAAATTGATAATTTGCAAGTATATCATATATTTTGACTATAATTTTAAATATACTCACATAGTTTTAGAAATTACAAATAATCTAATATAGTTTGACCATAATTATAAATATACATGCACCTTGTGACACTGTTATTGCACTTTCACATGTTAGGTATATTTAAAAAGATATATAAAATATATATATATATATATATATATATATATATATATATATATATATATATTTGCAAAACTAAATATATTTAATTAATTTTTGAAACTGCAAATATAATCACATAGTTTACATATATTTACAAAATGTACTCATGTCACGATGATGCAGTAACAACACAATAGTGGTATGGGTATGTTTACAATTATGATTAAACTAGGTTGATATTTGCAATTTTTGAAATTATAGATAAATTACATATAAATTACATAGGTATATATACAAATTGCCCGTCTCAAATCTAGACAATCGTCTACAATTATTTTAAAAACCATAACAGACCAACGGTATCTCCTCATTTATTTCATTTCATTGGATTTTCGATTTTAAAATGGGTAAAAGTAAAACCGCCCCTCAAGAAATTCAATGGCCGAGACTTGAATCTCTCTCGAAATCCCTAGCACTTAAAACTCAATTTCCAATGAAAATTCATTTATTATTTTACTTTCCCAAATCTCCATTTGCAGACCTGAAAGCTCGTTTTTAATCTTTTGACAGAGTTAGTGCTGCACATGCATGGTTTAATTATCTAATGAAATCGCGTGCGGCAGCCGTTTTGACTCTGGTGCTCCACTTTTGGTGAATGTGTTGGAAGCCGTAACTCGTAAGCATACCAGGGAAGGGATATATCAGCTTTAAAAGAGGTTATTTGCATTAACTACCAACCGCTCACGGTTATCCGATTTTTCTGTAATTATTAATTTCTCCAATCATTTTTTATTTAACATCATCTGCCACCTTGATAGAGTTACTTTACTATAATTTTAGTCTGACCTCTAGACCATCGATAGTATCAGAATGTTGTAGTAGCCTGTAAATTTAGAAGATATAGGTCTATAATTAAAATTTAGAAGATGATAGTAATTCTGCTTGACTTGTTTGACCACTTAGTAAACTAATGGTGCGTTTTTTTGTTCCGATCATGCGCACTTAGTTATAAATTTTTTTAACTTTTATAAAATTATTAATCTATGTGTATTTAATCCATATAACAAGTAATACCATTTTAAAGCTGTGTATATATTTTATCAGATTTTAAAACACAGAACATTTTAGCCATTTTTTATAAAATCACTAAAATTTGAAATTCTACAAAAATATATACAAGTCTCCAAAGTTAGTAAAACTCTTAACTACACCTAAATTAATAGTTTAATACAAAAATTTTAAAATAAAAAATAAGTTTTATACCCTAGTATACTAGATTTGGTTCGTGTTTGTTCAGAAGAGAATGACAATGAAAATATAAAAATCAACACTCAATTATCCTACATTTTCCTATTTTTACCCTTATATTCTAATAATTTTTTCCTATCTTTCCAATCATTTTCTCATATTTTTCATATAATTATTTTGTCTATTTTTTTATTCTAAGCAACTAAAAGTGTGCTTGGGAAGTGATAAAACTTTTTAACGAAAAATTTTTGATGTAAAAATTTTTAAATTTATATAAAATAATATGATATAATATGGATAATAATGAGGAGTACTAAAAATAAAGTTAAAATAGACAGCTTAGTTATATAGATAGTTATGTAAAAATAATTGAAAAGTATGGTAGTTATAATAAGTGCAACGTTTTATTTTGAAAATTTTTATTGAAAACAAACGTGCCCTAATTCAAATTCGTCCCTAGACAACTTAGAGGAACAAAGATTTCTCAAAAATACTTTTCTCGTATTTAAGCAAATAACAACTTATTTTTCACAATTCTGAAACAACTTTTCTGATTCCCAAATCACCTAATAAACATGTTTGACTTATATATCAAATTTAGTCTTTAGACAATTAATTCAAATCTAGCCATCTAAAATAGGAAGTGATCCCGTCAATGCAGTCAGCCATCGGATCACCCCCCATATTTAAAAATAAAATAAAATAAAATTACACTGCCCATCTAGATAAGTTTCTACAATTTTGACTTTCTTTCTCTAAAGTGAAATGCTACAATCTAACTGTCACGAAATTTGCAATAAATTTGTTGCTAAAACAAAATACGTTGCAGGGGATCTAAGGGTAGGATTATATCGTCTTGATCAGGTGTTGGTGTTCGCAGAAAAACAGTCAATATTAACTGGTGACAAGTTGCCAATTTAATACTTAATTGAAAATTCAGAATAATTTTCCATCGCTAGCAAGGACCTTTTTCGCAAAATATCTTACGAAGAAGGATCATTCCACTAAATCAGAAGTTACCAAGTGAATACGCCAAATAAAAAACTGAGGAAGTGTGTAAATGCAAATAGTCCAAATGGCTAAAAATGGAGGATAGAGAAGTATTATAATTATTGGAAACGGTAGGTATGGAGACAAAGACAACACACAAGTACATACTCATGTAGGATTTTTAAAATCCGGGCAATTGAATATGGACTTCCTCATAAATAATTCCAAGCTGTCCATTCATGCATGATGCATCTTAGAATTAGATATATATCAGAAATTACATAATAAATAAATCCATTCATTCTTATTTGCATTAGTTGGCAGTCCACGTAGGCCACCAAGGAAGGATTTGAGAGAAGTTTTTGTACTAAATAATTAACGAGTCAGGTTAGATAGAAAACACTTCATGTAATTTTATTTATTTTTCACTTTGATAAATGATATAAAATTCACTTCATCCATTGTGCCAAGAAGCATAATTTGTTGAACTATTAGACTAAATTTCATCTAAATTCATATAAAAAAATTCCATCTGAATCAAAGTCAAACATGCACATAGGTCATGTTTGCTTCAAATATATATAAATTATAAAAATGTTTAGATTCATTCAAATATGCATTAAAATGTACTAATATTTTATAAAATTATTTATACACATAGCAATGATATTTTAAATCATTAGCTGTTAAAAATATAATTTTTAACTAGATATTTAGCACCAAATTATTATTATTATTATTATTATTATTATTATTATTATTATTATGTTGATTTTGCACATTTTTAGTTGAGATTACAATGATAGTGCAACACTACACAAATAATAAGTTTTTTTATAACAAAATAAATGAAGCTAGATAAAATGGATAGAGGAATATAAAAAGTGTAATTTTTTAAATATATCAATATAGTGTAATCATAGTTGCAAATATATTCACGTTGTATTATGGAGCTATTATAGCATTCCCACAACTTGGATATATTTGCAAAGCTATACAAACCATATGGGTGAACTCATAATTTTAGAAATTAAGTGCAAATATACCTTATTTGCATATCTTTGCAAATATACTTATATTGCAACATTATAGTAACGACATGATAACAGTGTACGTATATTTGCAATTTTAGTCAAACTATGTCAAGATTATTTGTAATTTCTAAAAATACACAACTTTATTTCCATTTATAGTCAAATTATTTGAGTATATTTACAATTATCTTAAAAAATACAATAGATGAAATAAATTTCTCATTAAAGAAAACTTGAGATTTGAGAAGCGTGGTTTCAATGAAGAAGAACGCATAAAAAATACGGGAGTCAAACTATGGGAAGTACTTCTTATTAGAAAAAAAAGGAATCAAAGAGTACTCTTGTAAATTTACAAAGTGAGTACATTTATTAAAAAATGAAAGTATGTTTGGTTTTTTGATAAAATTTAAATTATATGTATACAAAATCTCAATCTATTCCATTCAATCTGTGGATCAACTAGTAAAACATGTGTAAATACAATTTTTCATTATTTAATATTTTTTAAAATATTTGTGTAGAAAATATTATTTTTTAATAAGATTTCATTATACTCGGTAAAGTTCAAAAGTATTTTTATATAAAAAATTATATCATATTATTTAAAGTTTATATAAATAAGGTACTCTCATCAATTATAATTTCAATATTTATTTCTAATTTTTTGAAAATTTAATATTATTTTTTATTTTTCAAAAATAAAAAAATCTAACTGGATCTAACCTAATCTAATTTTTTATAATAATGATTTAATCCTCATTTAACACTTGTAATGTGATCTTAGAAACTATATAAGATCATCTATACCTTAATTACATAATTTAAAATACAGATAATATGATTTAATATAATCCATCTAAATGTAATTGAATTTAGCCCAATCTAATTTTTTATAATAATGATTTAATCCTAATTTAACACCTATAATATGATTATGGGAACCTTATAAGGTCATTTATACCTTAATTACAGAATTTAGAACACAAATGACACGATTTAATAGAATCCATCTAAATCTAACTAAATCTAACCCAATCTAATTTTTTATAATAGTGATTTAATCCTAATTTAACACCTATAACATGATTCTAGGAACCTTATAAAGTCATTTATACCTTAATTATAGAATTTAAAATATAGATAATATGATTTAATAGAATCCATTTAATTTTAACTCAATCTAATTGCATATAACTCAAGCTAACTCAATCTAATTTTTTATAATAATGATTTTATCATTATTTAGCACCTGTAATATGATTCTAGGAACCTTATAAGGTCATTTATACATTAATTATTTAATTTAAAATACAGATAATACGATTTAATAGAATCCATCTAAATCTAACTGAAGCTAATCCAATCTAACTAAATCTAACAAGATCTAGGTCAATCGAAATTGATTTAATTTTTTATAATAATGATTTAATTCTAATTTAACACCTGTAATATGATCCTAGGAACCTTATAAGGTCATTTATGCCTCAATTACAAAATTGAAAATCACGGATAATACAATTTAATAGAATTCATATAAATCTAACCGAACCTAACCTGATGTAGTTGAATCTAATAGGATCTAACCGGATTTAATTTTTGATAATAATGATTTAATCATAATTTAACACGTGTAATATGATCCTAGAAACCTTATAAGGTCATTTATACCTTAATCACATAATTTAAAACACAGATAATACGATTTAATAGAATTCATTTAAATCTAAGTGAATCTAACCCGATCTAACCAAATCTAATAGGATCTAACTCATCTAACATGATCTAATTTTTCATAATATTAATTTAATCCTAATTTAACACCTGTAATATGATCTTATGAACCTTGTAAAGTCATTTATACCTTAATTATAGAATTTAAAACATAGATAATGTGATTTAATAGAATTCATCTAAATTTAACCCAATCTAACTAGATCTAACCCAATTTAATTTTTTGTAATAATAATTTAATCCTAATTTAACACATGTATTATGGTCTTAAGTCATTTATAAGGTCATTTATACCTTAATTACAAAATTTAAAACATGGATAATACAATTTAATAAAATTCATCTAAATCTAATTAAATGTAACCCGATATAACCTAATCTTACTAGATCTAACCTGATCTAACCTGATCTGATTTTTTATATTAATGAGTTAATCCTAATTTAATACTTATAACATGAACTTCGCCTCTAATAAGGTTATTTATACTTTAATTATAAAAAGTAAAACTCAGATAATACTATTCAATAAAATTCATCTAAATCTAATGACATCTAACGAGATCTTACTTGATGTAACTGGATCTAACCCGATCTAATACGATCTAATTTTTGATAATAATGATATAATCCTAATTTAATACCTGTAATATAACTCGATGAACCTTATAAGGTCATTTGTACCTTAATTTTAGAATTTAAAATAATTATAATATGATTTAATAGAATCTATCTAAATCTAACTTCATCTAACCCGATCTAACAGGATTTAACCCGAACTAATCCTATCTAATTTTTTATAATAATAATTTAATCCTAATTGAATACCTACAATATGATCTTAAAAACCTTATAAGGTCATTTATACCTTAATTAGATAATTTAAAATACAAATAATATGATTTTATAGAATCCATCTAAATGTAATTGAATCTAACCCGATCTAACTGAATATAATACAATCTAACCGAATCTAACTGAATCTAATATAATAATTAATTATATTTAATAGAAATTTGTTAATAAAATTACTTAAATTATAAAATAATATACTTCCAATTTATATGTCAAAATTAACAACAAGTTATTAATATGCTAGTTGTAATTTCTTGTTACTAAAATTAATAAACTCAAAATAGAAATAAATATTTATCTACATCAAATGAAATCAATGTAAAATTATCAATTTAGTAAATATTTACAATATATAAAAAAATCTTCATGTTATAGAACACTGCGAAATAAAGTCCAATCAAATTTAACTAAAGTTAAGCAAATGTAAATAAAATTAAATTTTAATTTCGAAAGTAAAAGTACACATATGACTTGAAAAATAAATATTTGTAGATTGACGTTAAAATATTAAGAATAATTTCATATCTTTTATCAATTAAAATTAAATAAATATGTGCTTATGACAAATGCATGTTTATGGTTAGTTTTTTTTTTTAAATGACAAATGTATGTCAGAGTTTGAAATTTTAAAATTTCGATCATGAGCAAAGAGCAAGAAAGTTGTTTTGGAAACATTTTTGGGTACGAGCAAACCCAATTTGAAATTTCTAAAAAATTATCCAAATAATCTTAAATAGTATTCTTATAATTTATTATATAAAAATTTAAAGCATATCAACTTTTAAATTTTATTTTAAAAATAATTTATAAATTTTATTTTAAAAAGTAAAATAAATATATTAATTTAAATTAAATGAAAAATAAAATCAATTAAAGCAATACATCAGGCATGCAATTACACACAAAAATATGGTATAATTAATTAAATGTTAATCAAATGATCAAATTAACATTCATTATGCAATTTTTCATTTATGTTAAATATTATAGAGCTATTTTGCAAACTTATTGAGCTAAATCCAAAAAAATCATAGATTTTACTCATAATAATAATTATTATTATTATCTTGCTCATATTATATTGCTATTAATCAATAGATTAAATATGCATAAAATTTCTTTAATAAAAAATTGCTCATGTTGAAAATATTAGATTAAATAAAAGTAAATATTTACTTAAGTTCATATAAATAATGAATCTATTTTTGAATATGTAACTTGAAATGAATAATCATTTTAACTTTAGTTTAAATGTTCAATTTATAACATTAATTTAATGTACGGAATATATGATGAAATTTCTTAAATATAATGTTACAACGTATTCTTTAAAATTAACGTATTATATAAATATTTAAAATATAAATATTGTGTCTTTGAAATACATTTTTATACAAGAAAATACTTCTAAAAAATATCTTTGAGGTTAAAAAATTTTAACAATATATATAGAGTTAGATTCTAGTAATGACTACATGGCTAGATGGAATTAATTTTCTCTTTCAAAAACATATCAACTATTGAGTTTTATTTTTAAAATAGATAATTACTTTAATTAAATGCATATTAAGCCTTTCAAATCTATACAAATATTTAGTGATTAATATTTTAAATTTCTTATTATTAGGTCGTATACATAATAGATCTGTAATTTTGTATATTATATATAACACGATAGTTAATTTTTAGCTTTAAAATCTTAATTAAGTATTATAATTTATATAATAAATTTTAAACATATGAACTTTTGAATTTTATTTTAAATGTTATTTTAAATATAAAATAAATGTAGATATTAATTTAAATTAAATTAAAATCAAATTAATTAGACCGAACGTTCATAAAACAAAACATTTTTCATGGAAAACCAAAAATAAAATTTTTATTTTAAAATTTATCTAAAAATACAATAAATACAATTTAATTTAAAGATTAACTCTATAAAAAGATTATCTTCTTCAAATTAATTTTATTTTAACATTAATTATGTTGAAGGTAGATTCAATACACGTAAAATTTATGTAGCTCAAAGTTAAATATAAATTTAATAAAAGTAAATTAAAAATATATACAACTTTCAATTCAATTAAATGAATATGTCCATCACATAAGTGTGTTGCCAACGGAGCAAAAACACCTATAAAAATGGATTAATTTTAGAGCTTTGTATCAATTTGCATGTACTTTTAATTTACAAATACTCGATATATGAGTGCTTTACCCATTACATGTAAATTTTCATCTACGTTAATTTTGTTATTTTTCATTTAACTTTTAACTAAAAATATTTAAATTTGAGCTCGTAACCAAATTTTATGCTGCATTTTTATATAGTAAAATTCAGATCAATTAAACCTTTTCTTATCAATATACATTTACATTATATCTCAATTCATTCTACAATTAATCTTTGGGATATTTCAACCAATTTTTGTATACATCTTAATTCTAACTCCTCTTATTAAAATCAATAACTTGAATTCATTAATTGAATATAAATGGAGATGATGGTAATAATAATAATAATAATAAACTACTTTTGAATCACTCAAATCAGACACTAAGATCACTAAATTAGAGCATGATAATCTTAAAAATTTTCATATAATTTCATATTAATTTCACACCTTTACTTATAAAAATGTTAATTAAATACAAGTTTTATGCAAAATTGCATCAAAATTATATTTTTCATAAAATCTTTAATTTTGCTACAAAATGGGTCATTTCGCTTGAATTTTAGAAAATATAAAATATGACAAAAATTTATTATGCTATCAAATGAAATTGCACATGTTGAGAAGACTAAATAGGTTAAAGGAAAAACTTTAAAATATTCTTAGACTATTAAATCAAATTGGGCACATTTATTGAACGCTTTAATGAAGAAAATTATATAATACAATTACAAAAATATTTTTAAAATATGGTCACAAAGTGGACCATTATATATTTTTGGAGATAAAACAAATTAATAGGTTTCATGTTAATCTTATAACACTTTTTGATTGGAAGTTAATCTTAATCTTATAATACTTGTGAGTTTATGATCCAAGAGCAAAGATTATAAATATTTTTAAGAAGATAATATTGTGCAAATATTTTAAAATTAATTTAATGACATTAGTAGGGCTGTTGAAATAATTAAATCAAGATTTTTTTACTTAATCAATGGTTTGGATGATTAATATGTATAGGTCAGCGTGCATTGCCGGAGCACCAAAATCTGGTGCTCTATCTTCTCCCGTCCATCTTTCCCAATTCGCCAAGCATCTCTAACCACCAGTAGCCATGAAATTCAAGCCACAAAAAAAATCGACAGCAAAATTCTAGCAGCAACCATCCCAAAAATTCATGACAATAGCAGCATCTTCTGCTATTGTCTATCATCTGCCCATCAATTTCAGCTATACTAAAGCAGAAAGCACTTGTCGTCCACCACCACCAGCCATTAGCCCAAGGCTAGAACCGAGCATGCCACCATTCAACCGCCCGAAATTTAAATCTATAGCTTAGTTAGGGTAACAACCTCCGTAGTACAACTTTGCCAAATGCCCCAAATTGCAAAAAAAAAGCATTGATGGAAAGACCGGCAGCTGCATTTAATTGGACGGAAGAAATTCCACCATGCCTGTAGCTGCACCCATTTACGGCATCAACCCAAGTAGCAATCGAGCTCCCGAATAACCATCTACGGTAATGCCCATCTCAGCCACCCTTTTCCGCCACTGTCTTCAAGTGCGGCAGCTCCTGCGCCACAAATCCGAACAAGATTTAGCAACTTCAACCAGCCGCCTCTCAGCTTCACCGACAGCAGCCATAATCTTCAAGCTCTGCCATCTTCAAAATAAGCAGCCAGTGTGCAGATCACGGCTATCTCCCATCAAGCACTCAAGCAGGTCTCATCCATTAGCCCAAGAATCCAAGCATCTCTGCCATCAATTTGAGCTTCGATTTCCATTGAATTCCACCATCGGCCAAGAAAAGGTGTGGTGTGTCATGTGTGTGTGTGTGGAGGGGAAGAGAGAGAGAGAGAGAGAGGCGCGGGTACGACACCGAATTCGACGCTCTTCGGCAAAATTTTCACCTTCCGGACCTGCCCAAATGCATCGTAGCCATCCACCCTAAATTGACGGTGAAGATGTTGCTTCCTGTGAGAAAAACGCGGGAACACTTCACATGGGTTGGCTCCCAAAAAATACAATCGCCGCACAACTAGTCTTTAAAAAAGGGAATTGTTTTTATCAAAAAAAAAAAAAAGGGAATTGTGGAGTTTGAAAATCGGATTCCAGTTCAGTGACACTGGTAATAAATGTGGAACCTCCTGGTTTTAGTACCATGTTGTTTTTACAAAAGAAAAAATCCAATCCACCAATGTATATATTAATATGTGAAGATATGAAAAGTCAACACGATTGGTTGAATACTCAGGTTTGTCATGAAAAAATTTCAAGCAGTCCCATGAGTTTTTATGTGGCTCACCTATGCATTAGGGGTGTTAACGGATCGGGTTGAACGAGTTGGAGCCTAATCTTAATCCTAACCCATTTAATATATCTCAACCCTGATCCGTTTATTAACCCATTTAAAAAACTTCAACCCTAACCCATTTACAACCCATTTAATAAATGGGTTAATGGGTTG
>JAXCLR010000092.1:11758475-11818583 GCA_035584095.1 Annona squamosa | reverse complement strand
TATGCTATTAAAGTGAACAATTCTAAATACAATGGGTGGGGTGGATTTTCCATTTATGATCAGGTGGGGCCCACAGTCCATGGACTGCACGGTGTAGTCATATGCACTGGATTATTTCCATATATATATATATATATATATATATATATATATTCAGGACCTGTCTACGAATCAAAACTAAAATTTTCAATTAGAATTCTTTTGAAACACTAAATTATACCCACTGAATTATCCGCATTACCAATAGAATTGCCAAGGATGCTAGTTGTACACTCTTACTACGCCTTGATCGTTGGCCAACCGTCGTAAATTTTTAATTACGACTGTTCTATAGAATACGTCAGGAGGATGATCTGGCAGGAATTCTGTGCAAGAGCATCTCAAAATAGAACACGAAGTAATGAGAAGTGGACGACTGAGAAGGAGGCTGTACAGATTGAGTTAATTTCCATATAACCAACACCAGAAATGTACAGCTTATCTATAGCTTTCTATAGATGGAACAAACCAACGACTGCCAATATATACATTACTAGATGCAATATCTCAAAACCAGTTAATGGAGACTGCATATCTGAACATTCATTCTTACCTGTGCATATTTTGGTGCAGAATGTCTCTCGGCTATTCTCACAGGTTTTGAGGCTTCTCTAAGCAATTCGGTCAAACACTCATGACACTCAAGCATTCCAGGGCAATACAAGGAGCTACTGGCTAATTAACTGCGAAAGACTCGTGAAGACACCATGAAACAGATAGAAAACGTTGTGTATGTGCACCCTTCATCTTGCTTGTGAAGTTGAGGAGCGTTGTAGCTACAAGCTACTTGGAAGTTTTATCAAACCTGGAAACAATGTATACGTTAGCAACATCAGGGAACTTAACAAGTCATCTATACAATGGCCTGGAAATTCAGGCGAACCAAAGTCAGAAAGCTCACGTAGATTGAAGACACAGGAAATGGAATGATAAAAGTTGGAAACCTTACTGCTTGCTCTAAATGCAACTCATGACAAAGTATCTCAAACATACATATGCACAGATTAGCATACATTTATAAGCAACTGACCTGAGCGTTCCTTGCTTTAAGCCTCTGCACTTCTTCTTGGGCACAAACAAGTCTGAAGCAGCAACAAGAAAAATATGTAATTGCTAGGAATCAAATGCTCAGTGAGAGTTCGACAGTATGTAAAAACTCAGACATTGAATGCATAATACATAAAAGCAGTCAAGTCAGTTAACTTGTGGGCTAAAACATTGTTGGGTTACAACTTAAAACAATAGAACAATGATTGTTACCAAAAAGATACCTGATATCCCATCATTTTAACCATTCAGTGTTCACTTGCCTTCTTTTTCTCATGCCACACCTGAACTGGGATCCATGATTTTAAAAGTTTAATTTGAATTGGTTACACACTCAACGTGTATAGCTTTTAAGTGCTTCAGTTATAATCTCATTCATTTTTCTATATGTAGTTAGGGTTGCAAATTAGGTTGGATTAACTCGTGACCCAACATCAACGCAACCCACATTTACCCTATGTTGAGCCGCCACTTGACTGACCCAAGGCTTAGGTGAGTCAGAATTTCTTCACCCAATCTAAAAATGGGATTGATGTTGGGTCGACGATGTCATAACATAATGTAATGTGACACCGTCCGGCCCACACATATAGCTTTGTTATAGAAAAAATTAGGAGAATCCTTAAGTAAATGCCTTCTTTTCAATTCCAATAGCTTATATTTTAATTTAATAGTTTATTAATAAAACATTTTATTGTCAACATTTAAGTTTGACGTCTATGTAACTTTGGCTGTAATATTTTCAGAAAATATTACATCTATTAAACTATATTTTCAACCTGTATTGCCAATTTGAACCCAACTTGAGGTCAACTCAAGCTTGACAAATTTTCCAAATATTAATGTTAGGGTTAGGATTAGGTTCATCTTGGCCTGAATAAATAGAATACACAGGGTTGGTTAAGGGGTTCTCCACATGGGATTAGGATTAGGTCAACCCCAACCCATTCGCACCCCCTGTGTAGTTTACCTCCACTGAAGCTCAGTAATGTCCTGCAGTAGCTCCTTCTCCCTCTCATGTGCTGCCTCCAGCTGGAAAGAGAATGAAGAAGTTCATCAGCAACTCTAGCCCCACACCAAAACAAAGAAGCACACAAAATAGAAACGGGTTGAAAAAACTATCAAAAGCTATCGACATGGAAGTTTGGTTCTCAGGCTCATAAATAATTAGATAATTCCCATGAACAATCCTGTGGCTGTTGTAAAACGAACTTGAAAATGCTATTCTATTTCACAAAAATTGTGCATATAGCACCAGTTTGTAATAAGACTGCTCACAGGAAAGTACCAAATGTTGAGAATCTAAGATCCTAAAGTTGACTTTGTGATGCATGAATGTTCATGCATTAATAATTCAATAATTCAGAACGTTGAGAAAGGTAAAGAAGTAAAATAAATAAATAAAAATAAATACTAATTCTAAACAGTCAAGAATAACCCCCACAAACTAAATTTAGTCAGAAAACGTTAGTAAAATCTGATGAGCCCATCTAAGATTGACCCTGCAAAATTATAGATTACCAATGGAAGCTCCAAAGCTGTGCAGATGTTTAAAAGAGGGTGAGAGAACGTTCCTCTTCCACCTAAGCTTTGATAACCTACTAGTACCATTTCATTATTTCAAGTACTGGACTTAGTAGTTAGAACCAAATTTTTGGATCAGTCCCCAGTTTTTTTTTTGTTTTTTTTGTTTTCACTAGTTAATAATACCATTAGGGGACTTTAACAGGTGCGAGGGCCAAGAATGGATATTCAAGTCATTTTTCAATTGCAATAGGTTTTCATTAAAACTCAACCTTAAATTCCTACCTTTTCACTTTAGTTATAAATGAACTTACTTGATATTTACAAAAAGAAATTACCTTGTGCATGTTATTTGCAGAAAATATAATCCTAATAGACGAAACAAGATAAGTAGACTTGAAATTAAACAAGCCGAATGATGCTCCAAAATCCAATGGTTTTAGAATTTTGGTCAAACAAAGCATGATCCTATCAACCCAGGTTAAATAATGGCTTACTTAGCCCACTTACTTAGCCCAATCCAAAAAACTTATTTGTCAATTTTTGACTTTTTCTTCCACAAACTTATTAATCTAGATATATTTAATGTATAAATCAGTGTTATCATTTATATATATGTGTATATATTTTTTAAAATTTTTAAATACAGAATTATTTTAGCCATTTTAATGATTAAAATTACCAAAATAACCCTTCGTTTAAAAATCTAAAAAAATTTATACACATTTACAAACATTATCATCATAGATTAATATTGTAAAACTTAGTTTATATATTAAATACATAGATTAATATGGAAAAAGGCAAAAGATAAAATTTTTTGAAATAAGTTTTTTTGGAGTAGGCTAAGTAATTCATTACTTAACCTGAGCTAACAAGATCATACCTCTGTATAAAATGCAACTTTAATAATAGTGATCATCTAGACAAGAAACCAATTAAGATTTCAGACCAAGTAATATCAAGAATTGATCACTTTCAGTATTTAAGATCAATAATTCAAGAAAATGAAGAAATTGATATGAACATTATAAAATAAAATTCAAGCAAAATAAAAGAAATAACAAAGTGCTTTAAGAATTCATGTGACCATTGAGTTCCAATTAAAATAAAAAGAAAATTTTATAAAACAGCAATTAGAGCAATAGAGCTATATGGGGAAAATGTTGGGTAGTTAAAAAACAGATATAAATAGAGTAAGCGAAATAAACATGAGAATGTCAAGATGGATGAGCAGTAAAATAATAAAAGATAAAATTAAAAATACAGTAATACAAGATAATCTAAAGGTAAAACCAATAGGTAATAAAATGAAGGAAATCGAACTAAGGTGGGCATGTCAAATGGAGGTTTGAAATGACACCAGTTGGGAGAGTTGAAACTATTTAAATAGAAGGTAGTAAAAGAATGAAAGAAAAACAAAAAAAAATGGATAAAAATAATTAAGCAGGTTATAAAGACGTTAAAGATTACTACCAACATAGTTCATGATCATAAAGAATGATGCAACAAGATCCATGCAGCTAAACCTGCATAGGTGGGAAGTAGCTACTGATGATGATAATGTTTTTTTAATAAAATGATGATGAGAATGCTGATGAGTTAATAATACCCTCTGAACTGGTCAAACATGTTCCAAGTTACAACAAACAGTCACACTAGGGAAATAAAAAATAAAAAAAAGATACTTTCACCATGTCCATGGCCACAGCTCTATGCACCCTAAATTTGTGCATTGAGCAAGTGCTAGGTGCTCCAAGGTACCAGTTTAGACCCTATAACATTGACAAGGTCCATACAAGGACTTGCTAGAATTACCTTAGCGTGTCAGGACACCTTCAACTAAAATGCTACCAAAAGAGCATACTTAAAACAGTATTTGAAGAAAAGACTTCCCCCAAGAAGATCGTTGGGGGCATTTTTTATTCACACTTCCTTGAACTGACTGGCCTATGAGAAGCTATACAAAATAAGCAACAAGAACTATTAGATGGTTTGGCTGTTTCTTGACGTAGATTTGAATTAGTTGCATGCCATTGGTCTAATTTGGAGAATATAACAAATTAATTGGAAGTGTTCCAACATTCGGATCAAGCAAAGTGACACATAAAACTTATATTTTTCTTCCAAATCTAACTGCAAGTTATCACAATTTGGGGGCAAACATAAAACATGTAGTTGCTTTTGTTTCATCAGATTCATTAAGGCAATTTATTTCAACCGTGCATCAAGACATGCTTTTTATTTGGTAGATACATGTATAATTGACAATTAGGACCAAAGCCATTGTAATGACTAAAAAATACAGCAGCCTCAGATTTTAATTATCCAAGGATCATATTTTATGCTTCCTCACCGAATTGTTCAAAGTACTCTTCCATGAGAACTAAAGTTATCATTGAAATCACTCTCAGAAGATCATAAAAGAAAACAGAAACCCCAAGTAAAGCTAGAAGTACATCGCGTTGCCAGGTAATAGAAAGAAAACAGTTACAACCCCAATGTAAAGCAAGACTTAGTCACTCACTAAAGATTTCTCTACAACAGTTGACACTGGGGCTGGTGCTCCATCTACTGCTCGATTACCTTAAGGGAAGGAACAAAAGAAGGTAAAGATCTCATCAAAAGAACAATATAACATAGACCATTACCTGAAAGCATGAAGGATAATACCTGGTGCCTCACCACTGCTGATTTGCTTCATCAAATTTAGAATGTTTTCCTGTTATGGTAAGCAAGATGATAAAGAAACACTGAACAAACTTAGCGAATCAAAAGATGGATCAAAATACTTCGATTCATACCCTTTGAAGAATATTTGCTTGCAATATAGAGTGCAACTGTGGGAAAATTGAACAACCAATGTTTGATGATGCTACATCAGATGGCAATGGTAGGGATGACTGAGGAAGTTGAGTAATCACCTACATTATCCATAACCTATGTATAAGAATTTACCTAGAGCAAGATAAAAAATAAAATCAATGAATGGTCTGGATAAAAAAAATAAAATCAATGAATGGTCCAGGGGAAAACTGCTGCAAAGCTCACACTAGCACCCACATGTAGACATGCAGCGAAAGCTGCCAGCTCGCATATGTTGATTACTTGGATAAGCATCTGAGTATACTATCCCATTTTTTCAGAAGCATGTATAGTTGGACGATCCACCAGTGTGAAATAGTTTGGATAACACACATTACATTGTGACAGTTACTACCATCATCACACCATGATGGTGGTTACCTGGGACACTTTTTTTTGAAATACAAGAAATCCAATATCCACCCCAGGACTCCAGCAATACATAAGTCCAAAACTCATCTGAATGAACTCAAATAGCACATGCTCAATAGTACCATATATGAAAGATATCTAAACGATTTGTTGGTAGACTTTCATTCTCAATTGCTACTATTTGGGCAGCCCACTCAATGTTTGTCATTGCTTAAAATTAGATGGTGCATATTATGGACAAAACAAAAGCGATCCAAAGATTACAGTTAACCAAGAAAAGTCAATGATATTTATCATGCAGCCTAAGCCCATTAAGAGAGCTCGATAATTCATATAAAGATATACATGTTTTAATGCATTCATGAATGAGTTTGTCTAATGTTGAATGTAGGGTTGACCCATGACCCAAACCAACCCGACTTAGACCAGGTTGACCAGGCATGCTGATGACCCAAGACCAGGTAGGACAAAACCCTGTTCGAAATCTGAAAATATGTTTGCCACAGGTCAACCACATCATGAGATGACCTAACCCAATACATAACATTAAAAAAGTAGATACAAGGGAATCCTAAACCTAAAGACCTCATTCCCAATCCCAAGCATGACAACTTATACAAATGATGCTATAATTTGATCAGTCAAAATGTTTAGTAGTCAACTTTTAAGTTTAATGTGGATGTGATTTAGTTTGCAATAGGTTTAGAATATATCAAATATTTTTAACCTTACCCACATTTCTAATCTTTATTCACAACGAAAGTTTGACCTATTTTCCCAAAATTAAGGTTAGGTTTAGGTTGACCTGAACCTAACCCCATAATACATAGGGTCAGTATTTTCAAATAAGGTTAGAATTCCGTTGACCCGAACACATTTTACACCCGTTTGTTGTTTACATTGTCGTGGTAAATTATAGATAAATCATCTTTATTGTTAAGATGTACTCTTACTATTGCGTAACTTCATTGCTTAAATACAGACAAATTAAAAATAATGAACTTTACGTCAAAAAATAAGGAATTCTGTAAATATTGGTAAAACAATAAAGACAAATGCACATTTAAAATAAAATTCTTAAGGAAAAAATCCATGGTTATAATAAAAGCAATAGAAAAATATGCTAAGGCACAAGGAATGAAATTACAGAAGTATATTATGAGGAAATACCAAATTACATTAGCACCAAAATAATGAAATCACAAACAGATATTTGCAGCAATATAATACGTGCTTAAGAAAATAATGATGATATTTATGAAAGGATAACGATAAATAAATATGGTTGTCACATAGCAAAGTAATGACTTTGTGTATTTCATATTTTTATAATAGCGTATTTAATTCATATTCCAAATTTTATCAATTTTAAATATATTTTTTATAAATTTTCAAAAATAGAATTTTTTACCATTTTTCATGTGTAGCTTAGTGTCGAATAAGTGAACATTTTTTATTTTTTTCAAAATTTATAGAAATATATATATATATACATACAAAAATGAGAAAATGATGAATTTTGATATATGAAATAAATACACTTGGACTTACATAAAAATGAAAAGAAATTAAAAAATATTTTAAAATATGAAATATAGAAAATTGTTACTTAGCGAAGCAACCACCATATGTATAGTATCATTATCCTTTACAAAATGGCTATAAACATGTCATGTTTTGCTATATGAGATCTCTTTAGATATCTCACAATTGGGCACCTTTTTGTAACCTAATTTAAAGTTTGAATGGTACAATGAGTATATTGCTTAAGATGATATTAATGATGCATGAAATAACTTCAAAAAGGCCATATACCTTGTAAGTTCCATCATTTGTGCCATATTATGGTTACTTTTAGTTTTAAATTTACTTACATTGGTAGTATGATGAAGGATTGTGACTAAAGGAGATGAGTTCTGTTAAAAAAATTTTTATGGAACATCTTCTTTCAAGCCCATTATGATTTTCTATGAGATATAAGGCAATGTCATTCATAGTAGCATACTATTTAGCTCAAAACCTAAAGATGGGCTTGATAAAACACTTGAGCCTGAGCCACTTGAGAATGAATATAAATCAGTCAAAATGATTTCCCACAACTTGCAGATATGTAAATAGATGCATCCATTCAGAGTGTTTTTCATTTAGAAAGATGAATGATTTTACAAAACTTTGTTATATAGGGTGTGTTTTGTATGTGATAAAATTTTTGAAGTACATTTGTAAAACCACAAAACTTTTTAATAAAAAGCTTTTCACTTTCATAACTATCCTTTTCTTAATTATTTCTTCATATTTTCCTATACAATTATTCTACTTTTCCATTGTTTATATACAACTACTCATATAACTTACCTATCTATTTTAACTTTATTTTTTTTACTCATCATCATTACTCTTATCATATCATATATTGTTTTGAAATTTTTGCAAATATACCTATAAAGTTTGACTAATATTACATATATGTCCCTAAGTCTGCCAATATTGCAAATATGCCTACAAAATTTATATGAAATCGCAAACGTGCCCCTTTTATTAGGACATTGTTAGAATTTTTTGTAAAATTATAATAATGCCCTTTAAGACAAGTGATACACTTGCAATTTTTCAAATATTGTAGATATATTTGCTATTTTATTATTTTATATATTTTTACATATATTATTATTTTAATTTTTTTTGCAAATATGCTCGTAATATTTGCAAAAATTATAAATGTATCACTTGGTTTAAAGCGCATTATCGTCATTTTACAAAAAATTTTAATGAAATCATAATGGAATGAATGCGCTTGCAGTTTTGTCCAAACTTTATGGGTATATTTACAATATCCACAAACTTGGGAACAAGGATGCAATATTGGTCAAATATTATAAGCAGACTTGGAAACATCCTTATTTTTTTACTTCAAAAACTTTTCATACCCTTAATGTAAAACTTTTCGAAATAGAAGAAGCGATATGATACAATAGAGGTAATAATAAAAAGTAAAGGGAATAAAATTAAAATAGATAGCATAATTGTTAGCTAATTATGGAAAAATGGTAGTTGTATATGAAGATGTGAAAAAA
Source organism: Annona squamosa (assembly GCA_035584095.1). Taxonomy (NCBI): domain Eukaryota; kingdom Viridiplantae; phylum Streptophyta; class Magnoliopsida; order Magnoliales; family Annonaceae; genus Annona; species Annona squamosa. The sequence continues at coordinate 11,809,662 of JAXCLR010000092.1, read as the reverse complement.
TGATTAAAAAAATAAGGTACTTGGGAAAAGTGAAAAGTTTTAAATCGAAAAGTTTTAGTTTCACAATTTTTCATGATTGCTAAACACACCCATATTACAATGTTTATGGATTAATGTCAAGTGAATTCCAAATTTTACACATGATTCTATAAATTTTCATAGGACATGATGCACATAAACCTTCTTAGTGAAATGATTTTAAATATTTTAGTTAAATAATAGACAATCATAGTGAACTCAAGATGGGAAAAAATAACATTTCAAAGCGAATGTGTAACTATTAAAATTATCTAGTGGGTTCTTTTACAAAGATCAATGACCTTACAAAATATTAGAGCACCTCAATACTTGCATACATCAATCTAATCAATTTCATATGTTGCATATACATTTGTCCTCAATCATTTTTCTTTTTGATCCAAAGAACAATTGTGCATGAATTCTGGAAATATTAATGATAAATAGAAAAATATCCATATATATATTCATTCAATGAATAAATATTCTATGATAAAGCATAATTTATGTTTAATCGATTTTATATTTTACATACTTCATCAGAAAAATTTATATTTTACACATACACTTGCATCTACTTCTTTAACAACCTGCTTTTTTCATCATTACTGATATTTTAAATCATCTTTCCTTATTTATTTTAACCTTTTTCACTTTATGGCTAATAACATCTCATTTGTTGTTGGCATATATTTTTCTTGTTATTCAATTCTATTAAAAGGATCAAATCCTCAATGTAAATATACTAGTAGCTAGCTTAAATATATCTTTTTTTACATTGCCTAGTTTCCAATCTATTATGAACATGATCTTAGCTATTTGTTTAGCTATAAATGTATTTTAAAATTTTTTATTAAATTTATTGTGTCTTTATCGAATTTTCAGTTCTAGTTTTACTAGTATATGATTTCAAACAAACAAAGGATGCAGGGGTCTCAGTCATGATTGGCATGGAAAATGCTTGGTTCCATGACCTAGAAGATGGATCTAGAAGAATTTAGATTTTAGCTATTCATTTATAAGATCACCTGCTTGAGAAGAGAGTGCAAACTCTACTTGAGGAGGCAGAAATGTATAATTCTCTATCAGAAAAAGTGAAATTTTCCAACAAAAAAATTTATTTTAGCAGGCAAAAGGTTACCTCCTAGCAGTAAAAAGCATTTATTTTAGAGAAAAAAAAAGTTCAGAAAGAAAACAATACCAGTAAGTTTTGTGCAAGAGACAGTATGAATGTGAATGCAGTAAAGCATAAACAGGACTTAGAATACCCCCCTGCCAGTTGAATATAAGATGCAATGGATTCTGTATAAATATAGTTCCCTAGTTGCAGAATAGCCAACAAAATAAAGGTGAAAGTTCAAGGTAGAAAAGGCAAAAAAATATGACTCAAGCAGGCAATTTGATGTTTTTTTTTTTAAAAAAAAAAAGGAATATAAACAAACCAAAGATTTAGCCATATATTCCAGCCTAAATACACATTTCAAACTAACCTGCGCACTGTAACTCTTTTGTAGAACTGGAATAGGAAGCGCCTGAGCCTGAAATAAAAGCAAATTATCACACATGTTGAAGTCGAGTACTGCAAAGGCAGAAGATCAAAGCCTCTCACCTTCTCCAGTTCAACATTCTCTGATGTGACTTTGAAACGTCCCTTTTGCTGGACAACCGGTGCCTTTGTCTTCTCATCAGGATCATCAGAGTTTGATCCTGCAATAATGTGGGCCGTGGTACAGCTACTTCAGGGGAAATAGTTAATGCAATGACCAGATATCCAAGAAAATCAAAGAACCAACAGTCAACCACATCAGGAATGACTTCAACATATAGTGAATGGTTTTGCACATGCCTGCCAACTTGGATGCTTTGATATTATTTTCAGAAGTTGAATCATCTGCTAGAATAGCTAACCCATTGCAACTTCCCACCTTTTGGAGTTGGTTCTTGGGTTTCTCACTGCAGAATTTAGAAACTATCTGGATAAGAATTGAGAGAACTTTTTTTGAAAAAATATTCCACTAATGAACATAATGACATAATCATGATGCTACGTATAAAAAATAAACAATGTGTGCAAACACTAGAATGTATATATACTTGAATTTGTATTGCTGGCTGACATAAAATGTTGGGCTGGGAATGTCCAAGAAATGTAACAGACACTTCCCACAACGCAAGTGCAGCCAACAGGTGACAACCCAAGCCGAGTGGACTTTGTAGACTTTTCTAAAATTAGCCACGATTGTGTGCTTGGCCATCCTGTGGACTCATTGCAATACGTTTTAGACACATTTAAAGTTCTGTATGGAAGAGAGACAATTACATGATCCAGAGCTATAAACAAAAGAAATGTGCTCAAACAATGTCTCGCAACAGTCAGAACAACACTCTGCAACAGGATAATAAAAACAGAGAATTTCAGTAGTTCCATGGTAAAAAATAAAACTCAGATTAGAAGAGGAACAAAATTCCATTGCAAGGGAGAGGGATAAAGGGTGGGGAAAACTACATCTAAAGAATCAAAGATGCTGTTGTTAGAGGGAACTCAGATCCTCGTATCTGTAGTAGTTTAAGATATTGTGAAAAGTATAAAATATGTTAAAAGTCAACATAATGATGCTTGCATTAAAAGGCTTTTCATTTTTAAAAATTTCTTTCTGTTTTCTACTTCCTAAAAAATTGCCTGACTTTCAGATACAGTTCAAATAATTTGCTCGCTTCCATTTGTAGATTACCTTCCTATGGCTTTCCATGCTTAGAGAAATGTTGCCCTCAGCTTTGGATATATAACTGCTTTCCCATTCCCTGCTTATAGATAACCCTCACACATTTTCCAGTCCACGGGTGATTCTTTATGTTTGTAACTATATCAGAAATATTTTTTAATTGTGAAAATAAACCACTTAAAATTTTTGGTGATGTAAAACCAATTTGATTAACCTGATCATGCTCTTGGTCATGGCTCCAAAATAATTACAGAACAAATCCAAAGCTTGAACTGGCTTTTAACAACTTCCAAATCTTCCTCGTAGTATCCTAAAGAATCCATAGGTAACGATGGTAAGAGTCAATTATTCACCTCACAAGTCGTAAATACAGAACTAAAGCACACGCTCAATAAAATGCACAGACCCATTTACAATAGTCACTAACAAAGCAATGTTCAATGTTCTCAATCTTTTTGTGTGTTTGTTTCTTTAATCTTATAAACAGATAATGGTATAATAGTAATTAAAAATTTTCCAAAATTCGCCAACTATCTAAACTTTTCAGCATTTCAGAGGTAATTGAGGTCCGTGTAAAGATAGTTCACAAAAAAACATATCACTATGCCTTTTATAATGTTTCATTAATCTCATTGGCCCATCTGATTCATGATTTTTTAGTGATCATGTGCATCCAATCAGTTGGTGACAAAAAAATCTGACCCATATGGTTTGTGGCCACAAATATGGCAGTGAAGACTGGCCAATTTTGATGGAAAAGGACTATTTAACATGCCAACAATAGCTAATGCATATAAGAATGAGAAAGAATCTTTATAAACAAAATTTTTTTACAAGAATCAAAAAGAAAACAACGACAAGGACAACCAAAGTTGGTCTGGAAATAATCCAGGAGCACGCATCTGATTTAAAAAGGAAACATGTGTATTTAAAATGGGAAAGACAAGTAAAGAAGAAACCCATGACTAAATGCAAAACAAATTTGGTAAAATGACAGGATAGAAAGCTGGCTATGTAAAGAACAGTGGAAATAGTAGGCAATTGCTCAACAGTGGCATTTCATCAGGGATACACATAACATCTTGAACACTAACCTGTCTCCTTTAGCAGGGCTGAGACCGATGTCTGGCATAAGAATGCCAGTGGAAAGTCTCCTCTGATGACTAGTAATTTTAATTTCTTGATTCTTTTCGCCAATGTCCACTTCATCATTTTCAGTTGAACCATTTTCGATACTTCTCTCATGAGAGAGAACACCATTGGGAAGCATATTTGTTTCACTCATAGAAGCAGTTAACTCATCTTCAGATCCATCTGATTTGCTGCTAAAGGTTGCAAAATGGAAGCTAGTAAGTAGAAAGAATGGGAGTATGTCCTGGATATCAGCAGGTGCAAATTGTAACGCTTGTACAGTTTAAGATTAATAGAACTTGAAAAGTGAAGTATCTGAAATCAGTTTACTGTGTGATTTTTGCACTACAGACAGTCAAACAGCACCCTATGATTTATTAGATCATTCTATATGTGGACAGCATGCTTGAACATTTAGTTTGTTAAACTAGGACTACTGTCCAAAACCAAATGACCAGTGATATGTTGGGGTCCAGCACACCAGAAAGGGCCCAGAATTCAATCCCAAATATTTACATTATCCACCTAGATTTAGGGACTTTCAGCTTAGCCAGTGCTTTATTGCTTCATGAAAACACAATTTGAATCGCACCAGACAATAAGAAAACTTCTTATTGCTCTATCTATGGCCTACAGGCCGAAGGCTGCTAATGTTTATAGTCAACCTATTAATCAACCCATCCAAGCCATTTATAAATGAGTTCAAGTTAAATTTGGGAAAAATGGCTTATGATTGGTCAACCCATTCAACAGTTTAAATAAATAAATGGATTAAGGTTGAAGTTTTCACAACTCATCAATCTGTTTAGTAATCATTCAACCCGTCAACCCGTTAAGAGGGAGTATATGAATGTTTACCCTAAACCCTAACTAGTCTCTCTTCTTTCCTAATCGGCATCTCTTCTCTCCCTCTTCCTCTCTTGTCATCTTTAATTAGCCTCTCTCCTTCCCTGTCTCTCACCCTTTTCATCTCCAACCTTCTCTTCTCTCTCGCTGCTCCTCCTTGTTTCCTCCCTCTCTCCCTCTTCCCCCTGCCCCCCCACCCTCTTGGCGTACTGTGTTGTTAATCTATGCACTTTGTTGTTATTATAAGCTATATAATTTATGCACCATGTTGTTATTATGAGCTATATAATTTATGCATTTTATTGTTATTATGAGAGGTATAATTTGTACAGTATTGTTATTATGAGCTGTATAATTTATATATTGTGTTATTGTGATCGATATATATACAACCAGTTAACCCGTCAACCCATTTATTAAATGGGTTGTCAATGCGTTAGGGTCAACGTTTTTTTAAATGAGTTAATAAATATATTAGAGTTGATTAAGCTCCAATCCATCCAACCTAATCTATTAACACCCCCATACAGGTCCATAGAATTATGTAAATCAAAAGGCAAGAACCACTACTTTCAGTAGCACGGAATAACAAATCCAACGAACCCAAGCATGGGGTCCATAACCTTTTATGCTATACCCAAGTCTTCAGTAGAGAAGAATAAAATAATATACATAAAAAAATATAGTCACAACAAATATGTTTTTATTGACGAAAATCAACATACATGCTCTCTCATAGAAGTTGGAAAACATACTTAAGAGTCGGAAAGTAGAATGATGGTAAGCGAGAGCACTTGTGCTGGAAGACATCATCATCTTCCTGCGAAGCCCAAATATTATCAAGAACCCTGTATCCAAATTACTCCAAAGGAAATACATTGTTCTAGCTTACCTTTTCAACCATTTCATCCTTGGAGAAACAGCTAACACCTTGTGTGCTATTTGGATGTCTTTCAAACATACTATCAACTCGAAGAAATTTGGAGGAACTGACTTGATCTCTTTCTGGGATGATATCATCAAAGTCTTGAATCTAGGGAAATGTAAGTCATAAATTCTTAATGGCATTAAATAAGTTCTTGAAAGACTCAATATAAAAATTTAAAAAGAAAACAAACAACCAATACCAGCGATGCTTGAGCCTTCACATCTTCAATATTGAAATTCCAGTCACTGATACCTCGCTTGTATTCATTCTGCATAGGATTAGGGAAAAATTACAGTACCAAGAGGTTGCATGAAGTGCATTGAATAATCTTCGAACATATGCACACTAGCATGCCCGTGCACACATGTGCAAATAGACTGACTGACCAAAAGACAGAAAAACACCGACGCACACATCAGAGAGAGAGAGAGAGGGAGGACAACAAATGCAATAACCATCAGTTGAGGAACAAGGAATGGGTAACAAAAAAAATATGATGATAACTGCGAGTTGAGAGAAGCAATTTCCCACACACTGAAAGCATATGTCAAAATCTGCATTAAGCTCACACCTCCTAAAAATGGTCGTGAATGAGTACACGGAGTCTTGAGAAAAGGGTGATGTGGTGTGTATCACATAAATGACATGCTGTACTAGATTAGTAAAGGAAAATCATAGAAAGAAGAGAGAGAGCACAATAAAATCTAAGGTTCTAGAATTAGTTCAACAAAAACCAAGCATACAGGCTGTGACTTCAGCGATAATAGGACTCAGAATTGAGAAGCCCAATAAGATTGTTAATTGAAAAGCACATATTATGACCTTTTTCATTCAACATGATAAGGAGATTGAGAAGAACATTGCATAGAGAATTCATATTAGGGGAAAGTAATGGTGTTCTGTTTCCAGACTGTTATGTGGTTGTTCAATATCAATTATAAGAAAATGATACATTCACAAGGTTGCTACAAGATCCATAATACTTAAAGGCACTAGGATGTTGGAGTAGATGATTAATTAGAGTAGGAAATGTAAAATAAAAATGAATCCAAGAAAATCCAAACATAACAAATAATAAAACAAGAGAAGTAGATAATTTGTTTAATAACAGCAATAAAGAATGGCACTGGTACATGAGTTTGAGTGGATATCGCAATCCTCCTTATAATATATGGAAACCTCAAATGGTCCAATAGAAAATACAATACTCCACAGAAGTGGTGATATACGGCATGGGCAAAGGAAGATCATTAATGACAAAAATTACACCAATTGGTAAATGAGACAGGTGCAGCCATGCAGGCTACTTGCTAGAAAACACTGCAATATTGGAGGAGAGGGAATCAACTCCATTATTTACAAAATTGAAGAGATTTATATAAAAAAAAAAAAGTAATTCTTCAAAAACACAGTTCTATAAGGATGCAGGTTAGAACTGTGTATAGAACAGTGTACACACTATTCTCACGCGATAGTCATATCTATTGAGTAACTGATTATGCTGGTTACAATGCTTATCACGACATACAAAAGAAGCATTATTTAATATGCTAACTAGTGTAGTCTGCCACTCAACACTTCGCACTATCATGCGAGAACAATGCGTACACTATTCTAATTCGTATCCATTCTATAATTGATTGCCAAAAATGTCAATCCCATTAAATTCGGTCCAACTTTAGAAGAAATTCAATGTAACCCTCACTAGTTTTTATATTTTGATGATTGATAAAAAAATTCATCCATCTATTATATTTAGCATCATTTATTTAGCTAAAAGACTAAGCTTCATCGAAATCAAAGATGTGCATGGACCTCATTTGCTTAAACATATATATTCATGTCTAAATTATGAAAAAAATGCTTAGATTCATTCACGTATGCATTAGAATATAACAATATTTGATAGAATCATTTATCCACATATTAATCATATTTTAACAATTTGGATGCTAACACACAATTTTAAAATAGAGATATTTAACATCAAACCATTTTATTGTGTTGATCTTACATATTTTTAAATGGAGCTCATGCACGATGACACTAGAAAAATGAAAGGCTTTCTGATGTTTAATATAATGAATTAAGTGAATTTTCCATCTATCTTTTGGGTTGAAAAATGGATGATGTTATATAGAAAAGGGATTTCATAGAAGCAAAGCGCCATTGAGTTCATCCACAAGTAGAACCACCAATTCGCTAATAACTAAGGAAAGCAAGGGAAGTTTCAATATGCATTAATTAGTCAGTTGCTCCTATGAGTGGAAGTGTCAGGAGGCATCAGTTTTTGTCAACTTAAGAAATACAAGATAATAGCAAATTTTCATTTGTTCTAACATAAACCAAATACTGAAAACATAAATCCTATAGAGACAACTGAAGAAAGAGCAGCCAAACGTTATCTTGAGATAAAATAGATAAACCTGGGATAGCTCTTCCTTCTGCCCATCTGCCATTTTCTTCTGTGCACGCATGTCTTCTTCCTTTATCTGTGCCAAATTCATGGTTATTCATAATCAGCTGGAGAGGTATAAAAAGTGCCCAAATTAAAGAATGATTGCTACCTTCAATGCTTTGAGGCGGTCACCAAGAGTGGGCAAGTCCTCCAAAATTTTCCGAAAAAAGTAATCGGTGGATCTAGCTTGCTTAAAAAATGAATGCTTTAATAGCTTTTGGGCTGAAGGCCGCTTCGAAGGGTCTTTAACCAAGCACATAGCAATCATTTGCTTGAAAGACTGAAGTGAATAAAATTAGTTTCCAGATAACAGAACTGAAAGACGTACTGCATGTTATAAGAATACCTTCGAGAACTTCTTGTCTCTTTCGTAATCAAGCCCTGGTGGTGCATTTTGCAAGGTCATCAGAAGAACCTGCCAAAGGAGTATTGGCTTAGCATCCACTCAATTTTTGAGCCAATCAATTAGTTCGCATGCATATTTTCTTTGAGGGGTGATCTTCTAAAACCAATCTAAGACGGCCGCATCTCAATCAGTCCGGAAACTCTTTTTTTTTTTTTTGAAAATTTTTAACAAAAATGTTAATCAAAATGTATGTTATCTATAAACCAAGTTTTACTATTTCTGGAAATATACATTTATTTTGTATTTTTAAACATAGGGTTATTGTGGTCATTTTTACGGGAGTTAAAATAGCCATAATATCCTTGTGTTTAAAAATAAAAATTGAATATACACATACCTTAAAATGGTAAAAATTTAATTTATAGATAATATACACCGATATTAATATTTTTATTAAAAATTTTCAACAAAATAAAACAATTATGGGTATTATGACTGGTTGTAGATGGTAGGCAATCGTTACATGTTTTCTTTTACCTTCATTGGAGGATACTTAGAGAAAGGAGCATGACCATGGGCAAGTTCCAAGGCAGTAATCCCAAAAGACCAGATATCAGCCCTGCAAGACAATTTTATAGAAAATCAGCATCTAAAATTGAACGTTGTATCAATGACAATGAATGAGGACAGAGGGTATGTACAGACTTGAAGTCATAGCCATGCAACTGCTCCATAACTTCAGGTGCCATCCTGAGAAAATAGGAGAAAGCACTTGCAAATGAGGGAGTCATCGACAACAGCTAAATATTTCAAGTTGTTGCTTATCAGAAATATATTACCAGCAAGGTGTCCCCACAAATGTATTCCGGGAGCGTTGCCTATCGCCAGAATCAAAGAGGTAAGCAGACACACCAAAATCACCAAGTTTAACTGCACCACAAGAATCAACTAGGATGTTTCCCGCCTACATGCACAAATAAGATAATCACTAATGAGGGAAACACGGAGATATCTTTCTATTTAACAATCAAGAAGACTCAGTATCAAAATTTAGTGCCTAAACATTCACGCAAAGTTTATTTAAAGAAGAAGAAGAAAAGAACTTCCTATAGGACCTGAAAATACTGCCAAAAGTAAGGACGATAGGACAAGGATTTTAGTTGCTTATGCTAGGAAAGTATTACAGTAACATAAAGAGACTAGAATAAGTTTAATAATTCCACAGAGTGGCAGATCTAGGACCTTTGAAGAGGGATGTTGACATCTTCCATACAACTATCCTACTTATTTTATCTTGATTCTCTTTACTTCTAAAATTCGCTTTTATCATATCGCATCACTTTTTCACTTTTTTAAGATTTTACCCATTTTCAACTTTTTCTTACCTCTTCCCAAATGGACCTAGTTTTCAGAATTTGATCCTCAACAGTATGCAGTTTCCTATGTTTCCAGATCCTAGGTTTTCATTGAGGAAATAAAAGAACCAAAAAACCAAATAGATAGAAGTGCTAAAATTCAAGATTCAGACTCATTTTATTAAAAGGCAATCAGACATGCCATTTCAAACCAGTGGGATAACAATTTGGTCAAGTGTTACTGGACCCACCTAGACTAGCCCATTCAACTGGTCCAAACAACGGCCACCTCACCCATTTCTGCCTGGTTTGTCATTCAGCTAAAAACTAATATGAAGAGAATGAAGTCATGAACTCGCACTTGGATGGTACAAACTGGTTTGACTAGTCCACTTTGAGTAAAACTGAATAAAATATCTTCAGCTTGGTGCCAATATAGTAGTAAGACCGTAAGAGGGACAGTCCTCAAGTTGAGACATTCAACTGCAAGTCTGGTTTTAACACTGATTTGGAAAACCTCACAAAGAAAGTAATTATGTCTAATAAACATGTAATAGAATTACTCCCATCTCCATTAGTAGCAAGTCTCCCAACCACCCCCCCCCCCACAAAAAAAAAAAAAAAAAAAAAACACACAAAAAACACGAAAAAAAAACGAACAAACAAACTCATTTTGGACAGTGTTTGAGTGATTTTCAGTTTTTTACTTTTATTTATCACCAAGCTAGCATTTTGATCCACTAACAACTTAGAAACAAAAATCATAAGCCTTTGTTACTTCGTTTGATTAGTACCATGACAGAAAAGTCAAGTGTGCATTTGTAAATGCCAGAGAACAATATTTCTTTGCGAAGGAGCAACATGACTCTTCCCAGTGACTATATCCTCCCATTACTGATCCTTGCAAAACATTCCAAAGGGCCAATCTGTTCCCAATAGATTTGGCAATTGATTGATATTCATGAAAAAATCCAATAAGCTACCTTGAGTAAAAACGAGCAAATTTTGGCATTGGGGAAAATTTTTTCCAAGAAAAAAAATTTTCCCCCACTTTCTACACCATTTGTTATATGATGTGACCTCCTAACTGCCTACTTTCCCTTCTTTATAACCATTTTTCACATTTTTATACCACTACTTTATATGTATTGCAACCTTATTCTCTTTGCTCATAATCATTATCCCTATCACATCATATCACTCCCTCTTTTTCAAAAAAATGTTCCCCTATTTTTCTCAACTGCCAAACACAACCAAAGTTTTCATCAGATTGATGTATATAACTTTCTTCCAATAATTACAATCACAGAGGTGAAAATGCTTTGACAACCCACAGGCTTTTCTTTTCCTTTTTTCATTTTTTACCTTCCATGCAAGGTCAAAAATACTATCACTGCTATCAAGACACATATCTAGCGCCTACCAACTGACAAATCACAATTACAATCACATATGCATTTCAGACATTGTAAATTATTTTGCTTTAGAAAAGGATTACAACTGATGGAACAATTACCTAATATCTTTGACATTCTGAAGAAGAAAGGTAAAGCATCTTATGGCAAAGGTAGCCAAACAAATTATTACTTTGAATCAACAGACAAATACTCACCTTGACATCTCGATGTATATGCCCTTGCTGGTGAAGGTACTCTAATCCCTTCAACACTTCCCGCAAAACAGTCGCAATGATTACCTCCTCAAAGCCATCTGTATAAGCAGCCTTCATAATGTGAAGACAAGATCCTCCAGCCATGTAGGGCATGACAACCCACAAGTTATAATCATGCACAAAGGAACAGTGTGCCTTAAGAACATTAGGATGGTCTACCAAGATCATCGTCTGTGCCTCACGGCAAATGTTGTTCTGTGTAGAAAAAATAATAGTTACATCAAAAAGAACTCTGAAGTCAGGTACAAAGCCAACTCATTGACAGTGATAAAGCCAACGCACCAAGACATTAAGATACTTTTGGCAGATAATTGTTATAAGAGATCACAAAATAGAAAAAAATTACGAAGGAAGTTCAATCATTGTCCCAAAAACCCTTAATTTTTCTGTCCTTTGATGAGGATTGAAATTCGCCAGCTATAAAATTTGCGGTAATTGACCAAACTAAATTCAGATACAACCTCCAGAAGGAGACTAGCAAGAACTTTACTTGTAGGGAAGCATTGTGAAATGTTAGCATGTATGGGTATCCAACGGATGTGAGAAGCAGAGTCTTCTTCAAAATAAAAGAGATGCAGATTCAAAGAATTCCAAAAAAAATACATGATGAATACAAGAGAACCATCCAAGTTTAGCATGTCATATTTACATTAGAGATGGCTAAATATAGGACCATTGTTATATATCATGCACATCAACAAAACGTACCTCGTGGTAACATAGCTTCTTTAATAAAAGGATGCGAAGCCTCAGTTTATAATTTCAATTTCAAAGTAGTAAAACGGGAGAGACAGGGCAAATCATTTAGGAAAATTCGGTTTCACAATTCTATTTAGGTTTTAGAAAATTTCCTAATTATTTTAATTAAAAAAGTAAATACCATATTGACTATGATACATTCTGAATGTGACAGAAACCCTGGTTATAGACAATCAGTTGCACAAAACGTGTTGCTTCTTATATTTATTTTTTTAAAACTCTAACCAGTTATAATATTTATTCATATGTTGTATATTAATGATGTCAAAAATCAGTATATTTATGATGTCAAAAATCAAATACTTTGAAAAACTCTTATGAAACATACATTTACTTCCAAATTTTAACGGTTTCATATTCACTCTCAAATGATGTGAAATATTCATACGTGTATATTTCCAATCAACGTGAGTTTTGGCATCATAAATATATACATTTGGAGGAATATTATAAATAATTTAGATTTTTTAAAAAATCATAAAAGCAATTGGTGAGACAACCCCTTTTGTACAATCAGTTTTTTATAATCAGGCCCCAATCCATAATGAATTAGGTTGCACAACTTACTTTACTACTAAAAGTAAAAAATGATAGCATAAAAGAAAGGTCAAAATTGAGTGCCAAGACCAATTCCATTGTGCCATGCAGAACTACTTCTAGGATCAATGAACTGCAAATGAAACAGAATTTCATAAATTTGTAGAACAGTCACTGTATGGCTAAGTGGTGGCAATTGCAATCTGAAACCTTTCACTTGTTCCAGTTTATGAACACCAGTTGCAGTTTCAAGATAGACCTCAATTAGAAGTGACCCAATAATACAAACTCAGGATCATTTGCAATAAGCAACAGTCAGCAATTTGTTTCTTCAAGGATGGCTTGCCATGTTCTCTTTTTTCTGTTTTCTGTTTTTGTGGTTAAGACACCTCCAGGGAAAAAACACTAGAATCGTATGAATTGGAGTTCCTCTTTCTTTTTTTTTTTTTTTGAAAAATATATTAATTGGAGTTCTTGACAACACTGAAGACAGAGATGAAAGAAATTGGCAGCTTGAGTTCTTTCAATTCTACATGCACGTTCTCAATAGGATCTACTAGGATTCCACTGTGGGAACTTTTCCAATGTTGTTGTGTGGGATATAATTGGGGACTTCAAGTCCAATATGTAATTTGAATGTTGGTATGTGGTGTACAATCAGATTCCTTATTGGATCCAAGCATGAGTGAAGCAACAGCACTAAAAAAGCTTCCGGATTTTTGGATATTCGGCTAGATCAACAGTCAAGATACAATTCTACATGTCTTAATGTTTAAAACAAAAGGCTGACAAACAGAGGTGGGAATTAGGAGTGATCCATCCATAACCTACCAGCCCTCAAGAAAATGCCGTGGGAAGTGTCACCCAATTTAGTATCTTAATCATCATCGTATCATCATCGTGTAAGTGCTCGCAGAATAGTTCAGGCCAACTGCAAGAATCCTGAAACATTTCACTCTTTTATAAGCTATACATGCTGTCCTATAGGATCTACAGCTCGGGACAGCTGAATGAATCCTGGAACATTTCACACTTTCTATAATCTATAGCAGCAGTTATCCCGTGAATTAGTCTGTATTGTTCAGGCCAGCGACAAGAATCCTGTAACATTACAACATTACAATCTTCTATAATCTATGTAAGCCATTCTATTACATCCAATTTCATTAAGACATTAAAGCCAAGTTAAGGAATTTCAACTTTGGCAAAAAGATTGAACAGGAAGTACAGAGCGATGAAATGGTGTAAACTTGTAGCTTTTCAAATGAGCTAACAGGAAGCATATCTAGACAAATTTATTAAAGTTGTAGTGGTTAGTGGTTAGCAGACCTTCAACCGAGTCATCTTCGTCATTGGTACCATCATCAAAGCGATATACTAGTTTAATGGGAGCAAATGTATGAAACACTTTCCACAAATGCAGACCATCGGCATGAGTTTTAGTTGCTCAGAAAATTATTATTCTCAGCCTTCCGAATATACAATCGCTTGCACCACTTTGGCAAGCCTACATTGCCAAGGATACGATCACTTGCACCATCAATTGTTGCCTGTACGTAAACCTGAATCCAGGACCAGAAAAATCATGCAGATTTTCTGGGCGCGGGTGGGTAATGATGCAGAAATTTTACAACAAAAGCGTAATGATGCAGAATTTTTACAACAAAAGTGTAATGATGCAGAATTTTTCCAACAAAAACAGAAAGGAGTTAAAATGATGCAGATTAACAGCATCTCTCCATCTTGTACCTCAAACAGCTCACAATTACACACAAAAATAATGAAATTTCAATAAAAATGCGAAATTCGAATCATGTAAAAGTCAAAACAGAATAGATCAACATAACATCATGAGTAGATAGAAACTGGCAAGCTGTGGATTTACCAAATTGCTGTTATTCCTTTCGAAATCAAGGATCTTAATTGCCACGACCTCATCGAAGGGGAGGCAGAGAGCGCGGTAAACAGAAGCGCTGACGCCTTGGCCAACCTCCTCCAGCAGCTCGTAATCCTCAGCCCGGATCGGGTACTTCCTCCGCTCCGGCGCAGGATCCCTCCTATCACTAAAACTCCGCGTATCGGAGCTCATCCTCTTCATCGAAGATGAGCCCTCAATGCCGAACTTTTTCATAGAAAAAGACGGCGACGACCACCACGCGAGCTCTGCAAGGTTCCGCTTCCGTCCTAAGAAGCCACCGGCATCAGATCGATGCCGTCGATTCCAGAAACGCAATCAAGCAATGTGCAAAGAAGTTAGCAGGATGGACACGACAACCGAGAAAGATCCTATCTTTCTACTGGATTAGAGATATTTATCCATGAAACCGACTTGATCCGGATTGAGTTTTTTGAATTTCCAGGGGGTTTCTTTTTTCTTTCTCCTTGTTCATGCTTTTCGCGCGTGAATGGCGGAGGACGAGAAGGAAGGAGAATGGTTTCCAATCTCTTCTCGTGACTACAAGAGACGGAGAAAGAAGGCTCGCGCCTTTTGCATCGGAGATTGGACGAGAAGAAGCCGTTTGTATGAGGAAAAAGCCCGCCACATGGGGAGATCGCCAGTAGGAGTTGGCAACGTAAGCAAGGCTACTCGCGTGTAGGCCCCGGCACGTGAATCTTTTCGTACTCTCGGCTACCACTTGCCTGGATTTCCCATAATATCTGAAAATTAATCCATTGATTGGTTGAAAACTTATATTTAATAAAAATACGTTTCAACGAAAATCTAATTATTCTATTAGTTTATAATTTTTTCGTCCATCTTATTTTATCGATTATTCGCATGAAGTATTGATCATTAATTTTTAGACCACGTCTGAATTGCCCATTCCAGGATGACATAAGTTGGGGAATGTTAATGTCGAATAAGATTTTAATGAAAAAAAAGGTTCTGTTGTATATTAGGAATCCTAAAAGTTGAATTGAAATTTAAAATTATAAGAAATAAAAAATATGATATTGTTTTTTGATAATGATAAAAGTATTTTTGAAAACTATAATATTCCATCTCATCCCAACGTGACCCCATAATTTTATGAGATAAAGCAGATCAACGATTTTGATCGTGGTAATATGGTTACAAAAGTAGCGGCGGGGAATGTCATGGATGTGCTACCATGGTGCAGATCAGGAGTGCTAATAAAATCTACAGGATTGCATTCGAAGGAAAGAAAGCATACGCCGTGGCTACAATTTAATGGGTGATGGATTATTGCGGGTGGTATTTCATGATTTCATCCACCGGATTAAATAAATATAAAACGGCAACGCAAATTATCACTCTTTTTGAATGCTTGACACAGTTTTGGAGGATATGGATCTTTATATTCTTTAGAAAAAGATGTGGGGTTTTTGTATATTTTTATCTTGATTAGATGAAGATGATTATCTACAGTCAGTTTTACTATTGTCCACACGCAATATTAAACTCATCCCCCGTAGGAAGGCCGCGGGATTGATTGGTCACGTACCCTATTTTTAAAAATAAAAAATATGTATTTGAAAAAATGGTAAATTTGTAATTATAGTTTAAATACACAATACCAATAATTCAGCAGACGAATTTTCAAAAAATAAAATTTGCACCCAAGTGCTTTGAAATTTAAATGCACCTGGGTCGTGCACGCTTTGGCA
Source organism: Annona squamosa (assembly GCA_035584095.1). NCBI lineage: Eukaryota > Viridiplantae > Streptophyta > Magnoliopsida > Magnoliales > Annonaceae > Annona > Annona squamosa. Next base: position 11,793,259 of record JAXCLR010000092.1, on the reverse strand, counting down.
GTCTGATCCACACACACACGCCCACACACACACACACACTGCACTGCGGTGATGTTTTTACAATTTCTCCCATTACGCGGCGAGTTTTACAGATTTCTTCCTTGGGCGAGGCTATTTATAAGAATGTCCCTCCATTGTATCAGGGTTGTGAAAAAAATGTCCCTCCTTCTCTCAGAAATGTGAAAGTACTTATAATATTCAATGACATGATGTATATTAGCAATAAAAAAATGTACCTAAGCCCCAACACGGGAATTGCCTGGTCTAGGCATATAGGTGTGGCACGTTGGTGTTATTGTGTTAGCTCTTTATTGAAAGATAGATTAGCACTTTGTGGAGAAAAAAAAAATTGATTAAAGGTTAGATTTTGGAATGGGGAGTGATTCAATACAACAATCAGCCTATGCAATAGATTCATTTTGGAGAAAAATATTTATTTTATACACTTTAAATTATAATCACTATATGTTTATATTATTAAAAATTACTTTGATTAAGTTGACATATTCTAAAAAACCTAATCATGCAAATTTATAATTATTATAAATTGAGAATAACTATATGGCATACATGTAAGAAACTATTTAAGTCGGGTTCTAATTAGTGCATTCGGTTGCATTAAAATTTTAGTACAACTAAGTGCAATAATTATTTTTTTTTAAAAAAAATTATAATATTATTCATCCAAGCGTATTCAACTTATATACATATATATTAATTTTTAGTACTTTTGAAAATGTGTGTATATATTTTATTTTTAAAATGGATTATTTTAGTAATTTAAAAGTCAAAATATGTCTATATACCCTTTTTAAAAAATTAAAAAATATATAAATTTTAAAAAATTGTAAAATTTGATTTGTAGATTGAATATTTTTACATTAAAAATCTTATAAAAAATTTCAAAAAAATAAAAATAAAATTTGCACTAAGTTGCACTAAAATTTCAATGCAACTAGGTGCATTAAAACATAACTCATTTTAGTTCAGTTTTATGTAACCAAGTTACATAAAGCAATTTTAAACAACTTCATTCATTCTTAAGGTCTCTATGATTTATGGAAAATCTACACTTATCATATTTAGCATTATTTATTTAGCTAGAGAATTATATTTTATTCAATCAAGGATGCACATAGGCTATATTTTGTTAGAAATATATATTTATGTATAAATTATAAAAAATATTTAGATTATTCATATTTTTATTAAAATATAATAATATTTTATAAAGTTATTTGTCCACATATTGACAATATTTTAGACAATTTAGATGTTGAAAATACAACTTTAAATTTGATATTTAGCACCTAAGTTAATTTTATATTATTTGGACGAGGTCATACACACTAATATCAAACAAAATGATATGTTTTCATGATAATATATATAATATTAAATGCAATGCATGAAATGAATTTTTTTTAAACAATCGAGAAAGGGAAATTTTGTAAGGCCATATAGAAATGAAATTTAATAGAATTGGCACTCTTTAAGTTTTTAATATATTTAAACAATCTCGCTTCTATATAAACTAGTTACATAGAAGCGAACCCATGTAACTCTTTCAAAATTTAAGATTTTGATTATTAATGAAAATGCAATCCATCGATTGTATTTAACATCATTTATTTATTTAGGAGACCAATGTTCATCCAAATTAATTATGTTTATATACCACATTTATTCAAATATATATATATATATATTTAAGTATAAATTATGAAAAACACTTAGATTTATTTACGCATGTATTTGAATGTAATAATATTTTATAAAATCTTTTATTCACATAGAAAAGAATTTTGAACGGTTTAGATATTGAAAATACTACTTTAAAATTGATATTTAGTATTTTTCATAATTTACACATGAATATATATTTTCTAATAAATGTGACTCATAAACATACTTGGTTTGGATGAAATTTGATCACCTAAATAAATAAATAATTTTAAATACAATAAATAGATTAGATTTTTTATCAAAAATCAAAATATTAGATTTTGAAAGAATTATGTAACTTTATTTCTATGTAACTTAGTTACATATTATATAGAAGCGAAGCCCATACGTAAATATACACTAGTTGTTAATATTATAATTCATTTGAGTTCAACAACTTCCATTATAGGTATTATTTTAAATACAATGTCAAAAGCTTGTATTTGATTGGATAAGTTTGAAATTTGCAGCAAGTTTAATTTGTGCAAAATGACAAGGAAAAGAGAAACTTTGTGCAAAATGACAAGGAATGTGAGCCAGAGCCCGTTGACCCATTGAGCTGGCGACTTGCAAAACCAAAGCCATAAATAGGCACGATAGTAGATGGATTCCCGTCATGCTCGCTAGGCAAAATTTTATACGATCAAAGGAGTCAAAATTGTTCAATGGCAAATATAAATTAAATACAAATTCCAGAATATGGATTATATAATTTTAAAATTTTTCCCTCTTGAAACTAAACCAACGACTTTTTTCCTCTTGTATGAATTTTTTCATTGCCCAATTAGTTGATAGCTTTAATTTAGTTGATTTTATGTTTTCATTTGGTTAAACTAATTATATTATCATATGACCTTTCTACCAAAACAATTTTATTATATCATTAAATAATAGTAAAATAATTGTCTTATTAAATTCACTGTTTTAAAAGCGAAGTAAATGAAAATTTGTAAATGGCTATGAAATCAGTACCATATATCGAGCGTTTTTAGTTGGATTTGCATATCTGAACACGTAATAATTATAGAATAATTTACAAATATACATACATAATTTGACATAACTGCAAATATAACTCTATAGTTTCAAAAATTGCAACTAACCTCATAATCTTAACCATATTTGTAAATATACCTATGACGCTATGATGTCATTATTGTACTAGCACAATGTAGATATATTTACAAAGGTAAGTAAACTATGTGAGTATATTTACAAAAACTAGATATACCCATCTAATTATTAAAATTACAAAGATACTTATATAGTTTGCTTATATTTATAAATATACTTATGCATGATGGTATAATAACGACATCACCGCGCTATGAGTATATTTGTAATTATAGTCAAATTATATAAGATTATTTGTAATTTTTGAAATTATATGAGTAGATTTTCAATTATAGGCAAACTAAGTTGGTATGTCTGCAAATCACCTTTAATTGTATTACAAATATTTGCACTAAGTAAGAATATGTTTAATAGCAAAGTTAAATGCTGTTGGTAAAAGCCTAAAAGTATTTAGCTTTTATATTACAAATATTTGTAAAAGTATTTTGGTGGTTGCGGCAGGTGTTATGCCAACTATTGTGGGTTTAAAAATCCACCGGCTATAGTTTGCATGGAATTTTTGCTACATTTTTATTTGCCCCCCTAGTAAGGGGGTATTTTATAGTTGGTCTTCCGAGTATGTGAGCATTTTGTAGCTGGTCATCTGAGTATGAGGATATTTCATAAGATGTCTTCCACTGTGAGAGTTCTAAATGAAGCTAATTTATAATATCAAATGTCATAGTATACAATACCAATAAAAAAAAGTATTTAGCTTTAGCAACAAACTTGTCATTTGCAATGGGAAAAAAATCATGCAGCGATGTAATAATATACGCACAACCTAATTTTAAAAAGACACCTTAAAGTTCAAGAGTTTTTATAATAAAGGTAATTTCTATCACATATAAGAAAATTCTCTAATTATGCACGTGTACGTCAGTACATGCGTGCTACCGAAGTGCTGAATTGGTAGTATCTTTTATTTGGGCTACGCACACGCTTCTATTATTCTATATAATCAGATTACGAGTTACATAGAAAAGGTTCCATATAATCTTTTTAAATTTTAAGATTTTAATACTTGATAAAAAATCTAATTCATTTATTATATTTAACATCATTTGTTTAGTTATGAAATTAAATTTCATACAAATCCAATATATGTACATGTCATTTTTACTTAAAAATATATATTTTTATGTGTAAATTAGGAAAAATGTTTGGATTATTTACATATATATTGGAATGTAGTAATACTTTATAAAATCATTTATCCATGTAATAATGATATTTTAGATTATTTAAATATTAAAAATACTACTTAAAAATTAATATTTAGCATTAAATTGTTTTATTACGTGGATTTATATATTCGTAAATGAGGCTCATATATAATGATATTAGATAAATAAAAAAATTTCTGTAATAATATAAATGATATTAAATACAATGGACGAAGTAAATTTTTCATTAACCATCTAAATATTGAAAATGAAAAAAGTTACATGAGAAGAAAGTTTCGTATAAGCATCCCCAATCATATATATTTTCATTTAAGTAAATGCGGCTCCACAGGGAGCATTTTAACAATTATAATTTGTGCTGAGAATGAAAAATCAATCCCCCTTTTCCTTATTTTGTGAAAAAAATGAGGCCTAGCGGGAGTTCGCGAGTTCGTTATAAAACCATGCACCCAAAAGAGTGGAAGAGAAAAGCAGCCGACTGATCGTAGCATGTAAGAGTGCCTAGTTATACGTGTAGGACTTGGGAGTAAATCCTAACCTTAATTTATAGAAAAGATCTTAACTTTGATGCATTTATAATTCCTCCATAAAAACTTAAACTCTAATCCTAACCCCAACCTTTTTAACATAACAGAATATATTAAATATTTAAAATCTGGTTATAAATAAATAAAATCTTTAAGTGCTGTTTATTTGAGGATCGACTTTCAATTTATTCTTAAATAAAATATCAATTTCATTGTCAAAATTTATTCATAACTTGTAAAATAAAAATTAATAAAAAATAGTAACGCTTTTACCTCATTTATTATAAACAAGTTATAGGAGTTGATAAAATTAAAGGGAATGGATAACCAATTGATAGATTGTATAATCTTAATTCATTACGAACCCATTTAGTTAAATAACTTAAACAGTTCATATAAATGATAGAAATCAATGGATAATCAGTTGATGATTGTATAATCTTAATTCATTACCTATTTTTTATGGATGTTCATTTTACAATCATCTTAATTTTGTATTACAATCATACCCTTAAGATATTCTTATAATTTCTATATAACAGTTTAATAAACATCTAACATATCTCTATTTTTCCTATCTGGTGAATAATCCCATGAAATATTGGAGAGACATGATGTCATCACAAGTCGAACACTAATCAATTCCATTTGCGGCAACAGTGTTACCATTGTGCCACAGGTGTGATGGCATTATTAACTCATTTTTTAGTGGGTTAAATAGATCACATAAATGACTTGATGGGTTAAAAAATCTCATAATCAATGTTTTAAAAATCAAATTGAAGAAGATGGTTCGGCTGAAGTATAAACCTTGAGTTGAATGATTCATTATTTTTTATAGTTATTATATACATCACAATAGCTTATATTACATTTAAGTACATTTACAACCCTCACACAATTGAAGAAAATTTTTCAATAACAACCTACACAAGAAAAAAACTGTAAATACCTCAACTAAAAGAAGAAAATAGAAAAACTCTCACACCACCTGAATAGAAAATGAAAGAATCTTACTCGTGACCAGCAAAGGAAAGGAAAGAATCTAACTCGTGACCAGCAAATAATAGGCTAACATAAATTACTACCAAAGTACACTCCTGTTAGCCTTAATGATTCATTAATATTCAAGCTGGTTCCCTATGGTTAACCATTCCACTCAGAGAAAACGGTTCATTGAGCGGGTGGCTTTCCAAAACGTTGGCCCTAAGTCCCCTCAGTAAGAAGGTTAATGGCTGACACTAACTCGACTGGAACCACGTGCATGATTATCCAAGCGGAAAAAAATGGTGGCACGTGTAACTTCGTCTCAGGAGCAAACTAAAATGAAGCAAGGGGTCACATGCGTCATGCGATCCAGCTGCAAAGTGCAAAGTAACACCCCAAAGTTGTGATGCTTTCACACCTGTCCGCAGTCACGTGCTAAATGATCTACTCTGGAAATGAATTAATCCTCACGGTGCATTAATAATTACTTGAATATAATTACTCATAGCGCATTAATAATCACTAGAATATAATTATCCCACTCTTTCTGGAAAACTATGAAGCATGGGCTGCATGCAAGCTAAGGAGTTAAAATTTGCATCTTTTTTATTGTTCCATCTCGCTGAAACTTTATTTTTTCATCTTACATGTTAATTATGCTCAAGTAGTTTTTTTTATTATTATTATTTCTTACTTAACTAATTACAACAAACTTTATCAACGGAAGACAAATACTCCTTAACAAAGTTGGAACCCCAAACCTCCAACACATAGGTCGAAAACATAAACCGAGCTGTACCCTTGGTTGCAAAATTTCCATCTTCAATTTATTATTCACGGCAAAGGAGCAGGGCCTATGTAGATGGTCACATGCATGAATAGGATCATTAAATGAATAGTATATCTGAAAAGTGATAAAACTTTTAGATGAAATTTTTTTTAGTGTAAAAGTTTTTGAATTGAAAGAAAACAATATGATATAATAAGAATAATGATGAGAAGAAAATAAAATTAAATTAAAATAGATAAATTAGCCGTATGGGTAGTTGTGTAGAAATGATTGAAAATAGAGTAGTGTGTATACGAAAATGTGAAAAATAATTTTAAAATAAGATAATTATGAAGAGTGAAAAATTTTACACTCATGTAAACACGCCTGAAGTTTAAGATTTAGGACTGATTACTCCAATTATAAGTCACAAAGTTGCATTAACTTTTCCTGCCTTTGTGTATGGTAAAAGTATTTATTAATTTTTTTCAACTAAAGGAAAATCAATAATATACTTTTTTTGAGGAGATCAATAATATTTATTAAGTTACCAAGATGTGGTCATTTGCCTATTCAACAGGCAATTATCTCTACTTTAATATAGATTTAGTGTTTGGGTGTTAAATGAAGTATCATGGGCAATTATTTTAGGATAAATCTCATATATAATTACAAATTTTGTCACTAATTTTAGATATATTAGCAATATTTTAATAATTTCAAATATGTTTATATAATTTGCACAAAATCTCATTTATGCTTACACTCCTTTATGAAATGATGAATATATAGTAACATTAAATGTAATTTTAAGCCAAAAATTCAAATTCACAGGACACATAATTTTATAGTAGTAAAAGTATGATTACATAGTTGTAAAGGTACAAGAATTATAATTAAAATCTGAGTATATTATGATTTTAAGATGGGTGTAGGTATAAATGAAATTTTGTACAAACTATTTTGGTATATATTTGGAATTTGCCAACTACTTTATGTAAAAATCTCCTTATCTGTGGTTAATTTGGAATTTGCCAACTACTTTATGTAAAAATCTCTTTCTGACAAATATAAGTATACTTTATGTAAAAATCTCCTTCTAACAAATGTAAGTATATTTGACCCGACACTATGTTAAATATATATTTATAGTAAAAGCCCGAGGCTATGAAAATATAGTCATCACTGTTATGGTTTTTTTTTTTTTTTTGGGACAAGAATCACTGTTCCGGTATTATTCTGTTACAAAGAAATAATTCGGCTGTTTTGCGGTTACACGGTCTATGGTACTTTTCTTTTTTAATGTCATTGGAGTGGAGAGGAGAGAGAACATAGCTTACCCAGTACTAAGTACTAACAGCTTTGGCTGCACTTTGCAGTTGTGGGTGGTCTGAATCTTATAAGAAATAGCAACTGCTTCAACCACTTCGCGGATAAAGAGCAAAGGAAGACCAGATCCTTTCAAAAGAAACATGGTGGTGCAACATTCATCATGAATGTCTGCCTACCACCATCGCTCAGTGGGCCCCACATGCCTCATGGTAGCACGATTGTTGAAGGCGCTGTGGATCTGCATCTTCTTCCATCCATTACATTTATTATAAACACACTAGAGATGGAGGCAGGTGCGCTGATCAGGGGCATGAAGTGGAGCTTGAAGATATGGCTGACAAGAGTGATATTTGAAACACTCCCTTCTTATTAACCTGCTAAGAGGAGTGGGGATGCCCGGATCGAGCCTGAAATATCTCATTCAGGAGATTTTTTTTTTTTAAAAAAAAAAAACATAACCTTAGGATTTGAACAATCATCTTTCTGCCATCATTTTACGCAATGGGAATCAGTCTGCCCATGCTTTGGTGAAAGTAGCCTTTTTGGGACAAGGGTCTTGTGGTGAAATCCCCCTGCAGGTTTTATCTCACATTTTTTGCGTCAAGATTTTGTCTCTTGTAAGTTCGGCTGAGTTGCCTTACTGCCTTCCCCTTGTTTTGTTTTGTTTTTTGAGAGGAGGTGAGGACAACCATCGAATTTACCTTACAAAAGGGCATTTGTACAATAAAATTTATGAGTGTCGATCTAGTGCACTTAGCTCTAATGCACCTGTGTGCAAAGACTCATTATTTATTTTTAAAAAAATTTCATATAATTATTAATCTAAATATATTTAACATGTGTATTGAATTTTATCATTTTTACAATTTTGTATATATTTTTTGAATATTTTAAAATCAATGAAATTTTCATAATTTGTGAATTACTTTTTCCATTTTTCATTTTCATTATCATTTTCTCACCCTATTGGAATTTGAAAGTTTAAAAGTTTTTTGAATGAAAAAAATCTCCTCTCATCCGATGCTATCATTTCCATCAAGCCCAAAGAGAAACATGTTTTTTCCTTTCTTTTAATTGAAATAATATTTAATAAAATTAATAATTTATTATCTATTATTTATTTATTTTATCAATCATTTTCTCCTTTTTTCCTATCCTATTCTTCTCTTCTCTGCTTGTTTCTTGGCGATTTTTCTAGTTCACAAAAGGGTGCACTTGCTTGGATGTGAACAATAAAAAGCAACGTGTAAATTTTTTTATGTTTTAAGCTCTCTAACTTTTCTTATCTTTATTTTAAACTTGAAGTTTAGCTCTTTGTATTTTAAATTTTGAAAATTTTAATTTTTTTGTATTTTAAATCTTAACTTGTAATGTTATTAAAAACTAATTTTTTTGCTGTAAAAGACTAACGTCAATCCATGCAAAATGACATAAATATCTTCTAATATTTAAAAAAGAAATTTTTTATATTTTAAACTTGTTTATTAGGCTTTCTCTATTTTGTTCTTAGATACTCCAATAACATCTTCACCTTTAATATATATTTGAATTTTTTTTAATATTTATGTCATTTTGCATGAATTAACGGTAATTTTTGACATTGTTATGAGTTAGAGTTTAAAATGTAAATGAATCAAAATTTTCAGAATTTAGAATGCAAACACCCAAACTTTGGAGTTTAAATATAAATAGGAAAAGTTAGAAACTTTAGAATGCAAAAAACCTGCAGTGTGCATAAAGCTTGTTTGTTTATCTTGAGACAGCTGTTGAATTACACATTTTAGATCTGCTTGATATTTGAACTTTTCTTGCTAAAACTGAACAAGGGGATAACAACAGTTAAGATGCTACCAGCAATGGACAAGTTTCTTAACGCACCCATGAGCATGCTCTTTCATGAAAGTTGGAGTAAAGAGAACCATTTTGTAACCATAACTTTGTATGGGCCATTCGTTAACGTCAGCCTGACTGCCTGAGGATTTTACTTACTACTAATTTGTCTCATGTAAAATAGCTTACCAGCTTGTAATGTACTTAAAACTGTTTGGTTCATGCAAACCGAGCGGTATAGCTTGGTTGCTTAGAGGCAGTCAATAACTTCCTATTCAGGGTCTCTTCCCGCTTTGCCTCCTGTAGGTGTGTGACGCCTTCCCTTCCCCTTCGGTAGGTTTGTGAGGAGCTTTGGTCTCCTTTTGAATAATATAAGTTAATATAAAAAGATTTATAAGATTTCATGGGCTCGATGTGCAAGATAAGATATAAACAGATTTATAAGATTTCATTGGCTTGATGTGCAATACAAGATAGCAATACGTGTAACATTATAAGAAAGAATATTCCAATTGGAATAATAAAAAGAACTATTTGGTCAATTTACAAAGAAAAAATTAATTAACTAAAGTTCCAAAGTTCATTTTGATTTTGTCTACACATGTGTATTGTAATATCATATAACAGAATTCCACGTTGAAAAAGAGAAAGAGTTACTGAAGGGTTTGTAAATGATTCTAAGCTTAAATATGATATGACTCATTTTAAAATTGTGTAACTAAGCTAGCAGACTAGATTAGATAATATCATATTATTAGACCTATAATCATATACTTTAGATGATTTTTCTAAGTGTAAACGTTACAAATGATATCAGAATGGCACATTGTTAGACTTATAACCCGCAAGCCCTGGTTAGCTTTTCTAGAACTAGGTGTTACACATATGCCAATGGTGTGCTTGGCAAATGAAAAGAAAATTAAAAAAATTCTTAAAACTCTTCATATACTTTCCATACACTTTTCTATATAATATAACATTTTAACTACCTAATTACTATACTATTTCAAATTATTTTTCACATTTTATATAACTATCTTATTTATTTTAACTTTATTTCTTTTACTTATAGTCATTACTTTTATTATATTACAGCACTTCCACTTTGTTCAAACTTTTTATACGTTCTTTGTATAAAAGCGAAAGGAAATAAATAAATGTTTTTGATATTCTTTGACCAATAAAAAATGGAGGCATAAATGTAGTTTCAAGATTTTTAAATATATGTATATATTTTCAAAATGGTCATATATCCCGTGTTTAAAATTTAAAAAATATATATTCATATATCCAAAAATCGTAAAACTTCGTTTAGGATATAAAACTAGAAATCTTCTTTAAAAAAACTAGATTATGCGAATCTTCTTTTAAAAAAAAAGGTCTCTGGACCTATGAAAAAAATCATTTCCCAGTAATAAAGCATACCTCATTTTTTATTAATACTGTACAGTATAACATGATATTATAATTCAACTCATTTATCTGGGAAATAATAAGTTACGATTATTTTTAGGGGAGACTAAAGACTCTCGCCTAAACTCACACGTACAGATTTCATATACTCGCATGATAAATCAAATCTAACATGACTTCTGATAGAATTAGTACGTGAATTATATGAATTTTGTATGCTAATTTACTTTCAGTAACAACTCATCTTGAAAAAGCAGAATCTGCATGCAGATTATTATAATCCGCATGCTTATTTACATCTAGCAACAGTGAGACAGCATAATCAAAATGTAAAAAATACACATTTGATAAAAATATATCTTATTATTTTATTGATTATTGATTTTTATGCTCTTAATGGATTGTTTTTCTACTTCGGGTATTGTAAAAGTAATTTAAAATAGTTTTTGGTTCAAAAAAGATCATTTAGTGACCAACTAAGGTGGCCGACTAATTTCTCCTTCTTTTGGCTTATTCTAGGTTCAATGTTTGTCGTTGAGATTTTGTCTGTGTTTTTTCGGTCTTTATCCAAATTCAAAGCAGGTGAATTTTGCATGTGTGATTTGAAGAATAAGAATGTCATAGAACTGCAATAACGATTAGGAAAATAAATTTCATCTGCTGTTTATTTTATAGAAACAAGATGTAACAATGTTTGTAAAAGCTAAAGAAAATAGATTCCATTTGTTACTCAATTGTTACATGTGACAATATTTGTAGAAGTTGTGAACATATATTAGTAATGTTGTGGTTGCACTATTTTGAAATATTGTATATATATGTGAATTTTGGCATGTTATATATAGTAATCAATATGTTGACTTTAATGTAAAATTTGTCCAAGAATTTATTTATGTGAAATATTAGCATGTTGGATACAACAATTTGTGGAAGAATTTAACAGGATTTGTATAGATGAATTAGAAATTATGAGCATGTTGAATGGCTTAATCTAGGGGTTTTATACTAGGGTGGGTCAAAATTTTAAGATTTTTTCTGAAATTGTGGGTTAGGGTGGACCAACCGGACTTCAGACTTTTTTATACAGTTTCTGACTTGCCTGACATTGACCCGTCCGACCCGCTTAACTTGGTTCTTCGAGTTGTGAATAACATTTTGAATAACGTATGTTTTATTAACTTGTTCTAATATTCATGTTTATTTAAATAATAATGTTTTATTTTAATTAATTATCAATAGATCCAAGTATATAATATTTAAATTATCTATATGTTTTTTTACTTAATAGGTTCATGAATTCTTAAAACCATCCGACTTGAACTGCATTTTTGCTCAACTTGCTGTTTCAATACTGACCCGAAATTTATATCAAGACCTGCAAAAAAAAGTAAGAATCAAACCGACATTAACCTGACTCAATATAAAAATAAATGTTAAATACAATTTAAAATGTAGTTTAGCGTTGGGCACACTTTGACCTGTCACGACTCGCTCCGATTCCCACCCCTAGCTTAATTAATATGCTATGTGCAAACATCACTTGCATTTATTAAATCAATTCAACATCGATATATGACCAAGGGATTTTTCGAAATTAATGTGGAAATTCACATCACCGACATTTCTTGATTATATGTTAATTCATATATAACAAATTACAAGCATGGCTTCTGCTAGAATTAGCATGTGGGTTATAAAAATCAATATGCTAATTCAAATATAGCATCCCATAAGCATGAATTATAATGAAATTAGCATGGAGATGATCTTGCATTTACATAGTTAATAATTCCAAATTACTTTCTACCACTACAATGAATTTCTAAAAATCAGTAAACAAAGATACCAGATTCTAGTGAAGGAAAACAAATGTAAAAGCATTTAAAAAAAAAAAAAAACTCATTGTGAGAATTAAAGCATCCTGTCACCAAAGCTGAACGATTCCATAGTACCTAATGCCAATTTGAAAATTTTCAAAAAGGTTTGTGCTTCATTTAAAAATAACATGCAAATTTTTTAGTGCAAGCTGAGGAGAATTTATATGAATGGGACAAAGTGACATAAAACTAATGTCTAATCGAAATAGGATGTTTATTTTTTCAGTTTCACTACAATGAGCTTAAAGTGAGAGGTACATTTGGACGACTTTGAGCAGTTATAAACAAAGATTGAGTTAGAGAAAGATAAGCAGATATCATGTACACAAATAGCTTGATAGTTGGTTAGTTTAATACTATTGTGTTGATTAGATTAGATTAGATTTTAGCACATTTCTTATATAATCCTAAAAAATTTCTTCTATCATGACCAACTATAAGGTGCCAATTTGAAGTTCTTATTTTTTTGTTTGTTTGGTAAACATTTATCTAAATTAACATGTATACTAATATTATATGCTAATATAATTTTTATACTTAATTTTCATCTAAGAAATATAAATATTAGCATGTGGAATGAAATAATTAGCATGCTAATATGTCTAGCTACTCATATTTACGAGGTTGGAAGGAATAAGTATGCAAATAAACTTGTTTTGCATGTTAACATATGTCTAGCAACATGACTATATGAATTTTTCAAAAGTAGCGTAGTGATGCAATTACTATGATAGTTTGTCTAGTGACGTATATGCATGAACTTGTTTAGGATTAGCATGTGGATTATTATAGTTAGCATGTTCATTTGCATTCATTAACTTGTATATGTGAAATTTTCTAGAATTAGCATGTAGATTGTTACAACGAGCATGCTATTTCATATTTAGTAACTTGTATACATCAAATTATCCATTATTGCCATGTGGATTAATACAATCAGCATGCTATTTGTGTTCAGTAACTTGTATGCATGAAGTGGTCTTTGAAATATGTTTATTTAAACACAACATCTTACTTGCAACATTTCGCATGTTAAGTTACACGTATGATGTAATACTATTATAAATTTTAACAGACTTGCATTGCATTGAATAACACCTTGATCAAAAAGCCATTTATAATTTCATCAACGATCATCACATGAATATTATTCATTATAAACTAACAACCATTTTAGAAAAGCTAGAATAAAATGCATCGAATAATATGGAGTACGTTTGTAAGATATATACTCGGAGGTTGCGAACAGGCTTACAACTTTGGTTCAGTAAAATCTTGGTGGCTACTAGACAGATGAGCTCTAATGGTAATGGAAACAACTATGGGCGTGGCAGAACAAGAACAGGGGTAAGTCGAGGGAAAAAAGGGGTTGGTTTTAAGAAGCTAGATGAGCTGCTGGCATAATGAGTGTCGTTTGGCCACAGGGAGTTGGAACTCTTAAGATTCGTCGAATTTGTTTTCACATAAATGAGAGGGAGATAAATTATAGGTTGTATTGATGATCTCACCAATGAAGGAAATAAGGACAGAGAATCTGAAGTAGAGAGGAAGATGGGGAATCTGTACTATGAAGACTTTCAACAGAGGATCGAGATAGCGCAGCCTTAGAGAAAGCAACAAGAAGAGAAGAGGAAAACACCTTCGCCTAACCCTTAGATTTTTTGCACCCAGAGATATAAGGTTTCCTAAGACTTCAAAATAAGAGACAATGCTTTGAAATTTTCTACATAGAGGCTGAAATAAAAGAATCAGAAGACTCCAATGTACATACCATTGTGGAGAGATAAATACTAATGAATATATTTTGCAGTGAATTGATTAATTGGAGTTCATGTTCATCATAACTATACAGACGATCGCAAGTTGACAAGAAAGGGTAAGAAGACAAATCATGCAGAAGAGAGTGCAAGAGGAATCCTATTTTTTTAGCCTAGGCAAAATTTGTCACCACTACTCGCAAGAGGGATTTCACATGCAAGAATGAGGTCCGCTCAAAAGCGAATATTTTATACCATGAGTTCATCATTGCGCGATTGCCTATTCAACTGGCTCTTACTCACACCTACCCGTCAATAGCTCAAATTTTGTAGTCGACACATTACTTAAGGTACAGGATCAATGCACATGAATGTATACCGGAATCGCGAGCCCACCCACCTAGGTAAGCAAGAGGGAAGCAGGCCCCAGTCAGCCCAATACATCAACTACGTCAACAACATAGAAAATCTAATCAGCAGTACAACGACGGGATAATTCCCAACATAAATCGCTACAAGGCAGTGAGTAAGCATGTTGCCACTCCCAAAACATGGAAATAAATTTGTAGTTATATTATTAATCAAATGTCCTTGAATGAGATTTGCATTTGCTCTAATTGTATTTTCTACTATTGAATAAGCTTTTTCATTTTTAATATAATTTTTTTCATTCTCAATATATATTATCACATTCTCATCTTATTTGTCGATCTCTTTCAAACTTATTAAGTCCATAAGAATAGACTTGTATTGTAAATCATAATTAAAAATGAAATGGAATGAAAAATAAAATTAGAGGGATGCTGCTGCTTTATGTATAGATTTAGAATAGCATTTAGAATAGCCACAAGGTAATAAAAAATATAAAATTATTCTAATTATTATATGTCAAATAATACATTCAAATGATATTTTCATTTTCTTCTTCAAGGCAGAAGCAAAGGCTGCTTGCTACTTACATTATTTTCTTCCCTATATATTCACCTACAACTTTTTCTTATCATCTACTCAACCTCATGATATAAAATTATAAATCAACTTGCGAAGCAATAATTTCCGGTATCATTTGCTTATTTTATTATAATTGCATCAAGTTGATATTTCTCACGTGCACGACTTCATTGTCATGTTGGATTCCGCTGGAACCTAAAACCCACTCTAGTTTGACTCGCATTAATAATTGACTAAAAATCCGCTCTATTTTGTCATAAACTTAATTTGTTTAACATTATAGTGTCATAAGCCTAAAACCCTATCTAGTTCATGAAACTTTATTATATTTGTCTAACATTATTGTGCAATAACAATCACAGCTAAATATTAATTTTAAAATTATATTTCAACCTATGTCTTCATGAGACTTGTCATAGATTCTCTTAAATACAATTTTTATTACCAAGATTTTTTCCAAACCCTCTGTATCCTTTGAGCCCCTTTTCGACCCTTTAGTAGACTCACTGTTAGAGATTCACCATCTTATAATTTTAATCTTGTAAAATATTATTCTTATATGCATAAATTGTAAGATTATTAATTTTAACGTATATGTGAATGAATGCAAATATTTGTCCTAATTTACCTATTAATAATATTTTAAAGCAAATGTAACCCACGAGCTTTTTTGATTCAAATGAAACTTATATTTAATTAAATAAATGATGTTAAATACTATGTAACAAGTGAATTTTTAGTTAATCATAATAGCAGTCGAAATAGATGGGGTAAGCAAAAAAAACACTTCAATCACAAGAGCAGGAAATCTGCAGATCAAAGTTTGAGTGACAATTATCTTTTTTACACATCTGTCTGTTCTACTCGTGCTTGGTAAGATTAAAAAAATATTAAGTTGTCGTAAGAAAAAAATTGTAAAAAGTAGGAGAATTTGCACCATAAATGCTCTAATTTTACATATTAGCATTTTGGACACTGAAATTTACATATTAGCATTTTAAACCACACTAAGTTTCGAACATTGCATTTTAAACGCTATCTCAAGCGGCATCAGAAAAGCTCCGTTCGCCATCCGATTGCATGCACATATTTGTGCAAATGACGGAACTAATCCATGCACAGGCGAACACTGCTGTGAAGGGGAGATGTGGCTGAACATGAAGCCGGGGCGATAGCTTTTGAGATGGATGGTAAGGGTGATGCAACTCCTAGATCTCATTGTCGCCGGCGTATCCAGGACCTTCATCAACCATAAATATTGATTGTAGGAAACGCCTTCATGCTAATGGCGTTTGAGAGCAACAACCTCTGTCATTCTCAATGGGAAGACTAAAGAAGGGCAAGCCGCCATTGCCTCCGTCGCTGTCGCAAATGCCTCCGAGGAGAATGTTGCATCACCACAGTGCCTGATTTGGGAATCCATCAGATTCCACTGACACAGAGTCAATAGCGATCGAATCCAATATTGGGAAAGAAACTTGTACTTCTCTTTTTTGACAAGTTCAGTTGAGGCAGATTAGATGCCGAAGATACAAGAAGACTGAGGTGAGGTGGACAGGGAGGGAGAATAGAACGGAAGACATGGTTTAGATGTCGGAATGGATTCCGGGCCAACGGCGAAGAAAAAAGTGGAAGGCAGCCACGGTAGAAGACGAGGAGGACTTCTTACAACATCTCAACTCCATTGATTTCATTAGCATCTCAACTAAAATCCTGTTAGATGTGTCTTGTATTCTGCTTAGATTAGGATTGCGTAGTCGGCGTGTATTTTAGTTAAGTGGGTCTGGATTCGCGTATGGGTTACACAAAGTTGTCTGTCAGAGTTATAAATAGACAAGTGGTATATAAAGTTTTGTGAGAGTTATAAATAGACAAGTGGTATATAAAGTTCAGTGAAATCAATAATGGGAGGAAAGTTGTAATTGATTAAGTGATTAATTAATTACTTTTTCCTAAGTTGTAGTAGGCTTGAAGACTATCCATGTTACATTCCAGAGTTCTTCTGCTTGAATTAATCTCAACCCTAACAAACTGGTACCAGAGCAAGGTTCGAGAGGAAGATTTTCAGTTGAAAAATCTGAGGCATTGAGTTCTTGCAAGCAGACGACATATTCGGTGGTTGCCGGTGATTTTTTTTGTGGTGGGAGCCACGGTGATAAGGCAGTGACACACGATTTTCAGTTCGGGCAGGCCTTCTGATCCGAGCAAGCACGCAGAAGAAGAAGCAGACGAGCAACAGTACTGGTGGGTTTCTGGACGGTACCATCAATCAGTTCCAGGAGCAGCAGGCGTGTGTGCGGCGCGGATAGGTAGCAGCACCGGTGATGGCCAGCAAAGAGGAAGAAGAAGCGGGTAGCAATGATCTCTGGCCATGTCAGCGAGTTGTCTAGTGGCAACGGCGTGGTTAGAGTCAAAATTCGGCAGAGATTCCATCTACCTGCGGTGAACCGTCATCTGGCAAACAGACGGCGGTGGGTATTGAGGCAGTTGGCGGCGGCTAGGGCTATTGTCGTGGAAGGTGACGAACGGATCGCCATTTGTCGCGACGGACAGAAAATTTGGTCTATTTCGGGCAAATTTTGTTTTGCTCAGATCTGGTGATCCTGTTGTCCAATTTAGGTAATTCAACAGTCGTTTTCTACATTTTAAGGTGCTTTGAATCATGTGGACGATTCAGATTGACCAAATTTGGCTTATTTAGAAAAGTCTATTTGAAGAATTTCAAAAATAGCAAGCACAAAGGGGATCAGTTTTGCGGTTGAGCTGTTTAATAGGTAGAATAATTTTACACTATGGCAGAAATAGATAAAGAATGTTTTGACTCAAGAAGGGACAATCAAAACATTGAAGAAAGGATCCAAGAAACCTGAAAAAATGAGCGATGATGAATGACAGACTATGAGAGATTTGGCAACCAGCACAATTCAAATGTTTCTTGTAGATAATACTCTTCGGGAGGTGATCAGTTTGATAGATCCTGAAAAAATTTAGACAAAATTGGAGACCAGATATAAATGTAAATCTTTATCTAATAGATTATATTTGAAAAAGAAATTATATGCATTGAAATTTCGAGAGCCTGGAGATCTTGGGAAGCACTTGGAATCAATTTAATAGACTTGTAACAAATTTAATTGCTTTGGGAGAAGAAATTAAAGAAGAGGACAAAGCATTACTTTTGTTGGCTTCATTACCTGATTCATTTAATTACATTGTGACGACATTGTTGTTCGAAAAAGATACCTTGGAACTTGATGACATTGTTGCTTGTCTACTAATGAATGAAACTCGTAGAAAGAACAATGGAAATGGATCGTCAGGTAGTGAAAGTGCTTTGGCTGTGACTGGTGGTAGGTGATATAGATCAAATAGTCCCAGCGAATCCAAAAGCTCATTCAGATCGAGCAGAGATATTGAGTGCTGGGAATGTGGCAAGAAAGGTCATATGAAGAGAGCTTGCTATAAATGGAAGGAGAGGAAAGAGAAAGAGAAAGAAAAGGCGAAGGGGAAAGATAAGGTAGATAGAGAATCACCTGATTATTCCTCAATAGCTGTGGACTCGGATAGTGATGTATTGCTCGCAGTGGAAGCAACGACGGGTAGTGATGATTGGATCTTGGATTCAGAATGTTCCTTTCATATGTGTGCAGCCAAGGAACAATTCAATTCGTACAAGGAATGCGATGGTGGTATTGTAAGGATGACAAATAAGGCAAGGAGCAGAGTTGCTGGTATTGGTATAGTACAGATTCGCATGTTTGATGGAGTTGTACGGACGTTGACAAATATGAAGCATGTTCCTAGTTTGAGAATGAATTCGATTCCATTGGGAACATTAGACTTCAGTGGTTTTAAGATTTCAGTTGCAGGTGGAGTTTGCAAGGTGTTAAAGGGACACACGGTTGTGATGAAAGGTTAGAAGACTGGAAGTCTCTATAAACTTCTAGGAAGTGTGCAAACAGGTGGAGTTCCTGTGAAGCCATTGAAGATCCAGGTGTAGAGGTGAGTTGTACCCAACACCCAGTAAGGATGTGACAGACTATGCAAGTTCGAGCATGGTTAAAAGACCACAGAATTCAAGCCAAGGTAGAGATTTATTAAATGTGTATGGTATTTTGCTTAGACTAGGATTGCGTAGTCTATGTATCTTAGTTGAGTGGGTCTGGGTTTGCGTATGGGTTACGCAAAGTTGTCTATGAAAGTTATAAATAGACAAGTGGTCTATAGGGTTTAGTGAGATCACAGAGAGAGTTTAGAGAGTCCCGGTGTGAGAGATTCTCTGATAGAGGCAGTCTGTTGCCTATGGGAGGAAAGTTGTGATTGATTGGATGATTAATTAATTACTTTTTTCTCTGGTGGAGTAGGTTTGAAGCCGATCCACGTTATCTTTCTGTGTTCTTTTGTGCTTGGAATTGATCTCAACCCTAACAAATCCAATAACAAAAATTGGAACCCACATACATAGAACTGCAACAGCAGCCTGCAATTGAATCGAGAGGATGACTTCAATAAATTCCAGTAGCAATAACCAGATATGCAACAACCATTATTACTGATTAGCCACCAAATCCTCAAGCAACTAGATTAGCAGCAAGCCCTCCTTGGTTTTTGATAAGAGGGAGACCGTAGAAATTTAAATAAGAGATAAAACCAAGGTTTGGGAGAACTCTGAGTTTGATGGATGAGATATGCTTTGAAGTTGTGAGTAAAAACAGAGCGTTGACGCCATGGGAGGCCAGCTTCCAACTCCTATGATGTGTGGCAACGTCGATGCGGGGTCCGGCAGTACAAGCTCTGCACTGAGATCACTGCCCAACCTGACTCTGGCTGCTACAAGCAAGATGGACGTATCAATGTCCTCAATGGTTTCTCTACAACTCTTTCTCCTCTCTCAGAGAAGGGTGCATACTAATGGGGCTTGAATGGATCCTTAATTTCTACTACGACCGCACTCTTTCTTTGTTCTTTAGCTTGGATTATTCACATCCCAACCATAGTCTCTGCATAGATCAAGCATGCGCATTGCCATTCAAGTGCGGTTCGTTTGGCTTCTGTGAAGATGTGAAGTGTATGGCATGCCTAACATGGCAAGAAATGTTGGAGTGGAGTTTGAATTGCTCTGCCCCTTGTTGTCCGCATATGAAGAAACAATCAGGAACACACCAGGTGTTTGTCAAGGTCTACCTTTGTTTTCCATTCAGAGAAACAATTGAAACCAGGAGGGGCTGAGGGGAAGGGACTGACATCGGTTTGGGTTTCAACCGTGGGTATTTTTGTCATTATAGATAGCGTAACTGAGATTTTCTGGCGCCATGAGGAGACGAGGTTTAAAATACAATTATTGAAACTTAACAACATTTAAAATGTTAATACACAAACTTCGGGGTCCATAATGCTAATACACAAAGTTAAAGAGACTATAACGCAAATTTTCCGTAAAAGTAAGATATTTATGTAATAAGATAAAGGTAATAATTAGAGTTCAGAAGATTCATGAAAGAATATATAGAAATAATTAAACAATAGAGTAATTATGAGGAAAAATATGTATAAATAATTAAAAAATATTGTAAATGTATAAAAAAGTGCATGGAATTTTTGGAGGAAATTTTTTTTCCCATCCTACCTAGGGTACCCAAAAGTACCATATCTACTTCAAGTTTATTTCGTTTGTTTCTAATCACTAATCTTATTAGATCTCATTGGATGACATCAAGGCTTGTGAAGAACATTTAAGATTGATATGGTATTGCATGTTCTTAAAAGTGAGAATCAAGTGGCCTCATGTTTAGCTAGGCATGTGATTTATAATAGTTTGAATGATCATTGTTGGAGAGGTGCTATCCTTCAATGTATTATAGAACAAGTTTATAAGGATAATCTTCTTTCAAACTATTTTAAACTCAAGTATTTTAAATTTATTTTTTTCATGTAAGCCAAAGTAAATTCACATTATTATTTTGATTTCGTCCCCCCATAGAAAATTATTTTAAACATTATATGTTCATTTTAGAAGAGATTGACACGCTAAAATAAATTATTTTTTAGATTAGAAGAGTGCATATCCCAGTTGAACATAATTTAGAATGGTCCCCACATAACTTATACAAGAACAATAGGCTATCCTACGTTTTTTGAATTACATACCAACAAAAAGATAAAGAATTTTGATCTTTACCAGCCGGTCATATGAAGAGCATGTTATCAACCATGCCTGATATCTATTGGATCAAGCGGGTTTATTTCTAGTTGTTGGATCAGCGGCGGAAAGAGCAGGAACTGTGGAGAAAATTAATGCGATTGAATTTTGCTTACAAGCCCCTGTCAAAGAGGACCTCGACAGGGCCCTTCCTCCAGCCCAATCGTCTGTGTACAACATTCTTTCTCTTTCTCGTCTCTCTCATTCTCCTCTGTTTGCAACCTTCCTTTGGTGATCTGTACAGTAATACCCTTCGCCTTCCAAGTAAATGCTCTCTCTCGATCTCTCTCCCTCCCTCTCTCGTGCTCACCTAATCGCTCCCCCTCCTTCCCACCCTCTCTCCTTCCTCTTTTCCGCCTCTCACTCCATCACCTCTGTCCACCCTTTCCACTCGCGCACTTCGTCTTTCTTTGTTTAATTCTTTTTGTTAGACTAATCTCTTTGGAGTCTTGGACCTTGCATAGTTGCATACGTCTTTTATTCACCAGTGTTCCTATAGGCTGACTACCTTTCACTTTGGTATCAAAAGCGTGATCATCTCCGACAATATCTGAATTACATGGAGTAAACATGCAGTCTCTCACATACAAAGTTGTATAATGATTCACTTCAATAAAATCTAATTTGTTTTGCAATCTGCCCCTATCACTCGGTGAGAATATTGGCTACCTCGAACCCAAAGCTTGACGCATTTTAAGAGGATAATCTTCATAAATTATAGGATCTAAGAACTTGCAAAATTCCAAGTTTATAAATATTCTTTTTCCCAAGGTACTCGGACACATGAAGATGAATATCATCAAAATATAAGAGACTTGAATAAGTTTATCTCTTTACCAGAGAGTGTCAAAGGCCAGAGCAAGTTGTATAGCTAATTCATCTGCACGAATGTCTCTAAGTGGTTCATACCAAGCAAAAGACACCACCATCCCATTATTGCCTCCTCGTTTAACCTAAAGTCCACGTCGAATTAGTTTTTAACTATAATTCTGATCAAACCTTAGTGGAAATTTGGAGCGTTCGAAGTATATGTGTGTATCTAGATGACTACTTGATATTTGCTCCTGTAAATCTCTATTGAAGTTACATGGGCCAATATGACATTATGTGCTGAAATGTAAGGTTAAATGGCAAAGTCACCACTAGTGTAGTTGTCATTTGGTGTATAGCAATGGGTGGGAGGATATTTGCCTAAGAGGTAACCAACATTCACAAAAATGTTCGGCTCAGTGACAATGACCTAGTATTTCACATTGTCATCGAAATTCTTGAAACATATTTCTATGAAACACCCAAAATCTCCTCTACAAAAATTGGTGGAAAGGGCGAATAGAGGGGAGGGAGGGAGAGGCAGGGATGAAGGAGAGAGTGAGTGGGAGAGAGGGGGAGAGGGCGGGCGGGAGGAAGGGAGGGATGGGAAGAGATCGGGAGAGAGAAGATTGACGAGAGGGAGGAAGGGAGAGAGATCAGGAAAGAGTGGGAGGAGGAGAGAGCATGTAACTTGAGGACGAAGGTCGACTCTTTGGAGATCACTAAAGGAAGGTTGTAGGTGAGACGAGTGGGAGAGAGAGAGAGAGAGAGGGCCCTATAAGGGTCCCTCCCCGACAAGGGCTTGTAAGCAAAATTGATCCAATCGATGATAGGCGTGGTTGATAACCTACGTTGTATATGACCGTAAGTAAAGATCAAAATACAAAGATAAATGATGATTTTTGAAATATAAAAATTAAAAAGTGAATTGTTTTTAATAATATATATCCATGTCCTGTCATTTTGTAAACATGTTTACTTGTTAGGCTGCAATATACATAGAAAATTTTATTTTTTTACTTTCAAATATCATTCCTACACATAATAATTTTATATTTCTTTAATATCATTCGTATATTTTATCCTTCAACATATCCATACTATAATAACTATTTTTCTTATTCTTCTCCCTTTTTTCTTTTTTAAAATTCTATGAGTCAAGCATGACTTTAATCACATCAAATTAATTAATTAATTATTGTTTCAGCTACCTGCGACTTGCGAGCCTTCTTCCGTTACGTCTGCCCTTCTTTTTTTTCTTGCCCCTCTAGGATGAAATTTTAAATTGAAATTCAATTTAGCTATGGCAATGAAAAAAAAAAAACATTTCTATGACCCATTTGAATATTCAGATAATTTCTCTACTAACTAAACATATAAAATGTGAACTACATTTGGTTTGATTTAATGAAAACATCGCGATCAACTCAAACGACAAAGTCACGTACAAAAATTTAATGTAACTAATTGCCCATATATTAATGTTTCCCACGACTATTTAAAAATAAAAAGGGAAAAATCAATATGACGAATATTTTCGCCCTAATAAAAGTTTACTTTTAATCATTCCTAATTGTAGCTTTTTTTTTTTTTTTTTTGGCCCCTTTCCCAAAAAGAGTTCATCTGTTTTTAGCCACTTTTTCGGCCGGTTTTCTTGTCTCCAGGTGCTAAAAGAGCCAGAGCCAGCAAAAGCCGGTTTTGGCCACGCTATGATGCATTGATGCGCCGAAGTCGAGCCCACGTTGTTCCGCGCCTTCGAGCCTGCTCACGACTCTCCGTCTCACCGTTGACCGTCAATTGCTACTGATTACTATTTTTATACCGAGCGGGATGAATATCCCGACCGAGAGCCGCAGCGGCAGCAATAGCGTCCGCCTCCGTAAGATTCTCCCGCCCTCCCTTGTCTTGTCTCCAGCTGTCTCCGCGCGCATCAGATCGCGCTTGCTTGTCCAAAATCCTTCCCTCGCCCAGCGCCATCCCATACCAACCCCTCTCATGGCGTCCGTGCGGAGGCTCGTTCGCCCGCTCTCTCTCTACTCTCCGATCTCTCATTTCCTACTGCCCGAAGGTCCGTTGAATCATACGCGGATTGAGTTCTTGAACGTAGCGTGGTTCTTCTTTTTTGCCCGTCTTAATGATTCTGCTTCTGCTTCTGCTTCGCGGAATTCAGGTACCGGAGCTGTCGTTTCCCATCGGCGGTGTTTTTCGACGAACGGGTTGTGCGAAGCCAGGGAGTCGAAGTACGATCCGGAGGCGGACGACGGCGTGACCGCCTCAATTGCGCTTGATAAGATCCGCCGCGAATTCGATGCTGCGAAGCGGAGCTTCCTCAGCATTCCCGCCACGCTCAAGGAGATGCCCAAGATGAATCCAGAAGGTTCGATCTGTATATCTTGTGTTTAGACACAGATTAGCTTTTGTAAGTCTAATGGGTTCGGAGGCCTGCCACAACGTCCGGTTGAATTTCTTGTTGGAGATGACTGTTCATTTGCAAGCTACATCTTAGATGGCTGAGAGATTGTGTAATCATGGTTTTTTCTTGATGGAACTATCAATCCAACGGTTCTATTGACGATTGTCTTCTGGTTTTGTTTCGAATAAGAACTCGCTCTTTTTCTATTGAAATGCTGGCGACAGATATTGTTTCCTTGTTTAGGTGTTTTGTTTCTTCTTAGTTGTTGGGACGTTGCGATTTTTGGTGCTCTGATACTTGGTTTTTGGATATTGGTTAGGTATCTATGTGAATAAGAACCTAAGGTTGGACACTCTACAAGTTTATGGATTCGACTATGACTATACACTGGCTCGTTACTCTCCCCACTTGCAGAGTTTGCTTTATGACCTTGCAAAAAAGCACCTGGTTAATGAGGTTAGTAACAGGTGCATCACTAGCGTCGGTAAATGAAGGAGCTCTCCAAAATTTGTTGCATATACTGATCAAATAAGAAGAATGTACTGGACATACTGATGGATGCACTTCCCATATCCAGATAGAAATTCAGCCATATGATGTGACACAATTCGAATATGAAAATCTTTTAGAAGTCTTTCTACCAGATCACTGCCATAAATTACCTTGGACTCGGAGAGGTTAGGTGCAACCATGTAACTATACATTTTACATGTTCAGAGAGACGAAGAGGAAGGGAAAATGCCAAGGGCACATTTAGTGTTTTCTTGAGGAAGAGAAAATGCCAAGGGCACATTTCACGTTTTCTTCTCTTATTAGGATCCCTCTTCTACTAGACTTTGCTCTTGCAATAGAACATGTTGTACAGTTGTCTTGATTACATGATGTTTATGCTGTTTCTGAATTTTGTCCTGGCTCTTATCTTCTGTGGTTTGTCTATGTCAGCTTCGCTATCCTGAGAGTTGTTTGCGATTCGAATATGATGCCACATTCCCCATAAGAGGTCTATACTATGATAGGCAGAAAGGATGTCTTCTGAAACTGGATTTCTTTGGGTCAATTGAGCCTGATGGATGCTACTTTGGACGCCGAAAGGTGCCATATCTATAACATTATATCTATTTTTACTGTTTTTGTACTTGTTGTAAAGCAAAGAAATTTCCTATGGAAGCACCTTTATTTCAGTGTTACTCTTGCTCCTAATGATCTTTGAGCCTTTTTCTCTGTGGTGCGTTGCCCTTCTCATACAAACATGCACATAGAATGTTGGGTGATAAGATCAACTATGCTTTGCAGGGCAAAATGATAAGTGGTTAAAGAAAAATATATGCATAAGTGAATGTACCAGAAATAAGGTTGTTGAGATTAGTGGTAGTAAATTAAGAAAAGATAAAATTAGAAATAAAGTAGAGAATTTGAGGGGGAACCAATTGGCAATAAAGCGATAAAAAGTGAACTAAGAGGGTAAAATGATAAGCGGTTAAAGAAAAATATATGCATGAGTGAGTGTAACAGAAATAAGGTTGTTAAGATTTAGTAGCAGTAAATTAAGAAAAGATAAAATTAGAAATAAAGTAGAGAATTTGAAGGGGAACCAATTGTCAATAAAGTGATAAAAAGTGAACTAAGGTGGTTTGGTCATGTCAAATGGAGGTCGGAGATTGCACTAGCCAGAAGGCATGAGTTTATTCAAATAGAAGGCTATAAGAGAATTGGAGGAGGGTCTAAAAGATATGGCTAGATGTAATTTAGAGATACAAAAATGCTGGAGTTTATAGACCTACCAGTTTTGATGACACATTGATCCTCAGATACATAAGGCCTTTAAGCTTCCATTGTAGATCTATTACATATTAATCTTGTTCATTTATGCTTTTGACATGTCTAAATTATGATGTGAAAGAACCATCTGATTGCAAAAATTATCTATTGCAAGCCAATGGGTCAATCATGGAAAATAGGCTTTTGACATCAAGGTCTGTGCTCAACCAGGTTGCTTTTGAATGGAAATAATGGATGGGCCTAAGTGCAACTGCTATTTTCTTGTCAGTTTCAGCAACAGCAACAATAATCTAGCAATACGTGGATTACTATTTTAGCCTTTGGTGTAACTTGTTTGCATTTATTGATTCTGGTTGTTAAAAAGTAATTTGAAGATTTGAATGCCTGTCTCCATTATATATTATCTCATTGTGCTATTTTCTTTATATATTATTGACAAACAGCTCAGCAGGGAAGAAATAAAAGAGATATATGGCACGCGACACATTGGCCGAGATCAAGCACGTGGACTTGTTGGTCTCATGGATTTTTTCTGCTTTAGTGAGGTAATCTGGAGTTAATTTCTTTAGTTCTTCCATGTTATGAATGCAAGTTGTTGAATATGTTGTTTATGCAAGGGCACACAATAATTGTTTAATTGAGAAATTTGACATAATGGTGCTCAGAGTAGAAAATATATCCTGTTAACTTTGTGCTTGAATTTTGTTTCATTTGTTTGCTATCATAATAAGTTATGTTTGCACTTACGTCATCTAAGTGCTATTACAACTGTCGGCAGCTGCATTGGTCCCTCACTGCCATTCAGTTCTATTATTGTCAATTCTACATATTTTGCTTTGGCAGATGAATGAATTACTGCAGATTGTTTGTTGCTTGCTTAAGGGGCTATATTGGCTCCAACAAAATTTAGTAAATAGCTATGGACCCTCAAGCCATGGTTGATTGTGCCCAATCTACGTTTGGATAAGCATTGAGGTATTGAATTCCCATGATCTAAGTGGTGTTAGTTTTCTATAGTTCTTCAAATACTTGAGAACCCTATATTCAGCTTCTGAGTGATGTTGGTAGGGAGTTTTTGCATAAATTGGCTTATTATCCTTGCTACGTATGAGCTTGGAGGCCTCTTAATTGTGAACTCAACAAGTTGACCAACAAGCTTTCAGTACCATTTTGAAGTGTCATGCAGTGGTGATTTTTCATGATGGTCATGATTATGTGTCTATTGGAACAAAAAATAAATAAATTTCTTTTCTTGGTCATCCCATGAGTGACAGCTTGAAAACAAATGAAAGTGCCATCATCATCACAAACTATTTCTCACCTATGTGGGGTTACCTGCATGGATCTTGTTGCAACATTCTTTACAATCATGAACTATATTTTTCAATAATTTCTAATGTTTTGATATCTTTTTTAGTTACTTCAATCCACTATTTTTGGTGTCTTGCTCTAATCCTCTTATTATCTTCTATTGTAACTTAACGCTTTTAACTGGCACGAACCACATTAGTCTGTTTTTTCTCATTGTATTGTCTATTGGCTTTACCTTTTAGATTATCTGAGATTACTTCATTTTTAATTTATCTTTTCTAGTTTTATCACTAATCTGCCTCAAAATTCTTGTTTTTGCTGCATTCATTCTATGTATATATTTTTCTTTAATCGCTCAACATTCTGCCTGCATATAGCAGAGGCAGAGCTGGTTTAATTGTTGTCTTATAAAATTTTTCTTTTTAATTGGAACTTGACAGTCGTGTAAAATTCCTAAAGAACTTTGTCATTTCTCTTGTCTATGTTGGGCCTTGCTCTTGTAGGTGAAAAATTGCCGAAATTTCTCAAAATTCTCAGCCTTCACAGAGAGCTGCACTTATAAATGCCCAATATTGCATATTCTTGGAATACAGAATTTTGACTCTTTTGTAAATACATTTATTTCTATAATTCTATCTTTCCATTTTATTAATGACTTGTATGGTTATGGTCCTTTACTGTCTTGTAGGCGTGTCTTATTGCCGACGTTGTGCAACATTTTGTGGATGCGAAGTTGGATTTTGATGCTTCATATGTTTATCAAGATGTAAAGGAATCACTTCAGCATGTCCACCGGAGTGGGCTGATGCACAGGGGAATTCTTGCTGATCCTCATCGATATCTTATGAAAAATGTCAGTGGAAGAATCTCCTGTTTTTCTTTTGATTTTGGTCAAATCATTTTTTTATTGATCATTCTTGTCTCTGAATTTCATTGCTGGGATTGTATCTGTTTATACTCTTTTAGTGTGAGTTCTAAAAGATAATGCTACCATGAATTTAATGCTCTTATACTAATTGTTAACTGCATGTATCAGGGCCAAGTGCTCCGATTCTTGAGATCTTTAAGGGAGAAGGGGAAGAAGCTCTTCTTGCTAACAAATTCCCCTTTTTATTTTGTTGATGGGGGCATGCGCTTTATATTGGAGGTATTCCCCTGAATAACTTGATGTAATAAAGTGAACATTCTCTGGGCCAAGTCATACATTTTCTACAATCAAGCTTATGTTTTCGTTTTCAATCTTTTCTTTTACACTTTGTGAGATTTTCTTCCCCCATTGGCCTATCCTCTTCACAATCATAATATTATTGTATCTTCATGTTCAATTTTCAAGTTTGTTCTTACCTTATCACCTTGCTGACTTCGTCTTCTTTGATGTTACATGACTTCTGCTTCTTCTTTACATTATAGTTAAATGTTTGTTTGTTTGGTTCTTTTTAATTTTTTACATCTAAACATAGAGGCTTGTATTTCTTGAGGTTTAGTCTAAGAGGCGTTGTCTTTGAAACTGTTTTACAGGACTCCAGTGGTAGTGGAGACTCATGGAGAGAACTTTTTGATGTTGTCATTGCTCAAGCCAATAAACCAAATTTTTATGCATCTGAGCACCCATTCCGGTTATTATTTTCATCTATCTACTCTAACATATTTAATTACATCTGACTGAATGAATTGGCTTTTTTGGCCCTCATGGTCACTGTTTGCTTTTTTGAAATATAGATGGCCCTAGAAAATGATATTGACTTTATCAGATATTATATCATTTCTGTTGGAAATTTCAAAGGAAAAGCAGAAAAATAGAAAATTTTTTTTTTTTAGATTTTTCAATGAAATTTTAGAGATTGAAATAAACATGATGCATATTTTAATCAAAAGAGTTACTTTCAAGGATAATGTTTGAAGACAAATGGAACTGCATATGAGATGTATATATGCAACCCTGGTAAATTTAGTATGATCTTAATGCACGAGGATAAAGTACATTTTTATGCAAGTAATGTAAACTTGGTACCTATGAGTTTTTGATAATTTAGGGAGTTATCAAAGTAGTTTGAGAAACAACAAAATGATAAAATAGAGGAGAAATTCAGTGACTTATTTACTCAATTGCAAATACCTTGTAAAAGGTTTTAGCTGATTATTTGTCTAAAATTGATGTTTTTTTTTTTTTATATCATTGAGAATATGGGGGTATTATTGGAGATACTAGATCATCCTAAGACCTTGACCAATTTGTCAATTTTCCCACAGGGGATTATATGGGGATATTTTTGGAGATACTGGATTATCCTAAAACCCAGACCAATTTGTCAATTTTCCAGCAGGGGATTGTTTGCAAAATGTGGACTTGGGAGACCTCTTTGGAAAATCTAGAATGGTTTTAATTCAAGACAGTGACAAGGGGCCACAGTGCAAAAACTCCAAAAGAATTGCCAATGCAATGGGACGTTTGGGAAAGTGAAAGTTGTGGGAAATGTGGTATTTGGTGGGAGTAGAAAATGGAATATTTTGGAAACTGTGTGATTGATATGAAATGATAGGGGTAAAATTGGAATAAATAGGTTTGTTGGAAGGTAATTGATAGGGAAAATGATTGGAATACATGGGTAAAAGTGGAAAAATATAATGATTAATGAAGTGCCTTGAAATCCGTGCACCCAAATTTTCCCACTCATGTTTCCCATACCCTGTTACCAAACGTCCCCCAAATCTGGCCACTTGTCTTCTTATTTGTATGCGTTGATGGCTGGTGGGTTTGCAACCCATCGAGCTATGTTGCTGGTGATGTACACTTGGCTCAGAGTCGCAGGAGTGTTAGCCAGATAGTTCTGATGCTAGAGGCAGAGGTTGATGCCTTGACAGGATGGTGGCAGATCCTCAAGCTCATGAACCTTAGATCTGTATGTGAAGTTGTGGCATTGTCCAAAGGCAGCTTGCCTTCTAGGCATGCCAAAGTGAACAGGAATTGGATGGAACTGAGGATGTGGATATGGAGAATCAACTTTCAGAAAGTGTCCTTGACTCTTTTCCCTTTTGAATTCAAGAATGGAAATGGTTGCCAATATTGATATGTTGCTGAAGAAGAAGTAAAAACCCAATCAAAGATGTAAGCTACACTGCAGATGTGGTAGACTAGCAGGCTTGGAAGGTGGTTTTGAAGACTGGTTGTGATTTCTTGTTTGTTGTAGAAGAGGGAAGCTCTGTATGTGTAGGATGGCTAAAACTTGAAGCCAAAATTTCCTGCATTCAGTTAAAACTCTGGTGAAGTGATGAAGGATCTCTGAACAATTGTGGTTGAAGCTCAGCTTCCCATAGCTTAGACATGTAGGATCACTCCTTCACAAGTGTAGTTCATCAAGTTTCTGGGTAGATGCTGAGCTGTGAAGCTATTGCAATCAAGTTTGCTCTCTGTAATGTTCGATCACGAAGGGGATGTCGATTACATTAGTGATGATAAATGTGAATATTGGTAACAAAAGACTGATTGGAATGTTTTGCCATTGATACACAAAATCAATGTGATGCAAGAAGAAGGAGAACTCAGAAGTAAAACAAAAGGTTCTCTCAAAGGGATGAGAAGGGAGAAAGGAGATGAGCAACAATTTAAACTGTCTGTTGACATATACACCAAATTAAATAGACTTAACCTGAAATTTATTCTTCCACCTAATAGGTTTATACATACACAGATCTTGCACTTTGCATCATGATCTCCATCATCTTATGCAGTTGTGTATTGAAATCCTGTCCATTGCATATCTATTATTCATGGCGTAGTAGTATTTTTTGATATTTTGCTTGCTATTACTTTCTGGATACTGATATCTGTTCGGTCTTTACTTTTGAACTTTTCTGCAGCTACTATGATATCAAGAAGGACACATTGGCATTCTCAAAGGTGGACACATTTCTGTCTGGAGAAATTTACTACCATGGATGCCTGAAATCATTCCTAGAAATAACGAAGTGGAAAGGCACTGAGGTAATTTAGCTGTGTATGCATCTATGAAGTGACCCATTTGTATGTCTGCCTATTAGATATAAACATCAGTTGAACGAAGTTTGATGCATTTTTTTCATGCAACTCATGGAACTTCTATATTTTCCTGTTCAATTGTGAGTTGGTTCTCACCGGAGACTTCCGATTATGCGTTTCTTTGAATTATTTTTAAAAGATATATAGATGAAAGATTGAAGTTCTTTGTTTGAAGATATGCTCAAAGGGATGTGATTTCATGTCATGGTTAAATCTATTTTTTGTTTTCGTGTGTGTGCATGTGCACATGTTGGGGTCTTCTGTTTACCTTAATGTTTTGGCACTCGCCGTTTAAGTCACCTCTTTTCAAAATCAGTTAGGGAACACACTTTCCCTTGCTAAGCAAGTTGTCTGGTCAACTGGTCAATTACCTTGTTAAAGAAGGTTCTCATTGTGTGTGGATTGTCATTATGTGTCGGGTGCTCCTATCTACTTGGTGAACTTCAAATTTCTGCAAGGGTTAATAGATCTTTGATCATGATCTAAAGAGTCTTGTATGCTAGACAAATTGTCTGATCCTTTGTCAATATCAGTATCACATTCCATCTTTTAGAGAGCTGATATGAATAAAATTTTGTATGATGGTTGCGCTGATTGAATATCATTTTTCATATTGTCAATTCTTGTAGAATTGCCTCAGTTCTAAATGTTCTGCAAGGTTCTCCAATAAATATTATTTTTCCTTTTGACTTTTCATTGTAACATAAATATCCTCCGGTGGTTCATATGATATCCTGTAGATATTCAACTGTTAAATTCATACCAGTATGAGAAAATAGGAAAAAGCATGGTTAACCATGACTTTTTGACGTGTTCGCTAATTTTTCTTTTTTTTTTCTTTTTTTTTTCCCTGAACAACATTATATCATTCTATGTTTGAACAAAGAAGCAAAGTGATCATTTCAGAGCCTTATTTTAGACCGGTCCAAAAACATATATTTTTTATCTTTTTCCAAAACTTTTTTGACAAGATTGTTAATCTAGTTATACTTAATCTATGAATCAATTTTTACCAATTTTAAAGATGTATATATATTTATTTTGGATTTTTAAAGATAAGAGTATTTTAGTCATGTTTCAATAATTTAAAATGACTGAAATACCCCTATATTTAAAAATCGAAAATAAATATATATACATTTCCAAAATTAGTAAAACTTAGTTTATAGATTAAACATAACTTGAGCAACAGTCTTGTAAAAAAAAATTTTGAAAAAAAAAAAGTGTTTTGACTAGTCCGAAATGATCGAGACTCAATAAAGATTGACTTCAACATTTTTTGAGAGTGTCACACCCTTGGAAGACAAATGACAGATGATAACTTGGGAGGGGTAAACGGGGCAAGTGCTTCTACTCAACTTAAAACCCTGAGCTCCCACCCTACATATCCTTACACACATTCAAGTCGACCACTTGGTCATCTAAGTGGTGACTTAACATTGTTTTATTAGTTCTATATATTTGAACTCAAATAGGGATCCCCAAAATCATCTGATATTTTGTACAGAAGAAGCTCAATTTGATGAGTACTTTTTTGAATTTTTTTTTCAAGGTGCATGTTTTGGTTTCTAACTTTGATCATTTTGCTGATTTGTTAACTCTTGCAATTTTTTTAGGTGATATACTTTGGTGATCATTTGTTTAGTGACTTAAGAGGACCATCAAAAGCAGGTTGGCGTACTGCTGCCATCATTCATGAGCTGGAAGTATGCATTATGCCAATCATTCTTCAAATTTAATTAATTTTTTATTTCACTATGTTCTGATAAGTCATAAAATCTGAGTTTTGATTTTATATGATCGATCATATTTTTGTTAAGTTGTGACTTTTAAATCAAAACTATCGGATATTATAAGAACAACAAAGCCATTCATCTGGCATTAATTGCCAGCAGGCATGCACAGTTACACAGAGGCGCAGCTCTGTTGTAAGTGATACCATGCATTAAATGTGTTAGGCGTAAAAAATGACAGCTGCTTGATGAAAAAAACACAGCTGGAGCAAAATGCAAAACACGGCCTCTACATAAGAAACTGGAGAGAGCGTCCATCACTGCCAGGGGAGGAAAAAACAAAGCTGCTGCAATAGAAGAAGGAAAAAACACTAGAGAAGGAGAAGGAAAAACCCACAAAGCTGCTGCCAAAGAAGAAGGAAAAAAGTGCTGAAAAAAAACGCAGAGGCCCACTTGCACAAATCCTGATTTGTTTCAGGAATTGGCAATTTGATGCTGAAATCAGCCATTAGGATACCAAAATTCATTGGGTGAGGGAGAAAATGAATGCCTAGGATGATGTCTTGTGGCCAACTTTCAGAGGAGGAGATGGGCTATACATGTACAACCACAGATGGCTGAATAATTTGCCGCCATGTATATGGGTGGGTTACAGCTGTGTTTGGATAGATTTCAAAGCCATCCAATGGTATGAAAAATGGTACATAATGTAAAATTGGAACCCTATGCCATCATATTGAATTAAAAATGTGGACCGAAAATTATATAATTATTTATTTATGTTTGCTAATCAAATAGAAATGTTGCAAAATATATCATGCTAAATTTGACACCCAAATGGCTATGTATTCTCATGTTTCCTTTACCTACATTTTTTTAATCCATGATGTATCTATTGCACTGTAGCCGTTTTGTGGTTATTTGTCATTACATCAGTTGTAGTTATTCCTTCCACCAACAGCAGGTGGGTTTTTTCTTCTCCTTCTCCTGCAGTGAGTGGGTTTTTTCTGGCATCTTTTCCTGGCAGCAGCTTTG
>JAXCLR010000092.1:11741324-11751869 GCA_035584095.1 Annona squamosa | reverse complement strand
AAATAAAAAAAAATAGGTGTAGTACACCTGGGTGCATCGAGTCTGAATGCACCCAGGTGTACATAATTGGGTTCCGACTAAATACCCCATGAAATTACATTCTAGGAAATTAAAGAGTAATGAGTTCATTGGCTTAACTTTAAACCTTGGATTTTCCTACCTTAATACTTTATATTCGCTCATGTAAACTACCTGGTCATCCAAATTTTTTTAAAAAAAGATAATTGAAATAAAGTTATGCCATATGAATTAAAAAGTTAAAAAAAACTTCATTCTTTTAGCTGTTACCAAAACAAACGTTCAGGGTACGTATATGAATCACCCATCAACCTCAGGCGCACAACTTTTACTTTGACAACAGAGGGGTACTATTTGCTAATTAAGCTCGCAGATTGTATTAAAAGGCCCCTTTTTAGTAGCGAGTAAATTGATTTGATCTTCTACAACGTAGAATCATATGTGAAGATAATAAAAATAGTATACATTTGGTCAGTTCATGTATAGAAATTTTTGAGAAAGTGAGCTATAAAAGATTCTTGTGGTTTAAATTCATTGCATCTCTACGGTTCACCAAATTATTCTACTAATCTGTTTTTTTTTTCTAATATGGCATCTAGATGTCTGACGTATGTGAATGCTACCTAGTGCATGATTGTGAAGGATGCATGGTACCCAAATTAAATGATGTAACCGGCTTACGAACGCTAATCTTTACTCATTTATAAAAACCTCAACTATAATTTTAACCCATTTAATGTAATTAGATCTGGTGGTGGTTTATTAACAGGTTGAAAATAGATTTGACAATAAAAATTATAAACCATAAAGAATCAATAAAGACTTTAATTTTAGTGGTTTACTTCAATTTAAAGATCAATTTTCATTCATTTTTAATTGAAATTTAAATTCCATTGATAATAATTATGCATAACTTGTAAAATAAATATAAATAAAATATTAACTTTTTATCTTATGCAATACAATTGATAAGTCAAAGAAGTTAGATAATTGGGTTGATGAGTTGTGCAAGTTGAACTAGTGACTAAGTCATTTATTTAAATACATCAAATCAGTCAAAGAAAAAGATTGGCGCGTTGAAAAATCTTGATCTTAATATGCCTCAACCTGAATTCAGTAAAGCAAGGTCAGGGGCTTCCCTAACTCTGTACCCCTACCCCAGTAGATGGGGAGACAAATGCAAATAATAGTAGTAGTAATAATACTAATTAACAACAATAATAATAATAATAATCAATGGATAACGGTAGATTGTTTACAAACTAAAATCTTAGCGTATATAAAATTAGAACAAAATTACTTGAACTAACCGTTTAAATTGGAGTTACGCAGGGAGGAATAGTCGGTCGGAACGGATTAGCATATAATTAGTGGAAAATTTTGCAACCCCCAAATTAATAATAAACCCCTTGTGATAATCTTCTGAATTCAAACTCCTACCAACTAATTCTCAGATTTCTTGCATTACATTCCATCAGACATTGCATTTCTTTTTCTAAATTAACCATAGTTTGGGTGACTGAGTCATCCTAGGAAGTCCAGATTTTGCAAAATTTCCATTCTAGATGTGTCTAAACCATTTTCAACTGTTTTCATTACTTTTAAATAAATAATTCTAAGCTATGATATCAAGAAGCAACAGATATGTGTGCCATGTAACACGTAATGCTGACCAATACAACGAATGTATCATACCGGCCAATACCTACCTTCCATTGTATCAAAGCAAGTATTGTTACTCCATCAGAAAAAAAAAATGAAAATGAAAAAGAAAAAGAAAGAAAGAAAGAAAAGTAACTAGTGTTAGATAGAAACGTTGCCTACACTCCAACAACCCTTCCGTTCAAGACTTCAAGACATTTCCTTTAGTACGTTTGGCTTTTATTTGCCCATTTTTCCACACTACTATAAATTTTGCTTATTATTATCTATTTTGTCCTATGTATGATGCATTTGCGCTTAATTTGTGGCATATCTAGAAGAAATCGGAGCCATGATGTAATATTCTTCAATCGTGCCTTAGGCGGGTCCTTTTGGCAATTGGTAGATGGAGAAGTGGAAAGAGGAAAAATCTTAAAACATATGAAACTTATGTGATATGATACGGGCCAAATAGAAATAAATTGAATAATTATATGAAAAATGATTGACATATTTAATATATAGCAAAATAATGAAGTTGTCAGATTAATTTTGAAAGGAAAAATGTTTCCAACTTCTGGCAATTGCCAAATGGATATCATTGATAAGGGTGTTTTTGTATATAAAATTCACAAATTAAGTGAGATTAAATTGCAAAACTACAAAAAAGGGGTAGACAAATGCAAATAGCCATTTCCTTTCCTTTAAATGCCTCGAGTTGGGGAAGTAGAGGCTGCCTGGAAGTCTCCCACGATGACGTTAACGGAGCTTGAGGAGTCCAAAGCCAATCTCCAAAGGCCACCAGCCTGCATTCTCGACGCTTCTTCTTACGTGGGTTTCCATATTCTCAGGGGGCTTTTGGACAAAGGCTATGCAGTTCATGCAGCTGTTCGAAGCAATGGCAAGCGTGCATATTCCCTCTTCTTTTTCCTTTGTTCTTTTCTGGGGGATGGGGGTTTGGTATTAATATTTTGAAATTGGGTTTTGTTCTGTTTTTGGTGCAGGAAAAGCAGAGATGGTGAGGAGAATCAAAGAGATGGGTCGCACGGAGAAGAGATTGGTGGTGTTTGTTGCTGATGTTCTGGATTATCGTAGCATCCTTGAAGCCTTGAAGGGCTGCTCTGCTTTGTTCTGCTGCTTGGATAGTTCTTCAGATGGATACGATGTAAGAGAGACCGACAGCATCCATTAACTTTTTTCTTTCTTCTTTTTTTTTTTCTATTTCATTGGACAGTATTTACAACCCATATCCTAAAATTTAATTATTTTTATTCGTATATTTCATTTTATTTAGTTATTTATTTTTATTTTATGGGATTTGGCAGGAAGGAATGGCGGATTTGGAGGTGAGGGGGGTGATCAACGTGGTGGAGGCATGTGCACAGACGGAGAGTGTGCAGAAGATAATCTTCACCTCATCTTTAACTGCTGGGATTTGGCGAGAGAACATCTGCTTGGAGCAGGATGTTGATGAACGGTGCTGGAGCGATGCTGAATTTTGTAGAAAAAAGAAGGTACTAAATTACTAATAGATGTGTTACAAAATCTAATCATTGACCCAATTTTTTTTTTTTTTTTTAAAATGAATCTGATAAAAGGTTAATTGCAAATTTGACCTAATTGATTTGGTATTTGAAGAGTAAACCCTTTCAACTTAAAATTGTTATAAAAGGACAGCCCGATCATTTGTACCTGGTCCCTGGGCCAAAAACATATTTTTTATTTTTGAAATTTTTTATACAACTGTTAATATAGTTGTATTTAATTTATAAATCGAATTTTATCATTTTTGAAAATGCGTATATATTTAATTTTTATTTTTAAATACAAGATATTTTAAAATGACTAAAATATCTTTGTTTTTAAAAATAGAAAATAAATATATAAGCATTTTAAAATGACTAAAATACCTCTGTATTTAAAAATAAAAAATAAATATATAAGCAGTTCTAAAAATGATAAAACTCCCTTTATAAATTAAAAACACTTATTTTAACAGTTGTTGGGACTGAGCACAAATGTTCAGGCATCATAAAATGAACCCTATGTCAAGCTTTGTGAGAGAGGTATTTTAAATATTAAATGGGTTAAATGTAATTTTTTCCTGTTTTGTACTCACATTCAACTTAATTTGACGCCTAAAATTATGTGGGAATGTTATGGGTATACCTTCAACTAAGGGATCTGTTTTGGAAATACCGAAATCACAATTATGTATTTGCAATTTGGAAAATTTTAGAGCCTATTTTGGAAAAAAGTCGTAAGCAGGTAGTTTTTAATTTTCACGCGAATCCTACAAAACGGATGGCGGAACATGCCGAAAGCGGCACAACCAGATCCGTGAGTTCAGCTTATTTTGGGTATTTTTGGATTATTGATTCATACATACGCATGTGTTACGGAGTGTAGTAGAGTCACTGCATATCCTGCGAGACAAACTTTTTTTTTTAATATTTAGAACAAATTTCGTATATACTTGTGAATTTTATCCCTAGTTCTATTTATATTTATGAATTTTTAAAAATTTCATATATGCCCACATATTTTGCCGAAAATTCTACTTATGCCCACATATATATATATATATATATATATATTTTTTTTTTTGCTCTAAAAAAAAAGTACTCCTGTAAAATGATGAAAATGATCATCCATAATTAGGATTTCATTGCTGAAAATTTATCTTTAAATGAATTTTTTGCACTTTTTCAACTATAAAATTACTTATTTGAGTGTAAATTCTTTGGTTTTGAACAAAGTAATTTTAAATTATGTTAGAATTTAGGCATATTTATTATTTTATAAGGCTGTTAACAGCCCATTTAATGGATTTCTAATGACATGAGTATAAGTGAAATTTCAGATAAAATACGTAGATATATGTGAAATTTTTAAAAATGCATAGGTATATGTGGGAATTAGGGGTAAAATTTATAAATATATATGAAATTTGACTTTTTGTTTATTTATAATTGCACTATATGAAGCAACCTGCTCTCCTCCCTACTTGAAATTAGTAAGACACATATTGCCCTAGTTCACCCAGGCAAATAGTTTTGGATATTATAAATTAAAGTTCATTTCATGTGAAATTCCACTTTTATATAATTTCATATAAAAAATGGAATTTCATATATATTTTTTCTCATGTTAAAAGTGGATGAGAAATTTATTACATCTATTTTATTTAGCATTATTTATATTATCACAAAAAGTTCATTATTTGTTTATTGTCATTATCTACAAACGTAAATAATATAATAAAATTATTTAATACTAAGTATCAATTTTAAAATTATATTTTTAATGTTTAAACTGTATAAAATATCTTTTCTATACAAATAAATAATATAATGGATCCATTGATTTCTTATTAATCATCAAGGTGAAAAGTTAGATGAGATTATATGAAACTACTTCTACACAGGAGTGGAACTCTATAAGTTAACAACTTATTTTCAATCATTATCTTTATTTTGCATCATTATTCATCCTTGTATCTTCTATATATTAATATCCAGGCACCCTTACATTTTTTCCTAAAATTTCTCTACCTCTGCTTAATTTCCCCTTTCTTGCCCACGAACAACGCCCATCACACCCACCATAGAGAAAGCCGCCGATCGTCTATTCTATTTATTTGGATTTTATTTAGTTATTTGAGATAATTTAAAGGTGAATTAATTGTGAATAAAATTAGAAAAAGTAAACTAAAATGATATAAATTGGCACCGGCTCAGTTAGCTGAATTTATTCAAATAAAATACTATAAGAAAATAAAAATAAGATTAAAAAATGCATAGAAATAATTTAAAAAGATACAGATGCAATACTTCGTGATCACGACTATTGATTAGTGAAACAGGAACTTAATTTATTTTACGCGGATAAAGATACAATAGTTTATCACTGACTCCACCCATGTGAAAACAGCTATCATGAATTTATTTTACTATAAAATTCCATAATTTACGAGGTGAATAGAAAATTTCCAAACAGATCCCGGAATATCCGCGTTAGGAAATTTAGAAGATTAATTTGGGTACAGATCTACTATGCACTGCGTGTTCGACAGTTAAATTTATTATTATTTTTTTTTCAAAAAATGAAAAATGTGCTCTCTGTCCAATCCCAATAAGTGGCATAGCCCAGATCTCAAACTAAAGGCCAGTGTTGCGTGTCTTCAACTAATTTTGAGCAATGATGCAATATTTATTGAAGCATGAATCACTCACTCTATGCTTACCCCTAATTTTTACATTTTAAAATTTAAATTATTTATCATGTTTAACACATCTTGATTTACTATACTACAAAAAATAACTTTCATAGTAAATTTATATTCCGTCAAAAATAACATCTCATGAGAGTGAATATATAACTATTAAAATTTTTAAAAAGTTTATGTTGTATATAATATGATAAAGTTAAATACACGAATTTTTTTAATTTATAAGTAATACGCATGGATGAATATAATAGATGATTTAGAACTAAGGATATGGTGCCCGACTGTAGGCCAATTGGCAATGCATGCTGGTAGTCATGGCCCGCGTCGGGGAATTGAATCCCCGTCCCTGAATTCTTAAGCACTCCAGCTAAATGAAAAAAATAATAAAAAAAAAAAATAAAAAATTAAGGGTATGTATGGAAGGTTTTGTGCTTACATAAATATTGAATTAGTATTCTCATTTATTTATATTTTTAAAGTCCAGTTCGACCTGCCTTATAAATGATTTACAAAAAATTCATTTTATTTATTGTATTTAGTATTATTTATATTATCATGAAATCATTTATTTAATGTTATTATGCATAATCACCGTCTCCAAATATGCAAGATTAATGAAGTAAAATAGTTTGATACTAAAAATCAAGTTAAAAATTTATTTAAAGACCTAAATAATCTAAAATATCATCACCATGAGGACAGATGATTTTATAAAGTATTTTTACATTATAATGCATATGTGAATAAATTTAAGCATTTTTTATTATTTACTCATGGATGTATATTTTTAAACAAATGCAAGCACGTGCATATAGAATGAAAATTGGTTTACTTGCTAACTAAATAATGTTAAATATAATAAATATAGTAAATTTCACATCAATCATTAATGTTGAAAATAAATAAATAAATGGAGTTACAGAAAACCTATTCAATGTGATCAAATGACACAGAAGTGACTCCACTTCTTTAAAGTGATTCCCCCTCTTTCTGTGCTCCATTGCGATTTGTGATGCTTATTGAATTCAGCAGGTCATTTTCTGATCCTATGATCATGATTATATATAATCCTAAAATTAAGATTGATTTTGTTAACGTATGGTGCTCCAACTAATATTGGTTCCGACGGACATACAGTTGTGGCATGCATTAGCAAAGACACAGTCGGAGCAAGCTGCATGGGCACTTGCCATGGATCGGATGGTCAACATGGTCTCCATCAACGCCGGCCTGATTCTCGGTCCCGGTGTTGTCCACCACAATCCAGGATCAACCATGTCCTATCTCAAAGGTTAATAATTCGCCTCTATTCCTAATTATTTGCAAACCATCGTCATCATAATCAAGCTTAATTTTCTGCTTGCATTGCTCGTCTTCTTTTGCAAACATAATCTTGCATCATGCGCGCACAAGGGAACCCGATCCTGTGCACCCAGGTGCATTAAATCCATTTTAATCTATTTTTTTATACAACTGTTATTAATTTAAGTGTATTTAATATATGTATCAGTTTTTATCATTTTTTATTATTTTAGATATTTAAAATGACTAAAATGCCAATGATTTTCAAAAATAAAAACTAAATATATAAAATAATCTAAAAATGGTAAAAATTGATACACATGTTAAATACACTTAGATTAACAGTTGTATAAAAAAAATTTAAAAATAAAACATGGGTTAAAATGGGTTTAATAGACCCGGATGAACTGAAGCTAAGTGCACCCAGGTGCACGGGATCGGAATCTATGCATAAGTACTGGACTATTGCCATTTTGAAAAATTCCAACCTAGCTAACTTTATAGATACTCTTGGTACATAAATTTCCAATTAACATAATTTTTGACATCATGCATAGATGCATAGTGTATAATATTATGAATTTTTCAAACCTAATACAAATATAATCCTATGCAATCGTCTGTATTATCTGCTCCTTAATCCTTATATATACATATAAGATACATTTTAATCTTTTTCTTATTGGCAATATATTTTAATCTTTACATCAAACGAAAGACACATGTTAATCTATTCATATTACTGATCAAATATACAAGTTGAGTGTTAGAAAGGAAAGCCCAAGGTGTGAATTCCAATATAAAGCATGGGAAGGAACCCTAGAACTTATACTCAAGCGCTAATATCAACCAACTCACCATAAGTCATACTGTGGAGTTAAGTTATACTCCAGTTTCAAAATTTGAGATAGCTTGCAAATTTATAATTAAAGGCCAAACCCAATTATTACAAGTTATAAATAAAAAGTCTTGCTTCTATATAAGTAGTTTCCTTATCTATTTTTTCCTTGATAATTAATAAAAAATTTGTTCTATTTATTGTATTTAACATTATTTGTTTAACTTAGTATTAACGAATTACATTTGCTTAAAAATATATATATATTTACATTGACATTGACATTGACATTGATATTATGAGAAATGTTTAAATCTATACATATATACCTTAGAATGTAAGAATACTTCGTAGAAACATTTTTTTAACAACAATGTTATTTTAGATCATTTAGATGTTAAAAATACAATTTTATAATTTATATGTAGCATCCAGCTATTTGATTACATTAATTTTACACATGCGTTTGTAGATAAAATGATTTAAAATAAAACTAGACAAATGACAAAGTTTTTATGATAATTAATAAAAACTATGCAAATAAACAGATAAAGTGTATTTTTTTTCATCATTCATGAAGGTGGTAAAAATGGATGGAGTTGTATAAAAATCGGGTATCATCATTTCATGAAACCCGAACTCATTAGGAAAATGATTGGGTCGAGTTCCGCCGGGTTTTTATCAATCCCAGCCGAATGTTTAAAACAGGCAGGAGTTTTTCAATTCAAATTATGTTTTTGGGCTAGGTGGTCCGTTTGGGTTTGCTGAGATCTGTCCAAGTTGCGTTCTAGTCCTACTGTTCCAGGCTCATAGCTAGCTATAACGAATAATCGTGAAACGAGCATGCAGGTGCGGCTCAAATGTGTGAGAATGGACTGCTAGCTATTGTAGACGTGAAAATGGTGGTAGATGCCCATATTCGAGCTTTGGAGGAGGATTCTGCGTGTGGGCGATATTTCTGCTTTAATCAGGTTCTCACCACTGATGAAGATGCTATCAAGCTCGCAACCACCTTGGCCCCCTTGATACCTCTCCCCCACCAAACCCAAGGGTACTCTCTCTATCTCTCTCTCTCATGATCTCATCCATCTTATGTATTATTTATTTATTTGTTTAGCAATAGTCATTTTTTTGGAAAGGGAAAAAATAGATTTTCGAATTACAATTATTCTTCCGAAAAATTGTTCGAAAAAATTTTAGCAGCAGTGTCAGAGAAAATAATTTTATTAACCTGATGCACACAGCAATTTTTAAACACAAAACAGGACGAACCTGGCCGAATGATGCCTACAAAGTATTAAGCTGACTGATACTCTGTCCTCTCTGATTTCTTGCAGTTACGAATGCCAGAACGAGGCTGTCATATACCAAAAACGCCTCCGAAACAGAAAACTATCCAAGCTCATTGAAGGACTCGCCTGAACTTTAATTAGTTAATTAACTAATGTTATTATTGGATTTTTCCGGTATGAAACCATCGTCCTTTTATTACTATTTTTTTTCCAAAGAGCATGTTTGTAGAATACGTTATCTCACACCAATCCAGTCCCATTGAATATTGTGCAGTGTATATTATAATCATGTATTTATATTTATTTGGCAGGCAAAAATAAACCCCACCTAAAGCCAGTTTTAATAGCAAGTGCTATCAATGAAGATGATTTTATTTATGTTTTTCTTCAAATTCAGGTTAATATGTCACTGCTTAGTTGCCTAAGTAGCTGATGTGAGCATGTGTAAGATAGTATAAGTGGGAGGTTAAAGGTGTTCAAATATTGTTAAGCTGGCCTCATTAATTTGCCTCTGGAGTACACTTAAGCTACTTTACTCTTCTGTTTTAATTTTGATTGCACTCGGAATTTGTCAAGACAAGCCTGCATAATGTGGATTGAGTTCAATGTCCAGTGAGTCAAATAACTCGATAAACCATGCATCCTGCTCAATAAGTGAGCACTATACTTTCCAAGTCAATCATATACTCTCCAATTCTTCCTCACATGCGCGCGTGATCACG
This sequence comes from Annona squamosa, assembly GCA_035584095.1. Taxonomy (NCBI): domain Eukaryota; kingdom Viridiplantae; phylum Streptophyta; class Magnoliopsida; order Magnoliales; family Annonaceae; genus Annona; species Annona squamosa. Next base: position 11,741,825 of record JAXCLR010000092.1, on the reverse strand, counting down.
CATTGATCTCATGCACTGGTCACATGAGCATGCTTATAAACAAATCACCAGGTTTTTGCATTTTAAACCTTCTAACTGAATCGTGATGATATCACTATGTGATTTCATGCTAGGATGATTACTTGCTGTATTGCATAGGAAATGGATGCCTCGTAATTATTTTAAAAATATATTATTTACTGTAAATTAATTATGAGAGGATTTATTAATAATTTTGAGGATTTCGTTAACATAAAGATAATTTTAAGCAAGGTGGCAAACATAAATGATGTAATTATAATTTATTTCTAAGTGAAATAAATTAAGATGTTATATTATATTTGGATGACCTAAAATTAAATATGTTAGCCACATTATTAATAGGAGGAGTTTTAATGCATTTTTGAATGCATATAAGGTGATATCAAGATAATTAAATGAAATATATGTGAAAATAATATTAATATAAATTTTCGTTTGGGAAAAGTGAAAGTTGGTGCCTTTTTTCATGTTTTTTGGACG
>JAXCLR010000092.1:11698976-11733411 GCA_035584095.1 Annona squamosa | reverse complement strand
CACCTTGGTATCTATTTCCATCTTGGGAGATCTTATTTTAGTTTTGACATAGTAGACCCCATTCTCAATACCTTAAAGAGGGGGGTGTTACAGTTTCCAATATGGAAGACAGACAAATATTTTTAGCATTTACTAAATTTAACCAAAAATTAACAAATCTTTTATCAGTTACCTGATATTGTGTGATAAAATTGGCATTGTTGAGATTACATGCAAACTTAGAAGGTATATTTGAATTTTTTTGATTAAAATATTTGAAAATTTTAAAACATATTAAATATATTTGAGATTAAAGTTAAACTTATTGAGTATATAGGGAACAAAGCAATAGTTGCTGTAAAACTCAGGAGCTATGTACCAAGATTCATCTCCGGTATTCGGTTCCAATGTTTGAACTTTCAAGCAAAGAGTTCGTGACGACCGAGATGACGAGTTCAGGTTTTTGTAATAAAATAATTAAATGGCTATGAAATTTCAAACAGCAAACAGTTTTTAGTTCGATCTCCTTTTTTGCAAACCATCACAACATTATTTCTGCCTGGCGCAACATGTTGATGAAATATGGAAGACGGATGGAGATTTGCAGGGGTAAAGGCTTCTTCCCTTATTGGCATTCCTGGGGTTCTGTCTACGTTAAGTTTCTTTCATTTGTGTGGCAATGAGTCTGTCAAGACTCTATTGGATCTCCAGTAACAATGGAAGTTCTCGAAGAATGTTGGAACGAGAAATGACGACAACTGGAAATTCTGGCGGACTTCCGCAGGGAAATTTTCACCATTTGATGAAGATTGGGCAATGTCCAATGCTAAATTTGGGATCAACATATATTTGATCGATAATTTTGTTAAAGACACGATACTGAGTCTAATCAACTGAATATAAGCTTCATAGACACTTGCAATTTTTTTTCCTTAACCGTGGTCCGTCCCATCCCTTTTTGTTTTGAAGCAACTAAAGCTTTAGATTTGCTTTAGCTACATGCAAAGAAAAATCATTTGCAGAGTTCTTCAGATTGCAGCAAAAACAATGATCCAACGAGCCTGTCACCATCTATCAGCTGCAGTAAGCAAGCGACTCAACAATATGGTGTAGCCACAGGCATTAGTGAGTAGGAACAAGAAAAGACGACAACCGGCATAGCTGCGAGTAAGAGGAGATCATGAGAGCAAGAAAGAAAGGGGTAGCTGCAAGTGAGAGGAGATTCTCAAAACCTGGGGAGGACTTACAAATTTGCATACAGCTAATTGCGTTGTCAAGTGCTTGGATTCAAAAGTTTAATCAGATGGCTGCGGTAACTTCCGCGAAATCGAACAATTGGTGGTCGCAAATAATATGGGTTGTTGACAGAGCGTAAAAGAAAACACCTCGTCCAACTATCTATCTGTGACAACTTGGTTGAATACATACGCTAGTTGTTGAATTGTCATAGCAAATCTTGGAAGATAATAATAAGAAAATTTCTTGTAATGCCAATTGGCTAACAAAGTTTCTTGTAAAACTAATTTGCTAAGTTTTAAGTTGTGTCTGGTATTTAATAAAGTTTTAAAAAATTTTGAGTGAGGAGAAGTGATGAAATATGATAATGATATCAACATCGATGAGAAGTAAAAAGAAAAAAGTTAAAATAAATCAGGCAGATGTATGAGCAATTATAAAGAATGATTAAAGAGTAAGATAGTTATATATCAAGATTTGAAGAAATAATTATAACATAGAATAGCGGTAAAGAATGAAAAGTTTTAAATTAACAAATTTATAGAAATTCTAATAACTGAAAATTTTCAATTTAGAACTTCTCATTGTTCACAATTATTTTATTTTTTAATTATTGTTTTACATCTTTTTATATAATTATTTTATTTTTCTATCCTTTCAATATAACTACTAATATAACTAACCAATTTATTTTAACATTATTTTCTTTATTCATTATTATTACCTCTATCAAATTATTTCTTCTAAATCAAAAATATTTACACTAAAAAAAGTTTTTATTCAAAAAATTTATCACTTTCTAGGCATAATCTAATTGAAAAAACTTTTGGAAAAAGAATGCATTAGAAGGAAGCCGTTGGGCTTTCACACTCTCGAAGGGAATACCCCTTTCATCTTTCGTTTCCCTTTCAAATGCCCCCCTAGTGTGCTTCCACCTTTTAAATGTACTAAAGGTGTGTTGTAACCCCCATGCACGTTGGATAGGCAGGATGATCGCTCGAGCATACGCGGGCAAGGCGCCAAATCCCTGATGTGAGCGCGGCACGTTTTGGACATGATTCGGGACGAATCACAAATGTGAGGCTTCATGCTGCACAGGGTGACACAACATGGCGAGTGGGGACTAGCACTGGATGCAGTGCACGCTGACGGGACGCTTGTTGCTCATGTGGCGCACGGTCACATCTGACTAGGCAGGCTTGGACCAAGTCCTAGCTAATGTTGACCACTCTCCTAGAAAAGGGAAAGTGGTGAGACACCTCACCATGGGTAGTGGGAAATCTCTCCCCAAGTAGTGGGACATGTGTCACCTTGGGAGCTACCCGTGGAGGTAGTGAGAAAAGTGCTCCTATGTATATTTAAACCCTTAAATCCCCTCCTCATTGAAACAAGCTAGCTGTAGCGTGGTGCTGTGGGGATCTTGGGTGAGAGCTTGTACAACTAGGCTATTCCTTTTTAATGAAAGGTTTGGAAGTGTTCCTGTAATTCTCCTCTCCCTCTCTTGAGATTTTAATTTCCTGTCACTCTAACCTCTTTCTTAAGTGGTAAGGCTGCTAAAGCTTTGCAAACCTTAGGTCAATTACAAGTGTGTTCATAGTCCACTTTCAGGCTTGTAACAGTTGTGGTATCAAAGTCGTGTTTCTTTTCTTTTGGCGAATTAACATGGCAAATCGAGGTGCGATGGGTCCTTTGGAAGAACGGATCTCTCTACTCGAGCAACGTATGACTAGGCTCGCTACCGAGACGGAATTGCTGGAATCAATACTTCTGATGATTTCAGAGCAAAACTGGTGTGATTAACTGAACAGGTTGAGTCCCTAGAAGTTGCTCAAACAGCGTTGCTGACCAAGGTCGATGGGCTGGTCGACGAGGCCTTCATTTTGAGGAAAGCATTGTTGGGAGCAAGCTCTTCCACAGATGGGCACAAAACCAAGGTACCTAACCCCTTTCCTTATCCTAGTACTAGTAATGCTAAGGAATTGGAGAATTTTTTGTGAAATATGGAACAATATTTCAAGGCTGCTCGCACATCCGAAAATGAGATGTTCATCATCTCATATTTGCATTTGACTGGGGATGCAAAATTATGGTGGCGCAATCGCGTGGAGGACGTGGTTCGTCCCAAGATCACAACGTGGGAGGAGATGAAAGCAAACTGCAGGATCAGTTCCTGCCTTGTAACGTCGCATGGTTGGCCAAAAAGTCCCTACGAAATCTCAAGCACACTGGCACTGTGCGAGAGCACGTGAAAAACTTTCAGTCCCTTATGTTGAATGTGAAGAACATGTCTGAGGACGACAAGCTCTTCAACTTCATGACTGGTCTTCAGTCATGGGCACAAGCTGAACTGCAATGGCAGGATGTCAAAGACTTAGCTGTGGCTATCTCTGCAACGGAGAGCCTTGCTAACTACAAGGTGAACCAGGAAACGCAAGATAAGAAAAAGAAACTTTTTTCCAAAGGTAGTAGAAAGGCGAAGAAAGCTGATGGTCAGGGCAACGAAACAAAGACGAAGGGTTCAAAAGAAATTCCTTCATCAGGTTGCTTCATCTGCAAGGGCCAGCATTTTGCCAAGGACTGCCCAAAACATAAAAAGGTTGCAGTTATGGTCATGACCGAGGACGACTAGGGGGAGTCACCTGCTCGGGTGAATCAGTTGCAGTTAGTGAATGCAATCACGACTGGAGACAAAACGGTGACCAAAGGCCTAATGTATGTACCAATCATCCTGAACAGGCACAAGTGCAGCGAGATGGTCGATACAGGTGCAACTCATACTTTTATCTCTGATAAATGTGTTTCACGTTTTGGTCTGAATCTTAGAAAGAGACAAAGTCGAATCAAGGCGGTGAACTCATAGGCGAAAAACCAATTGCCGGTGTAGCCCGAGACGTTCCATTAGGTCGAATCACCATGAACGCGATACCCTTGGATGACTTTGAGGTGATACTGGACTTGGATTTCATAGCACAAGCTCAGGCTTGGGTGGTTGCACACTTCAAGGGCGTGCTTCTCACCGGTATCTTCGACCCTTACTTTGTTTCTTGTTTCTTTCAAACAAGCCAGAACAATGTGGAGTTGGTCTCTGCATTATAACTTAAAGACGGTTTAAGGAAGGGTAATCCAACCTTCCTGACAACCCTCATCGAGATGGAGATTATGTTGAATTCCGAGGTACCTACTGCGGTCAGTGAGGTGTTGCGAGAATATGAGGAGTTGATGCCACCACGGTTGCCAAAGGAACTCCCTCCAAGGCGACCTACTGATCACCATATCAGGCTTATGTCCGGGGCTCGACCTCCTCCAAAGGCACCATATCGAATGGCACCAATAGAGCTGAAAGAACTTAGAAAGCAGCTCGACGAGTTGTTGGATGCGGGGTTCATCTAACCATTTAAAGCACCATATGGAGCACCTGTGTTGTTTCAAAAGAAACATAATGGAGCGTTGCGGTTTTGCATGGATTATCGAGCACTAAACAAAGTGACAGTGAAAAACAAGTACCCACTTCCCTTGGTGGCAAATTTATTTGATCGACTGGCCAAAACAAAGTATTTCGCCAAGTTGGATTTGAGGTCGAGATATTGGCAAGTACGGATGGCAGAAAGGGATGAATCAAAAACCACCATGGTGACGAGGTATGGTTCATTTGAATACTTAGTTATGCCTTTTGGGTTGACTAATGCCCCTGCTACCTTCTGTAACCTCATGAATGATGTACTTCATCCTTTTGTTGATGTATTCGTTATTGTGTATTTATATACTATTGTAATCTATAGCAATAGTCATGAGGAACATGTCTCTCACCTCAAGTTAGTGTTTGATAAGCTTAAAGCTAGCAAGTTGTATGTAAAAAGGAAAAATGTAGCTTTGCCCAAAAGGAGATTATGTTCCTTGGGCATCACATTTCACAAGAAAATGTGCATATGGATCAAGGCAAGATCCAAGCTATAGTGGAGTGGCCAGTTCTAACAAAGGTTACTGAGTCGTGGTCTTTTCTTGGGTTGGCAAATTACTATCGACGCTTTGTTGAAGGCTATTCAAAGAAGGTTGTTGTACTCACAGATCTTCTTAAGAAGAATTAGAGATGGTGCTAGTCTTCAAGCTGTCAAAGAGCTTTTGACATGTTGACAACGGCTATGGCAACAGAACCTGTGCTTAAGTTGTCAGAATTCGATAGACTTTTCGAGGTCTACACTGATGCATCGGATAGGGCGATTGGAGGCGTCCTCATACAGATCGGACATCCGGTTGCATATGAGAGCAAGAAGCTCAACGAGATGGAACAACGCTATTCGGTTCACGAGAAGGAAATGACAGCAGTAGTGCACTGTCTGTGCATTTGGAGACACTATCTGCTTGGTAGCAAGTTCGTGGTCTACACCAACGACATTGCTACCAGCTACTTCGTGACCCAAAAGAAGTCCATGAAACAAGCTAGATGGCAAGAATTCCTTACAGAATTCGACTACACCTTGGAGTACAGGCCAGGGCATACTAATCTTGTTGAGGATGCACTAAGCCGCAGGGTTGATCTAGATATACAAGTCTCAGCAATTGTGACGGTCGAGAGTGACTTGTTAAAGTTGATCAGGACTGAATCTCAGAATGACCTGGTCACTCGTAAGTTGCTAACTCAAGTGAAGGATGGCACTACGTGACGGTTTTGGGAAGAGGATGGAATCCTTTATGCTCATGGTGGGCGTCCCTATATACCAAGCACTGGTGGACTGAAGAGAAAGTTTCTCAAGGAAAGCCATGATTCCCCATGGGCGTCACCTAGGTTAGGAACGAACTTATAAATTCCTTGCTCAAAGCTTCTTTTAGCCAAAGATGCAGGAGGATGTAGAATCATACATCAAGACTTGTCTTGTGTGCCAGCGAGACAAGCCAAAGTGGCGGCGACTAGATGGGCTATTGGAGCCTCTACCTATCCCGGAGAAGCCATGAACGTGCCTATCAATGGATTTCATCACGAGACTGCCAAAATCTAAAGGTATGCGTTCCATCTTGGTAGTGGTGGATCGATTCTCCAAATATGGAACCTTCATTCTTGCCCTGCATGGCTGTAAAGCTGCCAAAGCTGCCAAATTATTCTTCAAACATGTGGTGAAACTTTGGGAGATGCCATTGGACGTGGTCAGCGATAAGGATCCCCGTTTCACGAGTCGATTTTGGACGACTCTATGGGAGTTGCTGGGTACCCAACTCAACTTCTCTACTAGCTATCACTCTCAGACAGATGCTCAAACTGAGCGGGTAAATCAGATATTAGAGGAGTATCTTTGGCACTATGTCGCAGCCAATCAACATGATTGGGTCGATCTCCTAGACGTGGCTCAATTCAGCTACAATCTTCATGAATCCAGTTCCACGGGCAAGAGTCCCTTTGAACTTATCATGGTGCAAAAGCCGATTATGCCCAACGAAATAGCACAACAGCGTGGTGGAGGATGTTGTCAAAAGGCGTATCAGGTTGCTCGTGAACGAGAGGAAATCATGGGTGAAGCCAAGGATTGCTTAATCAAAGCAGTAGATCGCATGAAAAAGTATGTTGATCAAGAAAGGAGGTTTCTAGAGTTCCAAATTGGGGATAAGGTGATGCTCAAACTTAATCCCCAAGTTTGGAAGAAAATCAGCAAGAAGCTAGCACATAAAGGGTTGGTGCAGAAATATGATGGTCCCTTCACCATATTGAAGCAGATTGGGAAGTTGGCTTATTGGTTGGATCTACCAGAAAGGTACCAACTTCATCCTATTTTTTATGTCTCTTTTCTAAAGCCATTTTATAAAGATCCTCGGAATCCAAAAAGGAGTGTCTTGAGAAGAGCACCACCGATGGTCCGAACACAGTTCAACAAGGAAGCGGAGGCTATTCTTGACAGAAGAATCAAAGGCCAAAGCAAGAAGAACTGAAGGATCGAATACTTGGTAAAATGAAAAGGCGAAGCTATCGAACAGGAAACATGGCATAAGGATGCAACCTTATGGTAATTTGAACAACTTGTTCAAAATTTTGAGTCAATGAGGGCATCGACGAGTTCGGGTGGGGGAGGCTTGTAACCCCCATGCACGCTGGATAGGCGGGACGATCGCTCGGGCAGACGCGGGCGAGGCGCCAAGTCCCTGACGTGAGCACGACACGTTTTGGACATGATTCGGGACGGATCACAGATGCAGGGCATCATGCTGCATAGGGCGACATAGCATGGCAAGTCGGGATTAGCACTGGACGCAATGCATGCTAACGGGACGCTTGTTGCTCATGTGGCGCACGGTCACATCTGACTAGATAGGCTTGGACCAAGTCCTAGCTGATGTGGACCACTCCTTGAGAAGGAGAAGTGGTGGGATACCTCACCATAGGTAGTGGGGAACCTCTCCCCAAGTAGTGGGACATGTGTCACCTTGGAAGCTACCTGTGGGGGTAGTAGGAAAAGTGCTCCTATGTATATTTAAACCCTTGAATCCCCTCCTCATTGAAGCAAGCTAGCTGTAGCTGTGGTGCTGTGGGGATCTTGGGTGAGAGCTTGTACAGCCGGCCTATTCCTTTTTAATGAAAGGTTTGGAAGTGTTCCTTTAATTCTCCTATCCCTCTTGAGATTTCGATTTCCTGTCACTCTAACCTCTTTCTTAAGTGGTAAGGTTGCTAAGGCTTGGTAAACCTTAGGCCGGTTACAAGTGTGTTCATAATCCATGTTCAGGCTTGTAACATGTGTGCTATATCGGATCCCTCTTTCAACGTTGCACGAATCCCAGAAGGGCTGCTGCATGATTCAAAATCCTGGTATACTCTTCCTAGCAGTGTGGTTAACTAATGAGACAAATAGAAATTGTGTGCTAAAGACAGAAATCTCAGTAATTTTGGAGAGCATGAGCTTGGACAAATTGACAACTCATTGCAGCATCAATGTTTCGAAATACACTAGTCCAGTAGATAAAACTAAAGAGGATTGTCAAATTCTAACGAGGATGATGAGATATGCCCAGTTGATTGTGAACCAAATCTATTTACGCATCAAATATCAAAAAAAAAGTTTATTAAATTATCATACCAAATTTTATAATTTTTTGATACTATGGGTGCTTTTGGCATTTACCAAAACTTTTTGACAAGTTTCAGCATAAAAAAAAAAACGTAATGGCCGAATTGATGTACGCTGGTGGAAAGGCATTAAATGCTTGAGACTTATTTAATGCAAATGAGCGGTCAAAGACAACTGTATGAGACATCCGGTGTTGAAAATGTCTTACTACATGGTTGGTACAGGTGAAAGGGGAAGGCAAAACCCTTGCTTGATTTTTTTTTATTATTATAAAACTTGCTCCCTCCGACGAGCCTGCCATACAAGTGAATAAAGATGAATAATGTGTTGCGTAGGCTGAAGTCACAAGTTTTCTACTATAGCCCCAGTGATGAAAAGTTTTACAAGTTTTTATAAGTTTTGGTAAATGTCAAACGCACCCTATGTATATATAGTTTTTGAATTTCGAAAATAACAATTTTTGAGAATTAAAAATACCAAAATAATTAAAAATGGAGTTATATAAATCAATACAAAGATAATGATCTTATACACCTAGTATATTTTATATTCTTTATATTTATTTATTTTTACATGGACCCAAGTTGGTTAGTATCTATATAGTGACTTTTTACCATTTTTATATATTTTCATAAATTTTCAAAAATAAAAATTTTTCACATATCTCACACTCCCTTGCCCACAAAAAATGGCAAATTTTTTTTTAATCTTTGAAACTTTCTCTAATATGTAAGTATCCAAAAATGATTAAATCCTCTCATCCAACAACTTCCAGTAACTTTCTTGTTCTGGGCTTCGCATTAATGAAAAATTAAAATATTTTCATCCATATTAACAGTTTTAAAACTCCTTCAAACATGCCAACGATTTTTAAAATAATATACATTCATGCCAAACTTTTTTTAAAATTCCAAAATGCCTTATATCTAATATTATCTAAATCACACCTTTAGGCATCATATAATAATAATGGTAGGCGGGAAATTATCTATCATTTACACTTTCATTCACTTTTTTTAAAAAATGATTTAACATCTTAATGAGTTTAGGCTAAATGCACCCAAATACACTTAGCCTCAGTGCACCCAAGTGAATTTAACCCTTTTTTTAAAAAAATTTTTTTATACAATTGTTAGCCTAAATGTATTTAATATGTGTATCAATTTTTATCATTTTAAGAGTATTTTAAATATTTATTTTTTATTTTTAAAAATCAATGACATTTTAAGTAATTTTATGTTAAATACATTTAGATTAATAATTATAAAAAAGATTTAAAATATGTTAAAGTACAAAAGTGCACTGAAACCAAGTGTGCTCGGGTGCACTACATCAACATTCCTATTAATCTCCTTATTTTTTCAATTTTTACCCATATATTCCAATCATTTATTAACATAATTATCCTATTTCTTTCTATTCTAACCCTATCATATCACATAACGATTACACTTTTCAAAAATACCTGCTTCTCCGCCTTTCCCCTTCCATCCATGCTCCATCTGCCAAACGGCGCCTAGTCGGTTGCCCACCATTTCACCCAACTGACCAGTAGTAGCCAAATCTTATTTAAAAAGTTTAGCATAGACGCAATTTATTTTGAAATTTTTTGGCATGTTTAAAAAGCATTTTAAAATTGTCGGTATGAATAAAAAGGCATTTATTTTTCATTGGCATAGACGCCAACGCCTCCCAAAAAAAAAATGCAAAACCCAGAGGAAACAAGTTGCAGCTTGCTTCATGTGAGTAAGGCCCAATTATGAAGAAAAAGATGATGATAATGATACACAAGCAAAAAGACAGACTTGAACACTATGGCACATTTCACTGGTTCTGGCCCTCTGTTGTAGTATAATCTAATCACGAACAAGAAAATCTCATAACTTGCATTGCTTTGGGATACAACGTAAGTGTATAGATAATGCCCATCTGACCAGCATATATGCTTCTGACCGTCACATGTTTAACTATTGGCATCATATCATGGCTTTGAATTGATTAAGCACTCATGACGAGTTAAATTTGCATGAGCAATGTGTGAGGTAAATCACACTATGAATCATGCCTGGCCACACTTTCTTAAGCATGCCGCTCCCTCTTCCAGATAATCTTGCCTGCTCATCCAAAACTCTGGTGCATCCTACAAGTTCATGTTCAAAAAACAATCAACATTTCATCATGTCACTGCAATTTCGCAAGAAATCATGAAGGAGCAGGACAATCCACAAATGAGCTTTTATTAATAGTATTATGGCAAAAACATCTTTCTCCCTATAGTCACTCATGGGGGCCATTCCTCCAACGAGATGAGCTGCATTAAAGGTTATTACCCTTTTCATTTAGAAAAGGGTACAACATATCTGATGGTACAGCCACGTTCTACTAGTTTTCAATACCAATCTTTCAAAGAGGATCTTTTTTTTTTTTTTCCCAATGAAAGAGAGGATCATTAATTTCATACAGCTGGTAAAAAAAAATTTCTTCCAAACCACATTACCTTCATTATTCCAGCAAGAACTGCACCACCTAGGTAGACCATATGTTTTCTCCGTGGTGGATCTTCTATTCGCAACCGAAGTTTCTGCTCATAATTAAACAATTAATCATGAGGTGGTAGTCGCATTCCTATGTGTGCGCTGGAAAACCCACAATGAAACAAATTGCAAGATTAAGGATGTAAAGAGTTCACACACTGTTCAAGAATCACTAAGAGCCCACTTGGATGTAAACCAAGGACAACAGTCCCAATTCTCAAATATTCAACAATAAGGCCACAGAGTGGATGCCTTATTGATCAATCAGGCAGGGAACCCAGCTCTTATCCAGTAATGACTGGAAGAAAATTAAAAGCCTATTTGGCAATCAAAGCTAGGGGAGAAAAGTCATTTTCCTTCTTTCCATCCCTTTTCACTAATATTATATTTCATACCGCTCACATCCCACAGAAGTATTAACTAAAGGACCCGATTAGCTTCATCTTGGACACTTGTGATTATGACTTGTCACATGCTATACCTTCACTAGCAAATCCATCAAAAATGCTGATAAAGATATAAAATGAAATCAGAAAATATACTGGAAAACGTCGAAGAAAGGGAAAGTTGAAGAATTTTTTGCAAAATTCATATTCTTGACAAGAAGGAACAGTTCGGATGTCATTCTAAGCAGACGTGAAGAGAAGTTTCAGTTGACATCTCACAACATATCATTTTGTCATGCAAGGATGCTTCTATGAAACCCCTCTTCCATGGAACCATTTTCATTTTTAACATCTAGATACTTTATGAAAAATCCACTCCATTTATCATATTTAGCATCATTTATATTATCATAGAAATTCTTTCATTTGTCTAGTATCACTATATATGGGTCTCATCTATAAATGTTTAAAATCGACATAATAAAATAATTTAATACTAAATATCAATTTTCAAGTAGTATTTTCAACATTTTAACATCTAAAATATCAATACTATGTGGATAAATAATTCTAGTAAGTATTCCTATATTCTAATGCATATGTGAATGGATCTAAGCATTTTTCCTAATTCAAACATGAATATAAATATTTTTGAGCACATATGGCCTATGCACATATTAGATTTGGATGAAACTTAGTCTCCTAGCTAAATAAATGATATTAAATATAATGAATGGATTAAATTTTACATCAATCATCAACATCTCAAAAACAAAAATAGAGGGAGTTTTATGAAATCACATCTTCGAAACCTGATTTCATAGAAGTATTCCCATTTACCATGTGATCAATGACATTTTCCAACATTCAAATGCCAAAGGGTATAGCACCCTGAAAGGGTCATATAAATGGCATAAAATTCTGAAAGTATTACCGACAACAATAAAACCCGGAATCAATAAGATAAAAACTATAATTAATAGTCCACCTATTTACCTTCAGCCCATCTTTATTTCCCTTCAAGACAACCTCAAGATATTGATCAAGTATTTCTTTCTCCAAACTGTTAAACAAAACAAGCTGAATGGTTAACAGGAAGGATAGGACAAAACTAGCTTCTCAGGCCACTTTTCATGCAAATAGACAAACCATCCATGGAAATTAAAATTCACAAAGTAGAACTTTAACCTGGCAGCAGAATCAGATGTTGACAAATATGGACCGTACAAAACTTGCTAAAAGAAAATCAGAAACACACTGCAATATGAAACTTAGGATGGAACATTGCCCAAAACAAAGCAATGAGACTATATTCGTAGAATTTTACCTAGGGAAAATAATGGCAATACCAACATTGATTGTGAGTAATAATCAGCCTATTTGTCCTATATTGAAATCCATAAAACACCAACAAAAAAGAGCAAAAAATATTACCGACTTGGCAATCCTGGGTACATGGTGCTTCCTCCACTCAGTACAATATGTTGATAGAGCTGCAATTAGAAATTCAAGCTCAGGGTGACAAGATGATGTGAAAGAATCAAATAATCTATTGGACAATGAGTTACAGAAATGACAGGCACTGCATGAATAATTGCTGATGTATTGAATAAACAGTTTCTTAGTTCATAAGACAAGCTTACTGAAATGAGATTCTACAAAAATGTAATCAGACATGACAGTTGATGGCATGAAAAGATCACTATAAGCAGAGGTTGAGGGTTGATGCAACATAACCAGGCCATTTGAAGGAAGATTACCAGCACAACGCCTTTTTCCAGTTCTCAAATATTGTTTCTTTCATTTGGTATTCATTATTTTACATCCCAAGAAGGCTGCCACTTCAGGAGATAATTCAAACCATAGTGCTAATTGTCATGCATTTATCTTCAATTTCTCTTCAAGTTCAATCCAAATAAATAAACTAGAAATTAAACAATACATTAAAAGCATTAAAAAAAAAACCGTGGAATGAACCACACTGCACCAGATATGCTCAATTGAAGATCAAATGCATTAGGATGCATCAAACTAGATTGATTATCCATCAAATATTACATCTAAAGAATATCTTACCATCATGCGGTTGTCAATATCCATTTCCTGAATGCAGTGAAATACCATGTCGGCCATGCCATCACCTTCAACATCTATGAGTTCCTACATTCAGGTAACACCATCAAATTCCTATTCCTATCAGTAAAGTATTTTTTAGGAAAAAAAAAAGGAAAATAAGAGAGAGAGAGAGAGAGAGAGAGAGAGAGAGAGAAGAAAAAAGAAAGAAAAGAAAAGAAAAGCATTTAAAATTATTACAATCATATTTCGGTATTTTAGTATGCAAACAGCACTGTGTTTTAATTTGGAACATTTTAGTCACTCTGTGTCAATCTTTTGGGCATCAGAGACCACCAACATCTTTAGAAATTTTTTATCAAAGAACCCAGTTTATGTTATGATACTAGATAACTCTGCATAGATCTGAGAATTGAAGGATTTTCATGGGCACCAGACAGAGGTGAAAGAAAGAATAAAATATTTGGACTTGCTTTTGAGTGGTTGATGAACCACTGCTTTGTCAATGACATTCCTCTCTTACTCAGGTCCTTTGAGGCAACCCTGGCGCCAACTAGATTCACAAAATCAAAAACCAACCACCAACCCAATGCTGACAGCTTTGAAACCCATCGGATTGCTACATGCATGTACGGCACAGTGAGAAAGGTAGGTACAACAAAGTAACATATATTTAATTCAAGGAAACAGAAGGGAGTATCCTAGTGGAAAATTAATAGTAACAGCTACTTCCTTCTTTTCTATACTGATATGACCAACGCTCAGGCTGTAGAGGTGGGGCCGCACGTAGGGACTGAGGAGGAGCCACAGCAAGGGCGGGACAGAGAGCTGCCTCAGCAAACGATTGATCAGGGTCGCACACTCAGGCCACGTGGACAACTTAGGCCGCGGGAGAGGCTGGACCTTTGATGGAGGGCAACTAACGAATTGTGTCAGACCGTGCATGTTAGTTAGGAGGATCGTGTTCCCTCCGATAAGAGGAACCCTGCTTGGATCGGATTAAGCGATCAGCAGGAATACATTTAGATAAGAATTCTTCAGCTTCAGCTCTATTCTTATCATATACTGATATAACATTTAAAAAATCAGAACTAACCTACATTTTCACATTATAACCACATTTCTTTCAAAAAAGCAACTTTATTTTATCTTTATTCCTTAATAATTGACAACCACTCCCTATGCTGCTGACAACATCACTATCTTTTTCCCACGACGTTTCCTTTTCATATTTATTTCCATCTTGTTCTACTGAAACCAAACAAAAAGTATATGAAATAGCAAGTACATCCATCAGTGTTGGTTATATAAATAGCAGATGAATGATCACTAATACAAGTCAAGAAACATGATCACTAATACAAGTCGAGAACCAAGAGACTGTATTGGTCCACACTGTTTAGGATAAAAATGTACTAAATAACCAGAAAAGGTAATTAGCAAATGTTAGTCCACATTTCATCAGGGCAAAAAATCCCAGAGGCTGTACACATAGTATCAAAGGGAAAAGAAGGAGAACAGATTCAACTTCCATCCATTCCCACGTTCACCATTTTCAGGTACCCAGTTTTGCCCTTGGAAAACATTTTACAAAGCCAAAAAGGTTCCGATGATTACTATACAAAAAGGGCCTCAAGAAATAATCACATATATTGAGAAAAAGGATTGAAGGATCAAAATCACACATGTTCGAACTTTAAGTGACCCAAAAAAATGCAATATTGCACCTTCCGTAGTAAGCTTAAAATGGAATATCTTAACCTCCATAAATTATTAATCAAGACCAAAGTATTTAGTGTGGCTAATTCCAATTCTACAGGTCATGACAATATGAGACCATTGGACAGCACAGGGGGAGTTAACTCAGTAACACTTTTACAGAAACTCCAGAAAGGCCACTCAAAAACTAAATGTTTGCATGACTTCAAATTTCATCTTCACACAGAATCAAAGAGAGGATGTTATCAGTATAGATTTAGCAATGTGGGATGTAGGTGTTTTATATTGGACAAGGTGGAAATCAACACAGATATAACAAACAATTGGATTTAGATTATCAGAAGATATCGAAAATAGAATAAGTATTAGAGCATTTAGAGATGGCAATAACTTTTGCTAGAAATTAACATAGCCAGAACAAGCAACCAGATTATGTTGATTATAAGACACTTAAAAATAGAACAAGTATAAGAGCATTTACAGATGACAGTAACCAAATGCATGCTATTTTAAAAGGGGGAAAAACATTCAGAAAAGAGAGATGCTAACTGGTGTAAAAAGAGCCTCGGGAGCCTGGAATCGCTCTGTGCCTACTTTGATAACCCTGCCATCTGGTAGCTGACAAAAACAAATCAGAAGTGAACATTGAAATGAACCCAGAACTTGGCAAGAAGCACAGAAACTCAACATGCAAAATGTAAGGAAGCATTTGATTACTAAGGGCATTAGGTTTGCAAACAATAAATCACAAAACATGATTGATTTAGACACGCAATAAAGTGAGCACAGAGAGAGAGAGAGAGAAAATAGTCTAAGTTTAAACTGAACAAGGTAATCTCAATGCTTTCAATGGATGCCAATGAATTCTCAAACATTCTGAGAATGACTTGCAAACCAGTAGAAGAGAAATGTTTTGAATGTGAAGGATAAGCACACCTTCAAAAAGAAAAGCAAAAAACTTACTGTATAATTTTTCACAAGAATGGTAGTCTCCAACCCCAACTGGTACTCGCGTTTGTAATCATAGCTACAGTAAAATTGGCCTTGATCAGGAAAAAAATCAGCCACTTTCATGTAAAAACAGTAGATATTTTGGGTAGAAAGAAATCCACCTTATGTAACAAAGCTTCTCTTTGATTTCCCTAACGGTTTCAAAATCTGATGTCCTATTCATCGCATAACTACAAACCCAAAAGAAACAGAGTTCTAGTAGAGCAAAAGCTTCATATCAATTGAAGTGCTTATTTCACTGAGGATAGATCATAGACTAGTTTCCCACCCTCTACGTTGAAGCAGATCAAGAAGATAAGATGTTATATGCCTGCCAGCCACATTCATTCTCTTAGTCAGATGTGGAAATGAGTAGCCATCGACAACTGGAACCTGGGTGAATATGCAAGCAACCAATGTCAGCAACACTTTGTGAATTGACAAATTAATCTATTTTGTATTTGTGATGAGGTTATGGTTAACTATTTCATTCAGGCAATGTAATCTAAAAATATATATTCTTCTTATGTTTCATCCAAGTTCCCATGTGAACATATGGTGAGAACAAGATTTGGACTTCTTGCAGATACATCAACATGAACTGTGGACCCGCATCTAGTTCACATTAACCAGAGGAAGAACAAGCACCAATATTTTCATTGCTATTGCTGTCAAGTAATTCATATTGTCAAATCCACCACATTCACAATTTAGGTCAGCCACAGCCACATGAGCAATGAGATTCTTCTAGAGAGAGTACATATGAATTCATTATTCATCCTCTAACAAAGGATTTGAACCCAACATCAAAATATGACATGATTGGTTCTTTTATTCTCCTTACTGATAACCTACAGTGAAGTAAGGGTGTCCGCTGAACACTTTCTCAGAAGCAGGATTCAAAGACTTAGAAACTAGATTGACTGACTTGGCCATTTTTCCCCATATGTTCTCATCTGTTTAACAATAAAAGCACTATATACAGCCATAAGGACCACCTACAATGCTATTCTTGCAGATTTCGAGCCCATCTCACAAAACACTTTCCAAACACCAAGAAGCTTCCGTACAGGTATGGACATAAAGCCATTCTAGGCTTCCTTGGAGAAGGAACAATAAAGGAAACCATGATTACCAGACTCTGCTTTAAATAGAATCCATTCACTAACTGAAATTATCCCCCTTCTACTTAGGGGTGTTAACGGATTGGGTTGGATGGGTTGAAGGTCTAATCCTAAACCTTACTTATTTAAAATATCCCAACTCCAATCAATTTATCAACCCATTTAAAAAATCTCAACCCTAACCCATTTATAACCCATTCAATAAATGGGTAGGTGGGTTGTTAACGAGTTGTATAGCAAATAACCCAAAAGCCTAAACTCTAGTAGATGATGATCTCGCAATGAGAGACGAGAGGGTGTCTTCGACGTAGGGAAAATGGAAATAGGGCAGTAACGGAAAAATGGAATAAGGACAGCAGTAGAAAAATGAAAATTAGGCGACTTGAGGAAGACTTAGAAAAAAAAAATAACCAAGGAATTTACATGTATACATATATAACTTTAATGAGTTAAGTTATATATAACTTTAATGAGTTAAGTTAAACAGGTTGAACGAATTAAACAAGTTGAATAGGTTATATGGGTTAAATGGGCTACTAAACGGGTTGACGAGTTATAAAATCTCAACCCTAATCTATTTATTTAATTAAATGGTTAAACGGGTTGGAGGATCATTACCTAGTTATTCGAAAATCCCAACCCAAACCCATTTATAAACAGGTTAGACGAGTGGGTTGACGGATTGACCATAACCATTAACACCCCTACTTCTCCTCGTTCTGAGCATTTCATTACTTGCCGCAAACCAGAGGAATCCAAGAATTTGAGAGAGACCTTTGAAGAACTGAATGCGGTTGCTCTTCCATCTCAAGAATCCATTAATTCCTCAGAATAATTTTTCTCGCGGCATAACTATGAAAGCCTCAGGCAAAATATCCAAACTATGAATCACCAATTTTTTGTACTCTTGAATAACCACTTGAAGCAGGAGAGTTTTTCAAGAATACTTTGCCTATAATGTTAATTAGCAACAAGAAAAACAACTAATATGGCAACTTGGAAGAAAAAGCATCCATGGTTAGAAATTAGAATAACCACAATACAGCACATCGAGTGCGATGGATAGACAGCAGTTATTCAGACACCAAACACACCTTAAATAAGCGACAGCCTTTGCTGGAAATAATAAAATACAATTTCTGATAGAGTTGAGAGTATTTTTAAGATAAGCATGACCACAAACATTGAGTAAGATGTAAAATGTGTTACCACATGTGTAACACCATCTCCGGAGTCGATGACAAGACCTGTGAGTAATCCTATCAAGATCAAGCAAAAGCAATTAGTGAGCAAGAGAATCGACATCAGTCAAACTATGACAGCAAAGAAACAAAATAAGGAAAAAAAAATTTTAAAAATGGAAAGCATGAAGCAGCCATACGTACTTTCCACATAGGTACTTTCCACAATTTATATCAACATTTCAAGAAAACAGCATAGACAACAATCCGGCAAAGTAAAAAGGAAAACAGAAGCAAGAAATGTATTGGAAGAACCTTGAGCATACAACGTCAGAACAGCTTGGATTTGAATGAAGACACCCGCGAAGTTGTACTTCTCAAACATGGTCTCTACCTGTTAACTTCAAGACCAAGGTAAAATAATTATCTTGAATGAAAAATATGAACCTTTATATACATAGATATAAATATGAAGAACACCTCCATAGATCATCCTGATTACAGATTCTCATGGTCCATATACTTAAAATAACTTGAAGGTGAATGGAAACTCATCAACAGTCATTTGATTATTTGACAAATTTATGAGTTGACAATTAGGCACTGTTAATGTCTAAAGCATTTTTTTTCTTCTACATTAATCAGTCTATAAAAGTTATAGTATTCTAGTAATCAGGTAAAAAAATTCAAGTAATT
Source organism: Annona squamosa (assembly GCA_035584095.1). Taxonomy (NCBI): domain Eukaryota; kingdom Viridiplantae; phylum Streptophyta; class Magnoliopsida; order Magnoliales; family Annonaceae; genus Annona; species Annona squamosa. The sequence continues at coordinate 11,714,447 of JAXCLR010000092.1, read as the reverse complement.
TTTATATTTACAGGATTATATTTTTTGAATGATGTGGTCAATCATAATGCTAGATTTAAATATTTAAGTATTTAAGCAAATAGAAAATATTACTTGTAATGATTGGCTTGGATTTTACACACTCATACAGATGAGTTCGAGTGGAATATTTTTATGAATTTGCCTTATGAACATGCCAATATAGAAGCACTCTCCTACAGACATGTACATCTTTAAAAGGCAAGATCTTCTTGCAAATGACTTCAATTTTCAGAATCAGAAAATAAGTTACCCACCATTATTTCACGGTTTTTGGAAGGATTGAGAGGAGGATCTGTGAGCAAAATCTTACATTCTGCAGGATCAATCTGTACCAAATGGAAGCACAAAGTCAAACCCACATGGCAGAATGACTGATGAGAAAATTGGTGCCCGATGACAGCAGAACAAATTCTAAAACTAGAACTTAGTTCAGGGATCTTGAAAGAATACTTTCAATTCATTGAAAAATGCATGATCCCAAACGTAGCCCATTTCTTCCCAGTTCTGCACAATTCCATTGTTAACAGGATAAGATATATCCAACTGATTCCACAGGTCTGCACATGCTTCTCCCACGACAATATCCTGAATGAACAACCAGGATGATCAGTTCCTAATCAATTATTGGAGCCGTGATGTCTAACATGGACAGCAACTCCTAAGGCATCAAAAACAAACACAAAGGGAGTGTTTGGTAAATGAGGAAAAGCAGAATTAACAACAACAGCAACAACAATAATAATATTCTCCTACTTTCCCACACATTTTTCCACACAACTACCCTACTTTTCAATCATTTCTACACAATTTTCCATACAACTACCTTATTTATTTCAACTACAATCCCTTTACTCCTAACCATTATCCTATCCATTCCTAAAATGTTTCCACAAAAATTTTCTCTTTTTTGTTTCTTACTTCACAAATGCTTTCAAAATGCGCTTCTGGTTGTTTAATAATGGTGGCAAATATTAATATAAAAAAAGTATTAAACCTGGCAAGTCATCTAAAACTCACAAGGAAATCATGTAAAGCAATCGAAATGCCCAAAATCTTTAAACTGCATTGGCTCACTGAACCTACTAATCTAATTCAGAGGATCAAATTGCATGTTAAAGAAAAAAGCAAGAGAGAAATCTGATAGTTGTCTTAGTGCTGTATTAAATCAACCTCATCTGCTAAAGAGAACAGAATTAGAATATCAAGAGACAAATGAACAGGTATATTGAACTTGCTGGCCACCATTTAAATCTTAGTCATTAGCTGCAAAACTTAACACAATGCTGATGGTACTATTACAGATATGTACTTCCTATCACTGTATCAACAAAATATTTGGAAATTATTTTGTTAAGTGACAGTATCAACTGCAATAAAACATCAAAGTCTCACCTTTAACTCATGCTCTGCGAGTGATTCCTCATAACGTAGCATGGGTCTCCCTACCACACATGGGAATACAGAAGTAGGGAAATTCTCACCAGCAAAACCACATTTCACATACTGCATCAGGTACAGGAACACTTTTAGAATTCCAAACAGTAATCCACCTGTTTACAATGAAAATGAAAGTCTTCACAGAAAAACACCAAAGAAGACGCAAACTACGTCACAAGAAAAAAAGTGTAAAAGAAGATGCCATTTAATAGTGATAATAAAAACTCAACAGCACAAGTAGTAACTATTATTTATTAGTTGTCAAAAGTCACCATTGTAACATAATCTTCTACTCTTTTTCATCACCTTGAAACCTCATCTCAAATAGTTTTGTTACCTAAACAAAACCCGCTATGCCATCCAAGGATGGTATTATCATACTATCCTTGTTCAAAAGCAATACAATATTGCTAGCTAGAAGAACATGTGATGCTAAAATCAATTGGAGGCCCTGCACCTTCCTTTACCTGTGGTGAATCACAGAAACATGATCTCAATTTTCAGATCTAAATCCACCACATTCAAGATAGAAACTCCAGAGATTCATAGATCCAGGAACCTAATACTACCCTAGATCCTTACTAGAGAGATTGGCCCACGGACAACCCTTAGCATCTCCATATATTGGGCCTAGAAAGCGATCTCATCTACCCACTAGATGAACTGAAATTATACTGAACAAATTAGTTCATCAAACCTTCATGACAAGCTAGCAAATGTTTTCAATTTGTAAAGGACACTCATGTATGGTTGGAAAAACATGAATGTGGAAGTACACTCATGTAGGGTTGGAAAAACATGAATGTAGAAGTACACTCATGTATGGTTGGAAAAACATGAATGTAGAAGTTGAAAAGGCACCTCATCTCTGTGTCAAAGTCTAAATAAGGAGACCATAGGTTTGTACACCTTCAGAAGGTTTGTTTGAACTTTTGAATAAATAAGTAATTCAGTCTCAATTCATGTCATTACCAATTTGCGGTTAGTTAACAAGGAATTGTAAACTACTCAGGCTGGTTTGGGTTTCACTTGGTACAGTTATCCAACAGCTAAGCAAAAGCAAGCTTTATATTACAAAACCCATTTTAAGCATCAAATCCACCTATGGCATTAGAGAAAAATAATGCCCATGTCAGCCACTTCAACATATCTCATGCCTTCTACAGCTCCTCATATGGAAAACTAGTAGAGAAAGAGAATGGTCCACATAGACACTGCTATGATCTTGCTGAATAAACAAGATTGAGTCACAATTTTAATGAATTCAGCAAGCGAATCACAAAGGAGAATCCACTAAAAAGTAGGAATTAGACTGGAAAATAGAATCCAACTATCAGAATCACGAATTGAAATGCGGATTGCCCAACTCCAACAATTTAATTAAGTAGTCAATGGGTCATTCCACACGAATACAGCACAGAAAGGCCATTTATAGTCAAGACACATAACTATTCAGGACAAATTTAGACTTGTAAGAAGTCTCTCTACCATGAGTATGATGTTATCCCTGAGTGCTACTTGGCTGCACTCTTCAAATTAGCCCAGTTGATAAGAAGATGCATTAAACTGCTAAGGCATGCAGATTACAACTATGTTCATAAAAGTAAGCTGAGGATGAAGGAGAAAGATCTGCTGCATTAGATAAAAATCTGATGGGATCTTAGTTTCCAATGCCTGTTCTATACAGTGGAGCTTCAAACATACTTCCACCTTGTATTGGCTTGTGAGGTTTGGCATCTTTCATACAGGGGATAGTCTGTATCCACAGCTCCATCTCTTTCCATTTGAATTGGCCACTATAGAGGCCTTCACTGCCCATTAATTCAAATTCACTGTCTTTGTTGGGCGCTCTCCTTACTTGTTTGTCTATTTACTCCTTCCTTGTTTTTTCCTCCTTTCAATCGTGTACCTGTACCGAGGTCCAATTCTTTCACAAACTTTATTGCCTTTGCTCGTTCAACTGTGACCTCTAACTCGTTCAAAAAAATGAACAAGGCAAAAAGAATGATTTATATTGCTTGAGTTGCTGCTTTATTAATGCTGAATATAATTATTCACTCATAGATTAAGTAAAAACCTTGGCCTTTGCTGCTCAAAAATTTCACCACCACTTTATGGCTCATCGAATTCGGCTCATATCGAAAGTGGACCCTCTCCAGTTCCTGATGACAAGGCCCATGCTACCAAGCAAACTTGCTGAATGGTCATTATTACTGTCTGAATTCAAGATCACCTAATTCCCCGGAATGCCTTTAAGGGGCAGGTTCTTGTTTATTTTCTTGCTACACATCCTATCCCGGGGATCAAGAAATCTCTGATAATCTCCCTTCTGAAGAAGTGATGTTCACACAAGCATGTGCCTCTTGCCAGATGTATTTCTTTCTATTGAGCAGCCAAGTCCACTTGAATTCTCAAATGTCAATTGCATGAGCCAGAACTCGCTTCGTAATTTTTTGTTAAAAATGGGACTTAATCTTCATTGTATCTATACCAACGCACAGTAAGATACTTTGGGATATGGATATCTAGATACATCTCATATAAATTAGGACCAGATTGCAGTTCTACTGTCAAAGGACACATGATGCTGTTTGAATCATAGCACATAATAGTATTCGAAATATCATCAGATGCACTGCCCATATGGCAGAGACTAGTAGGCCGAGCTCTGAACTGTGTAAGCCAACCAATAAATTAACAAGGCTGCTGTCTGCCTCTGATGTTGCTTCACAAGCAGATTGTCTTCCGTGGTTAAGGAAATCCTCATGGCCAAATACGTTGTACAGCAAAGAAAGCCAAGAGATATGAAAGTGAATTCACAATCAAGGAAATGACCAAATGCTAGTATAGTGTATTTTAAGTTCTCTTCCTTTCCATTCATTTCTCTCTACATGGTAGTAATCCTACCGAAGATATTTATGTAGGGGTTCCATTGATTTTAAACCGGTTCAAGTGACTAAACTTCTTGCTTTTTGTAAATCATGCCCCTTTTGATCAATCCAAGTCACCCATTATCTTTAATAATATTAATTCATTTAAGATATCAAAAATACCTAATTTGGATACTTTGGTGAGCCTAACAAATACAAACTCATGAGGTTAGATTAAATTTTAAAATGGCCCACCTAATTATCCAAAGAAGGTTATTTTTTATTTCTTAACTAAATAATTCTTATAAAACATATGGGGCTTGGATAGATCAAACCTCAAAAAGTTGCAAACCTATGGTTTGCAACAACCAAGCAGTTCAACATTTTGAACCGGATCTCCTACAGTGGAGCCCTTGATATTAGCATAAACTCATCGAGTTAAGCACATCACACGACTGGATTAGGGCTCAAGTGGATAAAGGTCTTTTCAAACTACTTAACATTTGGGCTTTCATTGTATTAATCCGGGTTGGCACTGATAACTAACCAAACTGAGACAACCTAACTATTTCATCCCTAACATTGGGAGTAGGCGTAGTCTCCACTCTGCAGTAGAGCCCATCACATCAATGATGTGAATAACAGAATTATATCAATGATTTGAGTAGCAGAATTATAGGTATCAACAGGTTCCTTCTAGTCTAAACAACACGTGCTTTCTCCATCCACAAATTTCCAAAGAATGGGCATCAACTTCTTGAAGAATTCCACTTGAACGCCTATGGTTGGACCAAATATCATGAAATTACGTCATATTTCCTGATGGATCAGTTCAATGAGGGAAAAATCCCATTGCATTTTATAGTATTACGATCAGAACCAACATCCACAAGGAAGCAAATTTCAGCATACATCTCAACCCAACAAAGAAACATTTTTTTTGCCTTTTTAATCACTTAGTTGGGGAAGATGAAAGAAGAAATGGGTGAATCAAGGAAGAAAAAGAGAAAAGAGGAAGTGGGAATTACGCCGGTGCCATTGTCGCATACTACCACATTTCGGTTCTCCATCTTCTCCTGTTGTTGTTGTTCTTTGATTTGGCAGTTAAGTATGATGCAGGCTTACGTTAGAACTGATTTGTGCTGGATCCAAACGTAAAACCAACGTCTTCTCTTGAGTCGATTAAGGCTCAGTTTGGCCCAGCAATAAGATTTTACCTGTTAAGAAAAATATTTTTATTTTGAGAACTTTTTAAAAAAGCATTGTGGAAAAAAGTTATAAAGCATTTGACATTATCATATAAAAAAGTAATTTTAATGTTAATAATATGTTTGGCCTAAAATACTGAAGTGATTTTAATATGCAAAATTACCAAATTAGACATGAATAAACGATTATTAATTTAGCTTATCATGGACACAAAATTAAGCATTTTCAAAATATTTATCAAGACAGATTTCTACATGATTTACCACCCATATTTTACCTAAATGATTAAAATAAATATCTTAACCAAATAAATAATTATTAAAAAATTACACTCAAATAAAACAGAAGATATCATAGTTTTATATTAGTTTTATTTATATTTTCTTTAAATGGAGTAGGTACATGATATGCTTACTTATCATTTATGGTAATAATTGAATGCTTGGACAGATAAGATGAATGTGAATATGAAAAATTCTCTTTTAGTCTTTAAGGGCATTTTTGTCTTTTAAATATAACTAGGTACGATGGGCTTATGCGATTTAGATAAGCATCAACAACCTTATTCTTAATCACAAAAGACAGCAATTACATTCTAGAAAGTTGTGCCTATTTTTTAGCCAAACACCTATTTTATAGCACGAAACTGTTTTTCAATGGAAAAAGCCCAATAGAGGCACCAAATCACACTGCCAAACATAGCTTAACTCTCACTTACAAGTTTTGTGCACCAAAAGCAGAAAGAAATACTTTCTTTTTTTTTCCAATAATGGTTGAGAGAGAGAAGTATCCCGTGTTGAAAGCACAAATTTACTCTTTTTTTATTGGTATTTATATAACATAACAACTAATATTACAATCTAGCACGTTCATGACCCTGACACTATGGAGGGAATTTTTCTATAAACACCCCCTCCAGAGGGGAAATTATAAAAAAACCTCACTTTTCAGGGGAGAGACATTGTAAGTCGAACTGAGGTGGTTGTTTTGACAGTCCACCTAGGCTACCACATGGGCAACTACCCGATGACAAAAGCACAAATTTACTTTGAATGTGTTTAAGAAGTTACAAAACTTTTGAGTGAAAAATTTTTAGTGTAAAAGTTTTTGAATTGGAAAAAAATGATGTGATATGATAGAGATAATGATGAGAAGTAAATAAAATAACGTTAAAATAGATAGGTTGTATGAGTAATTATGTGGAAACGATTTAAAGGTAAGGTAGTTGTGGAAAAAATAGTTAAAAAATATAGAGTAGTTGTGAAGAATAAAAAGTTTTAATTTGAAAAGTTTGTTTATTAAAAAAATGCCCTTTAATCCTCACAAGAATGGAATAGAGAGCCAAAATTTTCAATTCTATTCTCATTACGGTTAAGCAAATTAAATTTGTATGGGGTACAACGCTCCAACATAATTTTAGAAAATGCAGTCCAATTGGATTCTTTGCCTTTTAAAAAAAAAAAATTATCAGTTATTGTTATGATTTCTATTATTACTACTGTTACTATTACTAATTATTACTCTTCTATAACAACTATGTGCTTTTCTCTGTGAAATAGTGCTAATTCCAAATAGAAGTCAATGATCCAGTGAGTTTTTATTAATAAATCAGCAATAATGCATTTTGAATGAATTTTAATCGGAATAGTTATCATTTGCCATGATCCCACTTGTGACCGGTTGCAAAACTCTTTTATTATTTTTTTAAATTTGTTATAAAACCATTATAATTCATAAATCAAATTTTATCATTTTTAGAGATGTGTAAGTATTTATTTTTGAATTTTAAACATAGTGTTATTGTTTTCATTTTCAACATGTAAAATGATCAGAATATTCATATGTTTAAAATTAAAGAATAAATAAACGCACATTTTTAAAAATAATAAAACTTTCTTTGTGGATTATATATACATAGATTAATAAGTTTATTAAATAAATTTAAAAAAATTCAATTTATGCCCGATCGCAAATGACTGTCATCTGCTGTTGGCCGCAAATGATCAGCCCCCTCTTTACCAACTCATTAAAGTTGGGTAATCATTTACCCCTGAGCACGACCATCATTTGAGTCCAGGCATAACACCCAAGTCAAAAAAATTTATATTTTTATAAGCCTATTAATTTTGTTGTATTTTATCTATAAATTAATGTTATCACTTTTAGAGATCTGTACATATTTTTTAAATTTTAAACATAGGAATATAGTAGTCAATTGAAAATGACCACAAGATCACTAGGTTTAAAATTTGAAAATAAATGACCACAAAATCGCTAGGTTTACATATCTCAAAAAGGGGTAAATTTTGATTTATAGATAAAATGCACCTAATAGATTTCAAAAAAAAAAATTTAAATGGGTGTTATAAAGTTGTAGATGATCACGACCCACGTTAAAATTATTTGGGTTGTTTTCTTGTGATATGTTGGATCCCCCTTTCAATGTCACACAAATCCCAGAAGGGCCGCTGCATGATTCAAAATCCTGGTATGCTCTTCCTGGCAATGTGGTATCTAGTGAGACAAATAGAAATTGTGTGCTAAAGACGGAAATCCCAGATTTTGGAGAACATGAGCTTGGACAAACTGACAACTCATTGCAGCATCCATGTTTCAGAATACACAAGCCCAGCAGAGAAAACAAAAGAGGGTTGTCAAATTCTAATGAGGATGATGAGCTATGCCGGGTTGATTGTGAACCAAATCTATTTAACCATCAAATATTTAAAAAAAGGATATATTTAAGTATCATACCCAATTTTATAATTTTTTGATACTATGTATACATAGTTTTTGAATTTCGAAAATAACAGTTTTTGAGAATTAAAAACACCAAAAGAATTAAAAATTGAAGGAGTTATATAAAAGAAGAGTTTCCTAGAAGCAAAACCATGCAATACACACAAATAATGATCTTATACACCTGGTATATTTATATTCTTTATATTTTCTATTTTTACGTGGACCCAAGTCTGTTTAGTATATATATATATAATAACTTTTTACCATTTTCATATATTTTCACAAATTTTCAAAAATAAAAACTTTTCACATATCTCACACTCCCTTGCACACAAAAAATGACCAAATTTCTTATTTTTGAAACTTTTTCAAATATTAACATATAAGAATCCAAAAATGATTAAATCCTCTTATACGCTCAACTTCCAGTAACTTTCTTGTTCTGGGCTTCGCAATTTTAATGATTAAATCCTATTGTCTTTTGATGGTGTTTTTTTTGTCTTTTATTCATTTAATTGAATGGATAAAGATATTTCATATATTCAAGCGTGCATTGATATAAAAGAGTCAAGCTATTTCATTTTACCAAGTATAGAGATTACAGCCAGTGTAGGAATCGGTTAAAATGAAGAAATCCGGAAATTTTCAGAAATCATGATTGTGGAACGAGTCAGAGAATTGAAGGGCTGAGATACGGGGAAATACGTACGCAGATCCACGATTGTAGACGTCTATTGAGACGGAGACTCTCTCGGTGCCGGATTTGAGCTTGGAGAGGGTGACCTTAAAAGCGAGTATGAAGGGGGCGTCGGAGATTGCAAAAGCGGACGAAAGGAAGAGGGCGAGAGAGAGGAGGAACAAGAGCCCGTGATGGGTGATTCTTCTTCCCCGCCATGGATGCTGGTAGATCTTGGGGAGGGTAGAGGAGGAGATCTGCAACTGAAGTGATGAGATCAAGGAAGAGCCGTAAAAAAACGTTTTGTTGGGGCCTATGGTGAAGTGGGGCCACTGAGCAGAGGAAAGCAGAACTGACAGGAAATGTGAAATCTTTTGTGGACCCACCCGTTCTCGGGGCCTAAGCAATCCAAGCTTTGTAACGGAAGCTCAAAAACCACAGTGTGCACGTGTACTCTGGTGTATTCGGCCATGAATAAAATTTTTAATAAAAAATTTTAAAGAGTAAAATTATCAAATGATGTAATATACTAACGTAATGATGAGTAGTAAAGATGATAAATTTAAAAGAGATAGGTTAGTTGTGTAGATAGTTGCGTAGAAATAATTGAAAACTAGGTTAGTTGTATAGAAAAATTTAAAAAAAAAATTAAAAAATATAATAGTTGTGGATAGTGAAAATTTTATATTGAAAAATTTTAACTTGATATTTTTTATCAATTGTCAAACACACCCTCCATTTCAAAGTAATTTTGCAGAATTGTTGAACTCCTTCCCCAAAACCTCTTTATTTTTAGTATTGCTATGTTTAATGGAAAATTCACTTAATTTTAACGTTATTTACATTATTATAGAAATTTATTTACTTATCTAGAACTTGAGCCTCATCTTATAATGTTTAATCAATCTAATAAAATAAATTAATGCTAATTATTAATTTTAAAATTATATTTTGAACAGCCAAACTATCTAAACATCAATTCTAAAATGGATAAAAGTGTTCTTTTATAATTCTTAGAATTGATAAAAGTGTTCTTTTATAATTCTTAGAATAAATCAACATGTAAAATCATCTAAAACTGTTTAAAATCAACATGATAAAATATATTAATGCTAATTATTAATTTTAAAATTATATTTTGAACGTCTAAACTATCTAAACATCAATTCTAAAATAGGATAAAAATATTCTTTTATACTTCTTATAATAAATAAACATGTAAAATCATCTAAAATCAACATAATAAAATAGATTAATGCTAATTATTAATTTTAAAATTGTACATCTAAACTATCTAAACATCAATTCTAAAATCGGATAAAAGTGTTCTTTTATACTTCTTAGAATAAATAAACATGTAAAAATCTTCTAAAAATTAAATCATAATAAGAATCTTCAATTTTAATAGTCCTTTACTTTTGATATTAAAGTTTTTTGATAATTCCATAATGACAATATATTAGAGAACTATGAGAAAATATGATGCCAATATGTTTCGAAAATGAAAAATCAAGAAAATGATTCGAAAAATATGAAAAATTCCTATTACACCTGCAAATACAAATGAAATGAGGAATAATTAAGAGAGGGCATAACATTATTTGGTGGTGGGGACCATATAAAATGGATTATAATTTAAATCTTTTTCAAAATTTGAAGGGAATTTGTTGAATTTTTAACCTCAACTTCACATAGCTCTTATGCTCACAAATTTCTTTTATACTTATAGTACTTCATCTTAAATTTCTACCATACTTATTGTTGACACCTCACTTAAATGTGAAAATTAAATTTTCAAATAGGTTTTCTACCATTTGGCACACTCATTTAAGGTTTTTTGTGGATTTACATTTGAATTTTTAACTCATGTATTTGTAAGCTCAAATTTACGTAGGATCCATGGGCCTCCGATGCTTCAAGCCCAATATGGAGGAGACGGTCACTAATCCATATGACAGATCAAGAGCAATTTGCATCCAAAATGAAGTAGCAAGTATTTTCTCAAAATAATTAAAGCAGGATTGACGTAATTGACGGTTTGGATTAAACGAACAATTGATATTTTAGGAGATTTTAATGGTCAAAATAAATTTGACCAAATAAAGAGGTGGATTTGCAATATTTCAAGTGATAGGAAAAAACTAATAAATCCAACTTGATAAATGGAAATCTAAATTGTTACAATGGATAAAGGACATCAATAAATGTGGGCATCATCTAAGATCAAGGAAAATATATGACGATCAAAGTAGGGATAAAAGACACAAAATGCGCAAAATAAATGGCTAGGAGAAAGTTGACTTACTGGCCAAGCAAAACAAGGGGCCTAATGGTAGTTTCCAAAAACTACACATAAAATTACAAAAAAGTCCATTTTTGTTAGAAATTTGCAAAAAAAAAATGAAAAATGAAGTTGTGCAAAAACTTAAAAGAAAATACTAATGTGGAAATTATCAAACTTAAAAAACTATAAAAGAGGGGGCCCTCTCCCTCATTTGGGGAGTAAAAAAAAAAACTGACCCAAAAAATCCATCCACTTTCTTTCAACGTGTGGTAGTTCACTTTTTTTTTTTTTTTTCTCTTTTCTACTCCATTGCATTTAACAACGGGTTGCAAGAAAAAAAGTCCAGGTTCACGTATATTTGCCTCTTTCATCGTTGTCATTCCTGTCCAGTTTTTTTTTTTTTACTTTTTTTATTTTTCAAAAAAATCCAGCACGTATCATCTCCCTTTTGATTTTATTTTTTTAAAAATCAAGAGATAAATTACCAACATGTCATCGTCTTTACATAACACTCATCTCTCATTGCATCATTTCCATTGATTTTCATCCTTTTTTTTAAAAAAAAAAAAGAAAAGAAAATCTATAACACCTTAACAGCCCTTTGCACCCCCCTCCTTTTTTTTCTTTTTGTTTTAAAAAAAAATACAAAACAAAAGACCCACCAGCACATTATCATCCTTCCCTTTCAAAATTTCTGAAAAAAAAAATAAAAAAAGGGTAAAAACTCCAACACATTATTCCTCTTTACATCGTCCTTCCTTTCATCATTTTTTTTTAAAAAACAACATGTTATTCTTTGCACCGTCATTCCCTTTCAAAAAATATAAATATAAAAAATACCCAGTACATTATTGCATCCTCCTCCTTTTCATTTTTCATTAAAACAAAAAACAAAAATCTCCGAGCACGTTATCTCACCTTTGCATTATCTTTTTTAAAAAAAAAAAAATTCAAAAGAAAACAAAACCTCTAGCACGTTCTTGACGTTCTTATTCTTCCTTTTCATTTTCCTAAAAATCAGCACGCCACTTCCTCTTTACATCATCTTTTTTCTTTTCGGTTTTTTTTTTTAAAAAAAAAACAATGCTGCCGATGAGATTTGTTTAGGGTATCTTTTTTTTAAAAAAAGAGAGAGATAAAAATACGCTGAAATAGGGCTACTTGCTTTGGTATAAAAAAAAATCTTTTTTTTTAAAAAAAAAACTGTTTACATAAAGTGCTGTTGCAGAGTAAAAAAAAAAAACTAATGCACACCATTTATTAATTGGTATATTTTTGTTTCGTTAAAACCATGCCGTCTTTTAACCGCTCATAAGTTTTTTATGCAAATCAAATACTTATGCGATAGACATGTGTCATTATATTTATAAAATAAAAATATAAAAAAAGTATAAAATCAAATCATCATAAAAAATTTTCTTCTACACAATGAGAACAACTACCTGTATCTAACTTTTAAATTGAGTTAGTGCATCAAAAAAAGCTTAGAGATTAAATTCTCGCCTCCACCCTTCTGAGCTTTTATATATAAAATATATGTTAATTTTTCGTACTCCTAAGACCGATGTACTAGAAAAATAAAATTGTATTTTTTTTCTAGTTATGAGTTCACACAGAAAATTTTTGTATTTCAGTGCCTTATTATACACAGACTAACCACCGTTATATGGTTAGTGGCGACTCCAAAAGTTAATATATTAAATTTTATCAATATTTGTATGCATGTTACTAATTGCTAATTGCGTCTAATTGAGATACATGTTTGTGTTTAACTAACTCACATCATTTAAAAATCTCTAAAAATTCGCATCATCTAAAAGTTTTAACGCTTGCATCTCCCTTCTTTAACCCCACATGTCTACACCTTTTATATTTTTTTCATTTATGATCTTGAACTCCTTTTCTACACCTTTTTACATTTTTATTTTGCACGTTTAATTTCTGTATCTAACTCGCATCATATCTAACTGGCTCACTGGCTAACTTGCATCTCATATTTATTTTCCTCTCTGGTATATGTATATTCACTTTCTTGTTTGATCCATAAATATATATTTTTTAATTGAGCTTACCTTACATTTTCTTAGGCCTATTTGCCGGCCTATCGTAGCACGCTAAAAATCATATCTACACTCATGTAATTAATAAAATTATTATTCACTTCATTGAGAAGTTAAATGAATTATTTATGTTATAAATTAGTGATTTACTATAACCGATTGAATCATATAATAGTTGAATTGTTTTAATTATAAAATTTTGGATGAGCAAAATCTTCTTTTTAGAAGGATAGATTATGAGTGCGTTAATAGGGTAGGTAAGAAAGAAATTCATGATGACATGCTATAAATATGGATGAAATTTATAAAATATTACAAATATCTTGAGAATTAAGAGGGCAAATGAGACATTTTCCCTTCAAACTGTAAAAACTATAACCGAAACGGAAACTTGCCCCGGGTGTCCACGCCTAATACCCTATCCAAACAGCCTTGAGAATTTTGATAGTATTTATTACGAAGCTTTGGATATCATAATCTAGGGCTATATCAAATTCTCAGTATAATTTTGATAGGAGAAAGTTATAGCTTTTTTTTTTTTTTTTTGGTCTCTTTAGCATGGTTTAGTTCAACCCGTCATTATTACTCAAGGTTCTGTATGATTTAGTTCTTTAGACATTATTACTAGAAAATAGTAATTTAAAGATGAGTGAGGCTGGCCTATTTGTATATTTTTAAAATTTTTTGGTTTTTATAAAATTGTTATCCTAAATAAATTTAATTTATATACAAAGTAGTACTATTTTTGGACATGTATTTTTTAAAATTTGAAAATAACAAGTACTTTTAAAAAACAAACTCAGGGAAGAGAATGTGCAACCGAGGTTCACCGATACTTTGGCATAGTGTGTGGATTTCCTAAATCAGCATCGAAACGCGAGTGCACTATCTATGTTGGGAGTTCTGGACAGATCTTTGGTGCCGAAATGGTGTAAACCGCCGGCAGGATATGTAAAGCTCAACATGGACGCGCGCAGGCAAGGGGACACGACGGATTTTGCTTGTGCGGCTATTATCAGAGATACTTTGGGATCCTTTGTTGCTGCTAGGGGCTGGCGAATCAATGGTGTGATTAATCCGTTATTCATGGAGGCTACTGCCTTTGTGTTGGGGCTAAAATGGGCAATTCAGCTCAATATTACCCCATGCCTACTTCGAAACGGACTCTCTTATTTTATGCAACTTTTTGTCCAACACCGATCCTATCTCTTCCCACGTGGGTTTCATTGTATCCTGAAATTAGGACTATAGTTAGGGGGAAATAATTTTTTTTTGTCCATCATGTCTTGAGGCAGGGAAATATGGTGGCTCATTTCCTTGCTGAGCTGGTTTTATGATCTCAGTTGGAACACCAGATTTGGTGGGGTAATCCCCCCCAAGCTATTATGGAGAATATTTGTAAAGATAATTTTTTGACAATGAATTGCGTGAATTACTCTCATCTTAATCCCTTTCATGTTGAAAGGGAAGAGAGATAGAGTACTTCCTTTCATCAAAAAAAAAAAAAAACATATATACATCCGAGAATGGTAAAAGTTTATAAATAAATTAAATGAACGCATGATAACAGTTTTCTAAAAAACAAAAAATTATAAGTGGGTCTTTCTGATAATTTTATTCATTTTCAAAATAAAAAGTGTAATTGATACTTTTAAGGAATAATTTCAAATATGCTTACAATCTTACTCCTAATTCTAAATATATGTGATAAGTATGAAAATTTTCAAATATACTCATTATCTACCACCCACATATCAAATATACCCCCAAAAAGTGACTATCTATTACAGATGTATATCAAATATACCTCAAAAAGTGACGATCTATTACAAATGTATGAAACTGTACCAATTTAGCTAAACAAATCATTTTAAATGACTAAATTATCCTTTCTCCATCTCGTCTCCGACGGAACCTAATCCAGTGCACTCAGGTGCGTTCAGCCTCAATGCACCCGGGCGAACGCACCTGGGTGCACTGTACCTATTTTTTTTATTTTTTTTTGAAAATTTTTTCATGAAATTGTTAATATAGGTTTATTTAACATATGTATCAAATTTTACTATTTTTTGAGATTTTTAGATATTTTTTTAAAATTTTTAAAAATCAGTGGCATTTTTCGTAATTTAAAATTACCGAAAATGCCACTGATTTTTAAAAATCTAAAAAAAT
>JAXCLR010000092.1:11637401-11679513 GCA_035584095.1 Annona squamosa | reverse complement strand
AGGAAATGGGGTGGCCCATTCCTTAGCTGACCTGGTTTCTTTTTCTGCACAGGATCATTCTATTTGGTGGGGTTCTCTCCCACAAGAAATTGTATCGAAAATCTGTACAGACAATTTTTTGGCAAGTAATTGCTTGGATTTCTCTCATCCGAACCCTTTTCAAGTGGAAAGGGGGTCGGACTAGAGTAATTCTTCTATCAAAAAAAAAAAAAAGCTTTTCAGCTCCCAAAACCATGAATCCTCAGATCCACCGATTGGAATTGAAATGGAATTGATTCCTCCATCTCGCCTCACCTGCTGCGGCAACCATCTTTTCTTTTTCCCAAGTGATTTTTGAAGTTGCTAATGCACTCGCCTCAGAAATGGATTCACGCAGAGGGCCAGCATTTAGAATCCTAATGTCTGTCCATTTATTTTGGAAAAATTCGATCCTTCTTCCATCCCCCACCGTCCATCTGTCTCCCTCTCTGATAATAGCCTTGGCTTTTAGAATGCATTTTCACGTAAATGAATCATTTGCTTTCGGAAAGCAATCCCAAATGTCGCCGAAAGGGAAGTACCTGCCCATTTATTTTTTGCACGTTCCTCCCTAATGCTACCATTCACTAATTAAAAGTAATCGTACCTTCGCCCTTCTTTGATTACTCTTTAGTACGAACGAAAAAGTATTAATTGCTTTAAAGACTAAATTTTTTTTATCAACTTTCAACCCCACTGTCTTTCCTTAATCGTTGTACCCGTTGAGGAAAAGGGCTTAGCATTATTTCATGGTTTTTTTAAAATACACTTGCTACGTTTCACCATAATTCCACATGTACTTCCTGCGTTACAAAAATCCCAAAAATATTTTCTGTGTTTGCATGTAATTCAAAAAAGCCTACTTCATTACAGACGTTAGTAAATGCCGTTAGTCCATTTGTGGCGTTACTAATATACCGATCAAATTTATTGTTGGACTTAAAATTTTGAATATCAAAATTCACTGTTACCCTATTACACAGGAGTTTTAAACATGAAAAGTTCTAATTTTATTTTGATTTCATTTTATTTCATCTTTAATTATTTTATACAGAGGTATTTTTGGTGTTTAGTAAATTGTAACTGATATTTAAACAGATGTTAACTTACTTAACGGCCTTTAACAGAGTCGTATTTTTGAGAATATATGAAAACACAGTGAGTATATCTAGAATTTTTGAAACACAGTGAGTGTATTTAGGATTAAGGTTAAATGTAGTAGGCATATTTGAAAAAAATGTTTATTATATCAACAAAGTGCAAATATAGACAAGCAAAGATATGGTTCTATTGAACAAATATTAGTTTAAAAGGGCAATTTGTAAAAGTAATTTAATGATAACTATTGATTATAATTATGTTTACGGTAGAATATAAGAAATCCCGTTTGTTAGTCGGATGACAAAACTGGTCCGTCCACACTCCTCAGAAGACATCGAGAATCTTTCATTTTTGACTTTTTAGGAATGCAACTGCTAGAACCGAGTGCCTGAAATGCATGATTGTGGAAAGAAAAGGAAGAAAGAAAAATTTCCTAAATTTCAACGATATGAAAATGAGGGAATTTTTAAAAAATTTTATTTTCCATATTTTTAACAGCGTTTGACAAGCCGTCCATTGAAAGGGCAGCAAAAGCCAAATAGTTATATTTGAAAAGTACAAAATTATGCGGAACAGATATAATTAGGCCGAAATTCAGGGCTATCCATGAAAATCGTCCAGATCATTACACCCTAACTTTTGGCTAATCCACGATTAGTCTAGAAATCGACCCGCCGCTCGGTTAGAAGTTAGAACTGTCAATTTGTCATCGGGCGGTCGGGTCGAAGACGTCTGGTCCGATTCTACCGGTTCTTGCCAAACAGAAAATCGCCCGTGAAACCGACTTTGAAATCGTACGGTTCATCCGGTTTTGCCTCGCATGAATATTTTAAATAATTATAGTAATAACCCTAATAGATGCGATATTGAATTCCTAGATCACCACATCCTTTATTTATTTATTTCTTGCTTTGTTGTTTTTAAGCATGACTCTCAAGAAATGGGTACGGAACCTAAGATTAGTCCCATGTCTGCCTTTCTTATTTTATAGCTTATTAGTTTTAGACTTTTAGCGATCATATATTATTTGATTATTACCTAAGCCACTAACAATAGGCGACTACCTGATGATACCGCTGCTTGCAACCCTGATGGATAGTAATAGTTATGGTATTTATAGAATAGAAAATACAAATACAAAATAAAACAAAGAGGAAGATAAATATATTAACAATTAGAAAGTAGAAACTATTAGAAAATAGGAAAAAAGTAGTAGTGGTAATAATAGTAATATAACTAAGATTATTAATATTTTCTAACTTTATAATGATGATTTCAATTTCAATTATTTTATTTTGTTCGATATAAATAACTTTTAATTTACCAATCTACCATATATCTTTTACCTCCCAATTATGTGTTGCTAATCCCATAGGGGTAGTGGTATAGTCAAAAAGCATGGTGGATGGGGCCTATATATATTTTTAAACTTTTTGCTTTGGTGTGCTTAGAAAGTAATAAAATTTTTAAATAAAAAGTTATTGATGTAAAAGTTTTTGAATTAGGGTGTTTTTGTTAACAATAAAAACTTTTCAATTGAAAACTTTTCATTATCCACAACTATCATATTTTTTAATTAATTAATTATTTCTTTCTGTATAACTATCATATTTTCAAATCATTTCTATATAACTACTTATAGGTCAAACCTATCTATTTTGACTTTACTCTATTTACTCATTATCATTACTTATATTACATCATATCATTTTCTACTATTTTAAAAATGTTTACACTCAAAATTTTTCATCAAAAAATTTATAACTTTCCGAACACACCAAAAAATGATATGATATGATATAAATAATAACGATAAGTAAATTAATAAATTAAAATAGATAGGTTAGTTTTTTAAGAGAATAGATAGGTTAATGGTATGACAAGTTTTGAAAAAATGATTGAAAGGTAGGGCAGTTAAATAGAATGATGTTAAAAAATGATTGAAAAATAGAATAATTATCAAAAATAAAAAATTTTACATTGAAAAGATTTAGCTTTAATAATTTTGTGTTAAACAAACATGTACTTTATATATTTGTGAGCCTCATCAAAATATGTGCATACAGAATTTTCTGAATTTTTTAAGTAATTAGCACATGAGAAATGAATTTTTTTATTTTAAAAACATCAAAAGTACTTCTAGAAAAATTAAAATATTTGTGTACGTTGGTTTAAGTAAGGTCCTTAAGTGCATACAAAAAAGTTTTGAAAAAAAGTATATATGATGTGTTGTTTGCAACAAAAAAATTTAAAATTTAAAATTTTTAATTTAAAAATTTTTCTATCTTCAAAATTGTCTTACTTTTAATTATTTCATCCCATTTTTATATTATTATCATCTTATTTTTAAATTATTTTTTCCAATTTTTTTACAATTGTTTTATTTTTCGGCCGCTGCTCTTATCATATCACTGCCTTTTCATCTATTTTAAAAGTTTTTATACTCAAATTTACGTAAAAATTTTTGTCACTTCCCTTGCATATCCATAAATCATTACTCGATCTCTTTTTTCTAATTGATGTATTTACATTACATCTCAACTTATTTTTATAATTAGGCTCTAAAAGAATTCTTACAATTTCCTTTAAAGAAAGACAACAAACTCTCACATATTAGTAAAATAACTAGCTTCTGAATATCAACCCAGAGACCATAGCTCCCAAATTATAAACAGGCAGAAAATCCCATTAGGTGGGATTTGACCAATGGAGCACGGTAATCAGTGCTCAATCTTACATAGATTACGCCACTGAGGTCGTGCCTCAGTGGTGCAAGACATGGCCTCACAAGTAGATGGTCCTAGGTTCAAATCTCCCTAGCAGTATTTCTGAAGTGGTGGCGTTGCAAGTCTCCTTAAGTCTGTGGGAGCCGTCCACCGGTGGAAAAGTTTAGAAGTAGTAGATAATTGTTAGCAAATTGTAAGAATGTCTCAGAATTTAATTGTAATACCAGTTTAAATTGTAATGCATGAATACTCATAAAAAAAAAAAAAAAAATCTTACATAGATTACCAATCAGAATTCGGAACCATCCCTTGCCTTGTTTGTGGATCGGTTCGGTTTTAAACCCGGTTCGTTAATCGGTACAGTGGCAAAGCCCATTCAATTGGTACCAGCACCCGAACCAAAGCTGTCGGCTTCGGCCTTCTTTCTCCCTTCCATCCTTCCTCTCTTCCTTCATTTCCACTCCGTCTCCCGAATCTTCCTCGGCTCAATTTCCCAAGTCCCACCCTTGGCTTTTCCGTTCCAAGCGTTTCTTTCCTTTTGCTCGAGGTATCAACGCCTCTCGCTGCCTGCAGTTTGTGAGAGATGGTGGTCATCGAACCAGCCACTGATTCCGCGGCGGAGGAACCATCATCCGTGGAGAAACGCGAAAATGGCAGGGATCCAGAAGCTTCAGTCGCTTCGACGGACGAAGGCTTCGAAACCGCTAGCGACGGTGAAGGCGGCGGTGGCGGCGAGGACAACGACGACGTCCCAACACCACCAACCGCTCCTTCGAGGGGCGAATCATATGAAGATGCGTTGAACGACGAGCAACTGAAACAGGTCCAATTTCTCTGTCTTTTTTTTTTTTTTTTTGAATTGGAAAAAAAGTTTACGGATCGATGCCCTGGCTGTTTTTCTGGTGAGTCTGCTTCATGGATGGATATTGCAGAGTTCGGCGCCGACACTTGCCCGGAAATGCCATTGATGGGAGGGAATGTAGATTTTCGGGGGAAAGATGAGAATTTTAATTCGTAGATAAGTTTATGAGGCTGAACAACCGCGAAGGTATAGGCCCGGATGATCACTTGAACATCTGCGTTCTTTAGCACGAGATTTTGAGTCTTTGGGGCATGCTATTTCACTATCAAGGCATCTTCAGAGTAAATCATATTACATTTGTAGAATATGAAAAATTCTTGATGCTTGGCAAACAAAGGCGCAGGGTAAAGAAAATTAGCACGGGGATGGCTGGTATATAGTTTGGCAAGTGGAACACGTCAAATGTTGCCGTTGTATTTTAGACTGATATAAAGGAGCTTATATAATATCAGTGATAAAGGTAATCTACTGACGCATGCTTAATGCAGTGTTACATATTCTAACTTCTCAATTGTTGTTGCACTGTGTGCAACCCTTTAGGAGGTGGAGATGAACATTTATGAGATAAAGGTGTGATGGAGTAGCCAACGTGCTGTTATAGCTTCCTGTCAATGTGCAATGATTTCTTGTTTGAATTTCAATATACCTAATCATGAGTGCATATGATAGATTTGAAAAGAATGCTTCTGTAGTTTTCGATCCACTAAGCACAACTTGGCAGCCTGTTCATCCTTTTGCTTTGGGGTTGGCATTTCTTAACTAATAGCAGTGGTTTTATTAACCTTGTTATTGTTCTTATATGTGGGTGAGAGTCGCTACCTCATATTTATTTAGCTGTACAGTTTTCTATTTAAGCATGTGCATTTCATAGCCTAAGTTTTTCTGTTGAAGCAGAAAGCTCTAAGTCAGGCAAATGATGCAAAAGGGGAAGGCAATAAACTGTTTGGTGCTGGGCAGTATGAAGATGCATTGCGACAGTATGTGCTTGCTCTACAACTAGCACCAGAAATTCCATCATCTGTGGAACTTCGTTCAATATGTTATGCAAACTCTGCAGCATGTTTCTCAAAACTGGTATGACATCAGAGTCACACCTCCTTTTGTGTGTGTGAGTGTGTGTGTGTGTGTGTTTTTTTTTTGTGGTGGCAACTTCTTTCCAATATTACTACTTAAACATTCTTTTTACAGCATCGAAGTTAACATGAAGAGAAGAAAATAAGACAGTGCAAAGGTTTATGATCAACTGTGTTGAAATGTACAACCCGTTTGACCAAAATTCAAGGTGAACCAGCCAGTTCAATGGGTACACTGACGGTTTTAACTCAGTTGATCAAAATTTGTCAAAGATATATCATTGTTATGTTGCCCATTTCTTTACTCAAGAATGGCAATTTCCATACTCTGGGAATTGGTTTAGCTCAACCTGCTTTTACTCTTTCAGCAAGTATTTTTAAGAATTTGTTTCTTACTGGTATGAACAACCATTAGGAATAGGTACAAACTGGGACACTCGGTTATCTCAACTGGTAGTGTAGTTTTAGAAACCTTAAATGTTCATCTGCTTTTCTATTTTTATTATTATTATTTTTTTTGATGAGAAGCTTTTCTAATATTTAAATCAATTTCATATTTGTGTTTTGGCTGAAAATGGATCCTGTGCCCATGTCATATTATTATACTTGGTTTGTAATGAAAGTGAGTATAAATTTGAATGCAATTCAAATTCTCAGGGTAAAGATAATGACACAGTTAAGGAATGCACAAAAGCTCTGGAGTTGAATCCCACCTATATGAAGGCTTTGGTCAGGAGAGGAGAAGCACATGAAAAGCTTGAGAACTTCGAGGATGCTATTGCAGGTACCTTTCTTTCATTTTTCCCAGAACTTATTGCAGAATTTGTCTAGATGCAGGCTTGTTCTATACATTTAATTGTTTCGAATTCCTCTCAAGCTTCTTTCTTCTTCCCGTTATGTTTATTTTGAGATGTCACATGTCTTCCAGTGAGTAAAATTTTATGTTTCACATGCTGAGAATATTTCCTTTTGTAGCATGATTTTAGTGTTTGATTGGATATGTATTTGTGCAGACATGAAAAAGATCTTGGAGCTGGATCCTTCAAATTTGCAAGCTAGAAGAGCCATACAACGGTTGGAGCCATTGGCTGCTGAAAAGCGGGAAAAGATGAAGGAAGAGATGATTGGTATGCTTAGAATATTCACTATTCATGTTGTGGATTGCATGCATTTATGTCCACCTCTGGATAAGACGATTCATCTGTCTATGTTTTTCTTTTATTTGAAGTGTTGAGGTGGACTAAGGGCCTGTTTGGCCTCATGATAAAATCACTGCAAGGCTGCACTTTTAGCTGGAAGGCTTCAATTTCGAGCTTCCCGCAATGGCATTTTTTACGGTTTGCACAGAAAATAAATGTAGGAAAGCTGGAAGTAAGGCCAGACACTACTAAAAGCAGATGCTTCCCACTTCTAAAACACATGGGCCGCAACCAAACATGTCTTAAGACCTGTCACAGAAACAAATATAGGTATCTAAGCACTCTTTATGTACCAGAATTGGGGTTATCCACTAGAACTGGGAGGTAGTGGTATGTTATGTTGGAGGAAAAGGGGAAGCTTTTTAAAGCCTTAAAATTTGCATTAAGTGTAGGCAAATTGCTCAAAACACGCATTCAATTACAAATCTGTGTAAGCAACTACTACAACTTTTTCTCATTATTTCCTATGGGAAATATTTCTATGGTGCTACCAATATTGAAAATTTCAGTGTCTCTGGCCCATTCAGGTCCACCTTGATGGTTAGAGCAAAATCCATCCACACATTGCATTTAAAATTATTTATTGAACTTGGTGTGTTTCATCTCTGCCAAATATTTGTGTGGACTATAAAAGGGATAAACTGTAAAATTGAACTTTATTTTTATCTATTTCAGAACTGTTAATTCAACATCTATACCATCTAAAACATTCTTTCCATACGTACAAATGAATCTATAAATTATTATAACATTCTAATAAATCTGTAAATGGACATAAGTTATTTACATATGATTCTAAACATTTTAAAAGTGGGTGCAAGGCAATCAGGACTTTGTTCGAAATGATTTTTGGTACCAAGTTAAAAGAAATGATTTCAAACAGATACATGAATTGGATTATAATGTAATTATCAAAATAGGCCAAAATGGGGACGGCAAAACTGATGTACTTCAATGTTATCAATTGCATAGAAGTATTTACTACTTGTATTTTCAGTTTTCACACTATTATCTTTAATTCAGAAAGTACTAATTATTATTATTATTTTCCTGTTTAGATTACTGGCATCGTCTATTTTATTGATGACATTACTCTTTTCTTCTACTCTTCTCTCTCTACTATTACCTATAATTAGTGCTTTGTCTCCTTAATAGATATCTCAAGGCTGATTAAAAAAACATAGTTTTAGGCGAATTGATAATACTAGGTGAGAATAGTTCTGGTAATGAAAAGTCCTGAAATCTTTCAGTTATTCATTCTTTTAATGGTGCTGCCTAAATAGAATCCAAAATACTTAGAAATATTTCTAATGCCTAATTTTTTGATTTGCATGATTTTTGTTAGGCATTTAAAAGTTAAAACTCATATGGCATATGCACTTTTTATGCATATAAATTATGATGTGAGAATAATGAAAAAATAACGAGGTCTGTTTTCTAATCATTGTTCCCATATCACTTTCTATTTATTAACCAATTGGCATATAGGAGCTTCTTGATATGAAGAATCTACTCATAAATATTGGACATAATTACTTCTTTTGTATATATAAAAAAAAAAAAAAATTTAAAATTGCACATTCAAAATATAGATTCAGTTACACCAAATAGATTTGTATGTACGGTCTGACTATTCCATTCTACGGTGGCTTGGTGTTCTTGGCTTCTAATTGTTTGCTTCTATTACATGTTATCAAAGAAAATTCTACAAACTTTGTTATGAAAAAGTGTGGTGATTTCATTAACTACACATTAATCTTTGAAATTTGTAATTTGTATTTGAATTATTGGTATCTGGATCATAGTTCAAAACTAGAAATCTGGAACACCAGTCATGTAGTTGATAGTTTAGAAACTTGAAAGCAAGTTGACTTGTGTCATTAGGCCAGGTTTGTTAGCTTGAAAAAAATACGAGCATGTGTTTGATTCTGGGACGTACTTTAAATAAATAAAACAGGTAGTGAATGATTTGAAATTATGATTTTGCTTATAATGACTCAGTTTAAGCTTTACTGAACCTTAGACCAACTGGATGCTTTCCTGTGCATATGATATCACAGCTTAAGAACTGCTTGATTTATTTGGCTAAATTTTTGGTGGAGCAACTAAGTTTTAGTATGATGTGATTCTTTGTTGATAGAGAATCAATCCAAATTATTTTGGGGACTGGAGACCATAGATGAGGAAGAGGAGACCATAGATACCTGTAGAGCCCTTAGCATTTTGGGGAGAAAAGTGATGAAAAGTGATCACATGAGGCGATGTTGGGAGGATCTCCATCACTGTGAATATTGGTTTCAGTGTGGATGGAAAAACCTCTCATCTATTTCTTCAGGGGTGGTGAGTATGAGGAGATCAAACAGAAGTATTCTGCAGAAGGATGGATGCAGTCTTGAATCACATCGAAAGCAAATAATGGATTTGTGATGGGTAGACTGGAGGATGCAGTGACAATTAGAGCAGAGCTTTCAGGGGTTTGCTGGGGCTGGTGATTGCCAAAATGGACTTCAGGAAGGTAATGGGGGGTTAGAGTGTAGCTGGCATTCAGGGTTCTGTGTTGGAAGGTAATTTTGAGTAGATTGAGCTTGATGCTGCTGCTGCTGCTGCTGAGGATGATAAATTGCAGCTTTCTTTGTGCGTTGGGAAATTTTAAAATTTTCTCAACATCATATTTGTGGAAATCTTATAAATTACTCAACTTTTATCTGAGGGCATCAATATATGTGCAAAGGTTTGTATGCTATTTTTGAAAAGTATGTACATATATCTCAATTAGTTACAGATTCTCATGGTGTCCAAGGGCAGTGCAAAATACACTTAAAATTTGTTATTTCTTCTAAATGTGGGTATGTATGAACAATTAGAGGCAAAATATGTAGGTATCTACAAATTTCCAATTTTATATTTATGAAATTTCGAGAAAATGTCTTCTAATCTGTAACTTCTCCATTATGGATTATCTGAGTTCTTCAAGAGCTTGATTACGTTTTTGTTCTCACAATGAATCTTCTTTTACTTACATTTGTCCCCAATCACAATAATGTTAGGTTTGATATCTTCTTGAAAGAAAGACCTGTGGGAAGAAGGCTGCTGCCACTTTTCTCTATGATTGATGTTGATCTAGTTGTTGCTGTCCATTTCTAGAATTCATGAAATGTGAGACTTAAATCTCTAGAGTGATGATTGTTTGCCTCCTGTTTCAGGTAAGCTGAAAGACTTGGGTAACAACATCTTGGGCCGCTTTGGGATGAGCGTTGACAACTTCAAAGCTGTGAAGGATCCGAACACTGGTTCCTATTCTATTTCATTCCAAAAATAGTTAGTTTGAATGCATCACCATTTTTAATAGAAAGGAGGATCCAAAAGCAAAGAGTGAAAGCAATTTGTCCTGAGATCTTTACCTACAGTGGGGGCAGACAGCATCAACTGTAGCAAGTGCGCTTTCTCTGTATATAATTACTGTGGAAAGAGACGGCTCTAAGCTTCTGAGGTGAATCATTCGGCCAATTTGCACATGCCAGCTTTTATAAGTGCGTTAATACGTAATTGTGAAAGTAAGAAACTTAGAAACCTCTTCCTGAATCAAGAGTGAGAATCAACAAACTTGGATATTTTTCTTTTGGTCTTTTAATCTGGACAGGAAGATTAGCTTATCTTTGTTTTCTTTTCGATTTGATTTTTATGTTGTTGATCTCTTTGATGGTGATTGTCTGAAGTTCACAAGAGAACTCCAAATTCTAGCTCTTCAGACGGTAGGTGCCTTTTCTTTTTGTTCAACAGGTTGATCCGTTCTAGCTTGAGCCTAGCCAATATCTTAAGGTTCTATTTGGCCCCACTAATTGTGAGTAAAAAGTGCTGAAGTCCGACTCGTTTGTTAGAGCTAATCTATCGAACTATCAGATTTGCGTTAAAAAGTCCTGATAAGCGCGGAATCATTTAGCGAAGTATTGTGGCGCTTTTTAGATATTTTGCAAGTCGCGGTATTTTTACTGGAAACGTGATCCCTTTAGCTAGCTGGAGCTAAGTAATGATTTACCTAATTTACGCCAATAAATTTATTTTTGATTTTTCATAAATTTTTTAATTTAAATATACTTAATGTATAAATTAAGTTTTATAGTTTTTGGAAATATATTTTTTGAAGGCTGATCTCATGTGGTTCGCCACATAGGGTGCCCCATGCGTTCTGCTGCAGGACTCATTTTTTAATTAAATTTTTTTTTTTTATAAACATATGAAGTTCAGTGTACTTAATTTATAAATTAAGTTTTACTGTTTTTGGATTTTTAAGTATTTTTATTTTTAAATATAATAGCATTTTCGTAATTTTTTGAGATAAAATTTTTGAGATAAAAAATTATACAAATGTCACTATGTTTAAAAATAAAAAAAATACTTAAAAACATCTATAAATGGTAAAACTTAGTTTATAGATTAAGTATACTTAACTTTACATATTTATGAAAAAATTGAAAAAAATAAAAATATATGTTTTTTAGACTGGCCTAAGTTGATCGTTTTCTATTTTTTTGGATTTTTTAATAGAGGTGTATTTGAGTCGTTTTAATGGTTGAAAATTACCGAAATGATGTTGTGTTTAAAATTTTTTAAAGATATATATACTTATCCAAAAATAGTAAAACTCTAAGTTTATAGAAAAAAGTAAAAAAAAAAAAAAAAGTTTTTGGACTAAGCTATTAAGCCCGGACTGGCAAGATTATGCTTTACTATACAATTTAATATTGTCCCTTGAGCTGGGATTAGGAGGGGGCGTGGGCTGGTAAGGACTGAGGCGGCAAAGCTGTTGCAATGGCAACTGACAACGACAACGTTTTCTGATCCTTACAGGCTTGCAGGTCTTAAAGCCTTGTTGGCCTACCAACGTTGCATGAAAAAGCCAAGTCGAACCAAAAGATAAAGAACCAAAAAACATAGAAAAATTCTTTATCTTCTCAATTAGTAATTTCAGGCTAGAGAACGCCTTCCCATTTTGTTGCAGAATCTCAATTAGAACGAGCAGGTCACTTTCCATGCTAACTCTCTTAAGGCCGATCTCTTTCATGCGTTGCAGGCTAAGTAGACTGGCCTTAGCCTCCCCCCACATCGGGTTAAAAGCTCCTCTCATTGCCTAGCATTTCACTCCATTGAATTCAGCATTCCAGTTTCTAATCACAGCCCTAAAGTCTATCATTTCTTATGATTCATTCCACCCAACATCTACATTAAGCTTGAAACCTCTTGTATCTGGTTTTTGCCATTTAGCTAGGTTCTCTTCCAAATTTAGCTGTCCGTTTTTTATTGCAATTGAGGATATGCAATTGTGAATGCAGCAGCTGCACTGCTTTATGATGCCCTCCAAGTTTCCATTAGTTCCTTTTGCTACCATATTATTTCTTTCATGCCATAGCTTTCAGCAGAAAGTTATAAACAGAGTGAAAAGATTCATATCATTGGACTGAATCAAGCTGTGCAGGATCTCCTTCATTGCGGTGTAGTTTCTTGTCCTTAATGACGTCAACTATCTTTCTTGGTATTTTCATTTTCCAAATTGTCTTTATAGCCTCCATCCAACCAGTTTCCGTGCTTGTTCCTTCCTCCAACTCTCCTCTCTCCTCATAACCCTGAGCGGCTTATATGCAGAGAACTCCCCCCTTGTATGCAGTTCTAACACGTACTTAATGAATTTTACATACCATAACTAATAATCAACTACTAACGTAATAACCTAATTAACTTTTCACTAGACTCATCAATTTAGATGCATTCAGGACAAAGGTAGGTACTGACTACTAACTACTAAGGCAAATACTAAAAGACTGGCCAATCATGTGAAAGAACGAAAGCGCTGGCGTATTTATTAGACGATGTGGGAGACTTTTGACTTGGATTTGGAAGCCGCCTGCATATCTCATGTTTCATCATCTAGCTGCTATTGATTTGAAAAACAGCAACAACTGCAATTCCGAAACTAAGGAACGCCAGAATCCCAACATCAACCATATGCAAGGCAGTGATACGAATACGAAAATATGTTCTCAGAAATTTGCAAGTCGATCTGTTGATCGAAATATCCCAAAGTAGAGTAAATGGGATCGATCTCCGCATGCGATTGGACGTTTCCTTTTGAAACGTTTCATCAGAAAATATCATGAATTGATGAATAATTAAATGTATTCGTTGACGAATTATGTCATTTCCTTAATTAGGGTTGAATATTTGTTAAAAATGGTGCGTATATGTATATCATGCAATACACACAATGTGTCCCTTTTATTATGTTTTAGCAAAGGGTAAATTTCACACATATCCATGAATTTTATCTTTAATTCTATTTATACCTCATGAATTTTCAAAATTTTGAAATATATTTATATATTTTTCTTTAAATTCCACTTATACATATGCAATCAAGCATTAGTTAAAAAGGTTGTAAGCCATTTGTGAAATGGTGAACATGTTTATTCTTAATTATGATTTTATAGCTGCAGATTTCATATTCTAATTAAGTTTTAATAATTCTACAACTGTAGAATCATATATTAATTAAATATGAATTTTTAACTTTTAACAAATTACTTTTAAATTATATTAAGACCTCAGCATATTTGTCATTTTACATTAGAATTAATAGTCAATTTAGCGAATCCTGACGATAGAAGTGTAAGTACAAGTTTAAGTAAAATAGATGAGTATATTTAAAATTTTTAAAAATTCATGAGTATAAATTAAATTATGGATAAAAATCCTTAATATAAATAGAATTTGCCTTTTAATAAAATACCAAAAAAATTCATAAATCCGGACAGCAGCACCGGCCATAACATGATCAACACCCCCCCAAAAAAAGAAACGAATTATACGGCATCCGTAACCGTAGCTAGCATCTTTCTTCTCACAAGTTAAGTCTCAAACTAATGTTGCGACCACACTTTTAATCATATTATACGATAGAGGCATAATCTTATTAGCCCACTCCAAAAAAAGTATTTAAAATTTTTTTTTTTATACTTTTTTAAAACTTGCTAATCGAAGTATATTTAATATATAACCTAAGAGTGTGTTTGGCTAATAATAAATCTTTTTGAACTAAAACTTTTTCAATCTAAAATTTTTTCCTCTCAAATCTATCTTATTTTTTTGATTATTTATTCACAAATTTCAATATAACTATCTTATTTTTTAATCATTTTTACGTAACTATTTATACAATTAATCTATCAATTTTAACTTTATTTTCTTTACTCTTTATCATTAATTCTATTATATAATATAATTTTCTCTTATTTTAAAAACTTTTATACTGAAAATTTTTCATTCAAAAATTTTATCACTTTCACATATCCTAAGTTTTACCATTTTTGAAAATATTTCTAGATTTTTAAGCATAAAGTTATTTTAGTAATTTTCAACCACTTAAAATGACTAAAATATCCAACGTTTATAATTATAAAAAATATGTAAATATATCTGCAAATGATAAAACCGATTCATACATTAAATACATCTAAATTAACAAAATTTATAAAAGAAAAAAAATCAACAAATAAGTTTTTTTTCTTGGAAAAAAGTTAGCTTGGCTAGCTGATGATGATACGTATGTAATGAAACGGAAGGAAATGCTGCCTAACATGCTGTTCTAATTAATTTATCGGCATTCATAGGTTGTAATTTTATTTATTTATTTTGAATCTCGAATTTTTTCTTCTTTTTTTGAAAAAGACTTCTAAAAATATTTTAAAATACTCATGTGTACATATCTAGCTACCAGCACTGATCTGTCTCCCACCGCTTCGTACTTGTGTTGCCCGAGTGAAAGTGAGAGCTAAAGCAGCAGCATGTGGAGATGGAGCGGTCGTAAGCGGCCCTGGTGGCCGGGTCAGAGAGCATGGCATAGGCCCTCTGTATCTCCGTGAAATCTCTAAAGCTGCTGATGCCTTCGTCGTGGTCGGATGATGATGGTGCCTTCCCCGTAGGCCGTGATCTTATTGCATCGGGATGAAACTGCTTGGCGAGCGTTCGGTAGGCGGCCTTGATCTCTTTCTGCGTCGCGCTCTGCTTGAGACGCAGCACGTCGTAGAAATTGGATTGGGCATGGGATGCGGGGTTGGCTGCTCGTACTCGTAGAAGATGATGAGTTGGAGGACGAGGAGCAGACGTGAGGGAAGGTGGGACTGGAGAGTTGGGTGAGTAGTACTGCAGTGGCAGATGAGGTGGAAAGAAGGCGGATGAAGATAGAGATGGGAATACAATTGCAGACATTTTTTGGGAGATTAGGCAGATAGAGAAGGGTTTTGGGTTGGTAATTCATATAGTACATATATAGTTGCCTGGGCTGCGTCCCTTGCTTGCATTTGTATGCATAGGAATGCGGAATTGCAGATGCGGCAGCTTAGGTTAGCCCTACTTTAGTTTGAACTTTTTAGGAGTGGACTTGGAAAGTAAGGGTGAGGACTAAGGAGGGTCCCGTAGAAAAGCCGACAGGGTTATATTATCGTGTGTAAGCACCGAGTCCTCCGTCTTACCCTTCATTTTTAAATTTTAAAATATAATTTTTTAAATCTAAACCATCTATCATGTTTAGGACATCCTATTTTATTATCGTGCCAAAATAATCCAATGTAGACTTACGGCTTATAAAAAATAACATCTTTTAATTTTTGAAAATTTATGGTATACATAAACTATAATAAAGATTGAAATACATGAATGTTTTGGCATCAGAAATAAATACACATGGATAAATATAATAGATGATTTAGATTTTTAAAAATGAATTTTAAAATTTTAAAAATAAAGTTAAGCATGAAGGCCTCTATACCTACTCAGGTATTGAAGCATTACTCATTATTATCTTACGTTGGCGGCTGCACGTGGGATGCATCAATACATGCCTGCCTGCCTGCCTTCAAGGAAAGAGAAACTGCCCATCAGTAAGGGATATGATGGAGACGATTAATATTAAAAATTGAGTTTTATTTTCTAGGTAACACTATCCATGTTTCCCATTTTAAGAGCCTCTCCAAATTTTTTCTTCCCCATGAGGATAGCTTCTCCTCATTATTAATATGCCCCGCAGTTTATTTGACAGTCCAAGTTCCAAAATCTCTTGGAAACAAGTAGGAACTTGAGTCGTTAGATCTTTTGCAGAATCAATTGTCCGGAGAGATTAATTCCATGGCAGCTGGTAATTAGACTAACACCACTTGCAGTATTGGATCTGTCACAGAACCTTCTTGTGGGAAGGATACCACAGGATTCACAATTCGATACATCAACAGAACAGTCATTTTAAGGAAATCCAGGACTATGTGGACTGCTGCTATTGGAGATGTTTGAATAGGATATGCCACCACCAGCACAACAGCTGGAGGGTGAATATGACTGGGAGTTCCTCTGGAATGGATTTGCAGCGGGGCATGGATTGGGCCTTCACTGATAGATTGTTCTTGTTCATTTTCCCGGTCACGGCTTTTTTTTCCCCTTGCTTGCAACTGTGCCAAAGAAATCAAAGAAGGGAAGTGGTAAAGAAGGGAAGTGGTAAAGAAGCAGAGGAAAGGATGTTTTGTACTGGTGCATTTTGCTTTGTTGGTCTTACTCTTATACTGATTTCATGGTTTCATCCTCGGATTCGGATTAAACATGTAGCATATTAAATATGTGATGTAATAGACAAATTCTCTCTGATAAGATGTTAATATGTGTCAAAATTGGATGTCTTTCTGGATTTTTTTCATTATTTCCGAGTGACAACCCAAAAAGTTGCAGTTGGATCAACTCAAGAAATCCGCCGAACAAGCTGATTCACATCTCTTACAACCTGCAGACAATCCTTTTGATCATGCAAGATAGGTCCGGTTCTAAGTCAAAACTAGAAATCATGGTCCATTCGGCAAGTGCAAACCTAGTAATTTCTCACAATTGCAGGTCAGGATTTGTTGCAGGGTATTTGCATAATTAACCTTCTAACAAGACATTGGAGAATATTTGCACAAGTTTCAAAATATTACTCAATGGAACATGTTTACAGACAAAGCATGAAGACATGAATGATTGAGGTTTTATATGCAAATATGTCAAATTCTCAAGGTTTAATTTTCGCATCTTTTGCAAAATAAACCCATCAGGCTTCCTATCTTTGCATTCTGTATAGAGACAAGAAGCTTGAAGTTTACAGTAACAAATCCTTCGCAGGTTTAGTGATTCATTATGCTGAATCGTTTTAGAGGCTACAAATGTTCAATCGCCTGATAGAATTGGTGCGGCTAGATTTTGAAATGGATTAAGAATTTCTTCTGCGTTCTCTGTAACTTTAAAGAGGTAAGCCAGATTCATGCTCATTTTTGCATAGTTCCTTAGCAAGTTTTGCCAATGATATGTGGATGCTCAAGCATTCATCTAGTGAATCCTTGGGGGCTTCATTTATTAGCAAGAAAACAACAAATCAGTGACAATAAAAAAAACTTCACATCAATTAGTCCAAAGCCGTTGCCTAAGAAATTAGCAACTTTATATGAGCGAGGCCACAACAAACCACACAAACAGTAACAATATATCGTGCCAACTATGGGAATAGCAAGCTTTGCAGGGCTATAGTATTTACTTGATTTCAGATCATCTAGGTAATGAGCTCGTTATCTAGCAGATTCCAATGATGAACAATATAAGCTGCAGCTTTTGTTTCATCTATGTAAAATTATGCAGCAAAACAATATCGATGTCCATGCAACAATTCAAAATGTGTCAGTGACAGGTTATATGATACATTCTAACTTCATTTGTCTAATCGAAATGGGAGAAGCAAACTAAAACAATCCAAGAAAATAGAAAGAACAAATGAATGGGAGAACAAATGAATCTTATCTCAACAGAGAGACACTGAAGACCAATTATCTACAGTCTGCTGTCAGCTATTCTCATCTATCCCTACAAACAATGAGACTAAATCAGGCCCACGTACGAATTCTGAGACCGATGTGGCTGGGCATCTGTTCCTTCATATGGATTACCAAAAGGATTTGTTGGGTCATGGTGGCCTGACAATTGTTGTTGTTGTTGTTGTTGCATTGAAGCTTGCTGTTGTGCCATGACTGCCATCTGTACATTGATGGGTGGGGCTATGTTGTTGGAAGCACGAAATGGGTCTTGCATATCAGACTCAAAAGGATTCGATGCTTGATCCATATCAAAGCTTCGTTTCTGGTTTGTTCTAGTCATTCCATCATCATGTAAACTGTCCAGTGTCATTTTGTTAAGACCACCAGCCTGCAAGGTTAAAATTCATTACTGAGCCACAAAAACCAAAACAGCAAAAAAAAAAAAAAAAAAAAACCAATAACACAATAACAAATAAGGTCTCCTTGTCCTGGGAAAAATTTTGCCATTTGAAAATTTTGTTGCCGAAGTTGTAGCATATTTTTTCTGTTTTGCTCTAAGTAACCCGAATAATCCCTATTGGCATCCTTGCTTCGTGATCCAGAAGCGGACTAATATATAACAAGTTTGCCATCTTTAGAACTCGAATTAGGTAAATAAATAAATAGTGAATCTGTTGAACGATGGTTAAAATATCTCATAGTTAAATAAAATAGGTTGTGAGCTTCAAATCATCAGAAGCTCACGGAAAGGGCATTATAACTCTAAAGAACAGTCCCAAATCCTAATCAGTTGCTTACAAATGGGGGTAAAAATCAAATTGGCCAAAATTTATAGAAAAATCAAACAGGCCAAAATTTTTGGCAGTTGTTTATTAACCAGATTTTTAAAGAGGTATAACAGTTTTAAAATGAGTCGGACAAAATCCATAAACGTGATGTAATTTTAACAACAATAAAACATAAATGAGAATCTAGGTAAGACCGAAAATCTATTAGTACCACAAAGGACAAACTGGCAAGGATATTACACAAAATTCAAGCCAGCTTGACGAAATGACATTACATTTTTATGTGATTGTCAAGGGCTAATTAGATCATAAGAAATCTTATTATGTAATGGCTATAAGACCAATCATGCTTTGTTAAGTAGATAACTGGGCAGTCAAAAAACCACATAGACACAAAAATAAATGCTGCCAAAATGAGAAAACGCATGGGTTAAAAAAAAAACATAAACTAGAAATGAATTAGAGAAAACCTAAAGGTTCCATCGGTAAGAAAATAAAAGGTGGTTTCATTACGTGAAAGGAAGGCCAGTAATGACAATGAGTAGAAAGAATGAATTTATCAAAGTAGATGACTACAAGAACTAGGGCTTTTCTCCTCTGAAATTTGGAGAAATTTGCAACCCCTTGGGTTTGCCTTCTTTTGATTTTTTTTTTTGGGGGGTTCCAAGCCATGCATTGTGTTTAAAACTATTTGTTTAGCCTACATATAAAAAATAAACTTCATTGAGAGCTTTTATAATTTGTGATTTTAAAAAAATATAATTATAAAGAAATTCATGAATTTTCACTTGTTGCAGATTATGAATGAATCTCATTAAAATGTTTTTTCACATCATATGGATGGTTTGGATCTCAAAAAATCCTTAAAAAATTGGGAAACCCAAGAGGTTGTAGATTGCACCCAATTTCATGAGAGAAAAGCCCAAGACCTAGAGAAACAAAAAAGAAAATTTCCATCATGCAAAAGGAAGACTAGTAATGACACCATACAAAGAATGAATGTATTGAAGTAGATGACTGCAAGAGAAACATGGAAGAACAAAAAAGCTAGATGTAAAGAGTTACTAGGAAGGACATGAAATGCTAGATGCAATAAGGAGATACCGAAGACCAATAACACTGATGAATGGGATCCATATAGTTGACCTTACTTAATAATGATGATGAAGACAATGATGACAATGATGATTATGATGGAAAGCGGTGAAAATTTTCTCTCCATAATGTGAGATATACTTATTGTAGCAACCTAACTTTCCTCGATTGTTAGTTATATTTCCTGGCAAAAGATCATTTATTTCACTTTAATTTAATTTGTAGTTTACACAACTTCCAAAATTGTTAAAACCTTTGTACGATCCATTCTCAAG
Organism: Annona squamosa; assembly: GCA_035584095.1. Classification (NCBI taxonomy): domain Eukaryota; kingdom Viridiplantae; phylum Streptophyta; class Magnoliopsida; order Magnoliales; family Annonaceae; genus Annona; species Annona squamosa. The sequence goes on along the minus strand of JAXCLR010000092.1, from coordinate 11,659,502 downwards.
GGAAACATCATGTCTCTACACTCAAACTCTACAAGGACTGGCAAATATTATTGGCAATTGTGAATCTTTCAGATTTTTCCAACAAATCGAGAATACAAAATTCCCTTAGCCACAGGAATATGCTCAGAGCAGGCACATGATTCAATGACACATACATGAACTGATATTGTCTTTAGGTTATTTTTGCTTCATCCATGTTTGTGATGCATACTGAAATTATCTCGAAATTGAGTCTGTTTTTCTTATCCCCGAAAGTCCCTATAGGTTAAACTCCTACACTTTATCTAACAATGCATTCAAAACGCAAGAGGCATCAAGTGGGATGATGAAGACTTCTTTTACCAGTTTATGTTCAGCTACTGCACTCGGACTAGAACTTGGTGCGCCAACAAGTGCAAGCTTCCACTCAGTAGCTCCATTGGTGGAATCAAGACCGTTACCAGTATTTAATGATTTCTTTTCTGTAACAAAATGAACCAAAACGCATTGTGGCTAGTAACAGGATTGTTGTACAAGCAACATAAAGTGCTTCAGGATAGCCACATACAAAATCATACATTGTCATACATGCTTAGACAAGCCAGATTTGACCCTCCAAGGTATGCCATGAGGGTTATTTACTTTTGATGTGAAAGCCAAAAAATAGAAAGCATAGGCTATGCATATGCATTTAAACAGTTAAGATTTGCTATTATTATGAAAAACTGCTATTTGCAACTTTCAATGCACTCTAAAGCATTTGAGAAAGGTGCTGGCAGTGACAATTAATTCAGGCGACACCTTATTCATACGTGAGGTGCCATCTGATATACAAATCAGATTTCTTAATGCTTTTCCAAGGAGGATCTTGATCCCATGTGGAAAGATGTGCGAGCTTCGTGAAGAACTGTAGTACAGTAATATCAGAAGTTAACAGGAACATTCACCAGCTGTGGCAGTAGCAGGTGCTTGAGCATTCCTTTCATCGGATGTTGATGCTCCCTGGCTAACATCATTTGAGCCCTGATATAAACAGAAAAGTTCCAGGTGAAATGAAATAAAAGACTGATGTGTTAAGAAGCAATGACATCGACATCAATTCCAATGTTTATTGCTAATTTTGGATATTTACTGCGTAGTGTTTGCCAGAACAAGCAATATTGACCACCTCTCTCATCACCCAAATCAAAATGGAACATCCATTCACATCAAGAATGACCATTATAATTTGGATCTCACTACAAAAGAACATGTGCGTTGCTCACTACAATGAGGAATGTGGTTCTAATTGGTGGATATAGGTGGATCCCTTGGATCCACAATTGAGATAGGGTAAGTTACTTTTAATAGGCACATGTTCATCAACTTCACAATTTTTAACTTTTTATTAAAATTTAATGAACTTTTAAATACAATTTTAAAACCCATCAAACTCTTGGAAAGGCCCAATAAGCCCAAGGAAAGCTTCATGGAAATTAATAATATTTACTTCTAAAATTTTGTAATGATCCACAAGCCCAAGAAAGATCTAAATAGAGTTTATTGGGGCCTTAATAGACCTTCAATGAGCTCAAAAATAACTTTTATTAAACTCAGTTAAAATTTATTGAACTATTTTAAAACTTGTTAAATTCTTAATGAGACTTTACAGTCTAATAAACTATAGTACATTTCATTAAACTCATTAAATGCTGTTAAATTCTTTTATTGTATTTTGTTATGCTTCTATTATATTTTGTAAATTCCTTTAAACTCCAATGCTTTCTTACTCCTAAACAAAAATAACCCACACCTCTGCAAAATTTGAAAGTAGTATAAACATACTCCACAAGTTGATTACTTGAAGTTTCAAAAATATCCCTGATTTCTATTTTAGTGCTACTAGAATACATTCTAGCATGAACCAACTGTTTAAATTGAGAATTGCCTGATTCAATTGGAGCCAATAGCATTATGACACGTTTGTTCAGAAGTAGTCTTTTTATCAATTGGTAGGAAGGAAACACATATATGTTGTATGGATAGGCAGCGATTGGTCAGTGTTGCTATTTCTTGAGCCACACTGACTTCACTCGTGAGCATCTGTTGCGGTTCAGCCATTGATTCTGTCTTTTCTGAAACATCCACCACTTTGTCACTTTCAATTTGCTTTAATTACCTTGGGACTCGGAATTACACCCTTGTTCTTGTTGCCCTGATGATGAGTATTAGCATGTCCAAGAAGTAAGTAAATGCAACAACAAAGTCATCCTTGAGAACTTCAAACAACTCAACAACCTAAAAAGATCTACATGATGGAGTAGGCTCAATCTTCATTAAAGACCAGAAGCCCATAACTTTAAATTCAGAAGTCCAAACTAATAACAAAATTTACAAAATATAATTATAATAAAAGAAAAAATCTATACCACATTCTGTAGATTCGGTACTGCAAGGGGAGCTTCCTTGATATATTCTTCCATAGATGAAATAAATGATTCGGGAGGCTGGAAAGGATACAAGATGAAATATTCAGCAAACTAGGATAAAAGAGAAAAATTGTCAAGTTTGCTTGTAATCCACCAGTTTAGAACCATAGTCTTCTTCAAAAGAAGAAAGAAAGAAAGAAAGAAAAGATTTTGTTTGTGAGGGCTTTGAAATTTTAATACCTTATCAACTTTAATAAACTTCTTTCCTTTCAAATGATCAAGTCCCTTACAAAACTCAAAAAGCTCGGATAGTTTTTCTGCCTGAAGCCATACAATGTTAAATTTTCCAAAGAGAATTAGGAATTACAGATGACATTCTTTAATCTAGTAAACAAATGAGCATGATGTACACACCTGCAGAACTGCCTTGCGGTAAATGTCAAGTGCCCTAACAGCCTCATGTTTCTGCATCTCAAAAAACTGCCACAAAAAATAGAATCACTGTATTGCATGACTGGCAAACACAACTAATAGATGCAGCTTTAGGCAATATACAAAATTTCTTCAAGAATGCATATGCACAATCAAGGCAATTCAACAAGTACACTTGTAACCAATTTAAGACTGGGATAAGGTGCTTGATAAGCACGGGATTGAGCAGCATAATCATGCGTTTATCAATCACCAAAGCAAAAGTTTTCTATCTATTTTCCTCCACAACTACCCTTTTTTCCAATCTGAAACTTTTCTTTCAAAAATTTTCCCAAAAATGCACCTTGAGGGGACATTTGATAAAGCGGAAATGGTGGGAAAGTGAAACACTATGAAAGAAAATATTTTTGAAAAGTGTAAAAGTGATGTAATATGATAGGGTTGCACTGGTAATAAATAAGCTAATTGTGTGAAAAATGATTGGAATATGGGGGTAAAATGGAAAAAGTAGAATAATTAGAAAGTGAAGATGTCAAATCATTTATTTGAGAATGTGTGGGAAACCATGGTTACCACCTAAGCTGATTACCAAACATAACCTAACTGTTTCTTCATAAGGCTTTTACTTATGTAGTTAATGCCTTCTTCATCTTCATCTTTTGCAAAACTTTCTTTCACTTTCTCCACTTAGATGTTAAGGTTCACCTGCCTACTCTTGTATTCAGAACTATAGATGATAATCCCCCCAGTAATGTTGAGTTTGGATCGTTTATTTATTTTTCAATGAGCTATCTAATTCAACATGCAGTCCATTTTACAATTGGATACCGCCCCTGGTACAGTTGATGCAGTTCTGTTTGCAACTTGTGTATTGACATCTCCAAGTAGAAATCAACAAACATAGTATGCATACGTGTTTGGATTTGTGTGTAGATGTGTATGTATGATGCAAGTGTGCATGAATTCATATATACAACTAAATTTGCATGTGTGGAGGAAAAGATAAAGAAATATTAACTCAACCTTGTCCACCAAATTGTGAATACCGTCATTAATAGCAGTATAAAGCTTAGCACTTTCACCAACAACCTGCACACAAACGACCAGAAGAGGCAGGTTTGGAAACAGAAATAATCAAGAAATGCATCAATATTTTGAAATCTCTCTTACCATTGAAAGTGCATACTGAATCATATGATTATTTATAGCTGCACCCTCCGGCTGCAGAGAAAAAAAAAAAAAAAAAAGACACTGAATGTCAAAGATGATGTAACAAACTTGTTTATTTCTCTGTGAGTCAGGACACTGTAGGAAACTATATGCAGTTACATGATAAAAATTCAAATAACAAAGATTATCCAAACAAACTTGTCAATCAGGGGTGAAGTTCAGAGCACCTGGCATGAAATAAGACGGAAAAGAAGTTGTTGCAAAGGAGGAAATTGCTCAAGAATGTCAGACTTGTTAAGCTCCTTTGTTTTCTGCCAACAGAATATCTTTCCAAATATCAGAAAATTGATTTCTGCTTCAAAAGACAAAGAAATCAAAATTTTTTGTAGGATTCCTTTCAGGTAATTGGATTTTCTAAAGATGTAATCCAGTTACTCTGACAAGTTAAACAGTGAAATGTTCTGGAAAGATCAAATGCTCAAGAGTCCGACTATAGCTCAGATAGCATGCTAAATTGTAAGGGTGAAACCCCTTCTGCGGGAAATACAGATTTTATCAAATAGAATCTCTCTATCTCTAAGTTTCTTAATATTCTTCTACCTTTTCTTTTCACCTCTATACCTTAAAGTCCTAATAAAAATATAAAGTTATACGACGAGTTCATAAATGAAATGGAATGATCATAACTTTCAAAGTTGTTTTGGAAAACTTTCTTGGCTTATAATGCCACGCTCTGGCTAATAGTCGCACGTATTGTCCACTTTGGGCCTTAAGCCCACACGGTTTTGTCCTTTTGAGTCACCCCAAAAGGCGCCTCAACCATTTGATCAGAATCTCCACTTATAGCCCAGGCTCCCTCTTTCATCCTCACTGATGTGGGATATTACATCCACCCCCCTTAGGGCTCCAACGTCCTCGCTAAATGAGCTCCCACTAGACACACCAGCAGGATATCGGCAATCGGCTTTGATACCATTTTGTCACACTCTGGCCAATAGTTGCAGGTATCGTCCGCTTTGAGCCTTGCGCCTGTATGGTTCTGTCCTTCTGAGCTTACCCCAAAAGGCGCCTCGACCGTTCAACCAGAACTTCCACTTATAACTCAGGCTCCCTCTTTCATCCTAATTGATGTGGGGTATTACATCCACCCCCATCAGGGCTCCAGCATCCTCACTAGGGTAGATGTAATATCTCACATCGGTTAGGATGAAGGAGGGAGATTGAGCTATAAGCGGAAGCTCTAGTCGAATGGTCGATGCACCTTTTGGGGTGAGCCCAGAAGGACAAAACCGTGTGGCGCAAGGCCCAAAGCGGACAATGCCCATGACTATTGGCCAGGGTGTGACATATAACAGCCATGCAATTTGACCATATTTTTTTAATGATGTCCTTGTTGTCATACTTCTGTTATCATCTAACCCATGTGTCTAACATACCATGCATAGAAACCAATATTTGATATAAGCTGGATTCAAATTCAGACATGCAGTTAGACAGGTATTTGACCAGTTGGTCTTGATAAAAACTGAAGATGGATTTCTTTTGCATTTATATAAAGAAATAATAAGTTTTAAATCATCTTTGAGCTCAACGTACAAGGTACAAAATGAATCCAAGAAATTCCTCATCTTAAGTCGTTACTGAGTTTTTCACAGGTTCAAAAAGCAATAGAACAGTAAGTAAGATAGTATAGGTCAAACAGCTTACTGAATCATCAGTTTCAACATCATAATTCAGTACACGGAAGCATTCTAGCCTTTCCTCCAGATACAAAGCATAAGTGCGAACCCAAGCAGAGTAATCCCATGCTTCAGAGAAAAATAAACCAAATGTTTGGCATGATTAGCTCCTTATTTCAATGCTTGTGCAAGTGACAAAAAATTGATGGAAAAAGGAATACCATTTGGACTTGAATCATCCTTGAAATGTGACAAGTTCAGCATTTGACCTCTAATCCTGGTGAAGCTGAGGAGCTCTTCACGAAATGTGGGATCAGCCTCCCTCAAAGCACGGTGAATGATAATCAATGTTTTCAATGCAACCTGAGTGCTTGCAAGAGATCAGCTAGATATCAGATTAGACAAACTAGCACCTGAGACGACTACAGGGTACATAAAATGTGCATTCCCATGTCTGACATTTAAGCCAAGAGCTATGGTTACCATGTAATTGATTTCAGAGTTCAGATATACAGACAACTGAGAATAACTCATATTTTGATCATTTCCATATATACCATCAAATTTAACCACAAGAGTCTTTCACTTAGTTACCTTTCATTTTTTTACTAGCGTTCATGAATGCAATAACCTGAATTCATGCATTATTTTTTTACTAGTGTTCATGAATGCAATAACCTGAGTTCATGCAACATATCACAGCTAGCACAAAGGCTAATGAATGTTCCTGTTGGTAAATGTAGCAATCCTGTTGCAACAATGTGGAGATTGGAAGATCAATTGACAGCATATACCAGTCTTCTAGAAGAAAAGTATTTCATTGTTCTTGGAATAGGTATGAAAACTATGCAAAAAATTGTATACCCTAAGTATATTGAGACAGATAAACCAGATTAAATGCTGGCGGCTGACATGCTGGGATAATCAAAGAGACATGTTTGACTGCATACCACTTTTTTATTCATGGAACATTATACAAAAAGAACAGATCTTCAAATCTCTCCAGTAATTTTGATGATGTAGATCTTCATAAAATATAGTAATTTCTCATTAGCATGTAAGTTTCTCTGGCAGACTGAGTACCTGCATGTCCTGTTCCACCAGTCCATTCTATCAAGGCCATGTACTCTGCTAGCTAATTTATCTTCATATGTTCTCTATGATCTCCATTTGCATTGTTTTTTTTAAAAAAAAAAAACCCTCCCTTCTCTCTTATTTCTTCCAGCTGAAGGAGATCACCCTTAATCATCTGAATCTAGTTATCTTATTACCTATCAAGACCACTTCTAATTTCCTTCCATTGCTAGACTTCTAATTTTATCCCTCCTAGTTCTGCCACTAATCTATTGCAAACATCCTCATTTTGGCTAAGTCCTTGGAAACATGTTTTTCCTTCACCACCAAAACACAATATTGGTTTTGTAGCTGAATTGTAAATCTCCCCCATTGTTTGTTTGGTACACTAGTGGCAGAAAACTAACATTTATGGAATAAAAAAAAAGGTTGGTAATAATGTAGCTGACTGCTTTCCATACATTATGTTATCCTTTCTTTTCACTGTTCTGTTAAAGAGAGAGCTGAAGGGGATGCAACAACATATGCACAGAATTTCAAGCATGCACTGTGATGTCATCACCAGGCATTGCTGCTCACTTGGGAGAGGAGGGAAAGGGAGATTGTGAGTATTCAAATCCATATTACAAATTACTGAAATCTTCTATGATGAACATTGTGATGCCTATTCTTTCTGATGCTTCTTCAGATAAAAATTAAACAAACAGACGGGATTTGGGCAGATTGGAGAATGTCACTCCATATGCCTAGAGATGCCAATTTAACAACTTTGATTCTGTTATATTAAACAACTGAATGGGCTACCTCATGTACAACTAAAAATATCAAGAAAATGGTTCCTTCCAGTGTGTTAACTCCTCAAAATGCACAAATTCTTCTCTTTCCATTGTGTAATCCTTTTAAAGTGCTATCATCGACACGTGTTCTTGTGGTAATATTTTTTTTTCAACATGTACTTGCTGTTAAATTGCTACAAGTAAAACATGGAATAAAGCAACAGAGCAGACGTTATGACAAAACAAACCAAGGTAGCGGCAAAACATACTGCCCAATTATGTGTTTTGGTTAGACGTCTTGAAAGAGCTTGTATGCAATATGTAATATCAGCTTGGGGTCTTGTAGCAGAAGCTGCATCAAATATAGCTGTTATACAATTACAGAAAGTATTAGTTGCATATTTTACCAATTTTTTAGTAAACAGATGTTAGTAGAAACCTACTAAGCTTCATAAGAAGCTAAGCCAAATTCCATGTATGGTGAAAATAAGAAAGTATTAGTTTCATATTTTACCAATTTTTTAGTAAACAGATGTTAGTACAAACCTACTAAGCTTCATAAGAAGCTAAGCCAAATTCCATGTATGGTGAAAATAATACAGATAAAAGATATTACTTCACTTTCTCTGTTTTTATTTTCTGGCTTCACGAAGTTGAAACTTATTTAAGAAATTTGAGCTTCTTCAAAAAACCACTCATTTGCACAGTTGGGGTCAGTAACGGATCTGATCTCAGAGCCATTTTTATTAAAAAAGTGGAGTAAAAAGAAACATGATGTTTCCAAGACAAATATACAAGAAACAAGTATGAACACCCATAACTAAACATATATGCTAGGCATATAAGGCAGAATTCTTTCTAGAAAACACATTTTCAAAAAACAAAAAAAGAAATGAAAGAAACAGAAGATGAAAGCAAAATTTTTTCATGGCTGAGAAGATGTAAAAATTTGAATCCAAACAAAAAGGGGTTTTGAAGAAAACATATTAGGTACTCCTCCAGTTAGCCAATAATTCATCAAGTTTGAACTCAATATGTGGTTCCCAGCCAACCCTTCTTTCTCTGTGAATCAGTCTTGTGGTTGTAGTAGTTGTTGTTTTGACAGGCACATATTGAATAGTCGTACCAAATGCTTTTCCAATGAATTGCTGAAGAGAGCTCAGACTCACTGCGGATATGTTTTTCTTTCGACAGATGTTCAACATGGTTTGTGGCCTTGATAATTGCAATATCCAATTCCTGGGTATGCCAACAAGAATCTTTCAGGAACCATCTTTTCTTTTACAATAAACCAGGACATGCAGGTAGGCATAAATTTAATAGAGAAGACCTTGTATCCACTGTTCACTTTTGCCAGTCCAACTGTTGTAGTGTCCTTCAGAGCTCCAATAGCTTTTCTTAGGCTTTGCTGACTAACACCTGCCCCTGCCATTCCGACTTTTGGATCCTGAAGAGAGATTATTTTACAAACAATACAAGGTGATATGTTTGCAGCAAATTAACGATGACTAAGAATATTCGATGTTGTACTACCTCTATCCCAAGATAAATGCTGAAGCATCAGTCATGATAATATCCAGTTAATCAAATGGAGCTACTATTTGAGAAAAAAGAATGATCAAGATCTGGTAAACCACCATGTATCTTCCAATGGTCTGTTAAATATGAATTCTTGACAAGTGAAGAAAATAGGACGTTGAATATGAGATGTGAATGCTGCATGAAATCAAGAATGGTAAGTTCTACATAAAAACAATCAATTTGTCCTCAATTCTCATATACTGTATAGAATGCCATAGTCAGACATTACAGAGAGAAGTATTTCTCACCATAATAAAAATGGCAGAATAATCCTGCAGCTATGAGTTAACGAAATTCATGATTCCTCTCTGGTTACTGATTCATCACATAAGCTTCTCGCTTATCATGAAGCATGGTGATCTGGTAGTTAAAAATCTCCAGATTTTTAACAACAAACAGTTTCATCAAAATGTTTCCTACGGGCAGTTGATTTCTTAGAATTCCAGCCAGCAAAGAGATCGGCTTGCTACGATTTCCCGATTGTCAGTTCCAAGAAAGCACAGCTCAGACAAAAGCCCGGAAGTCAAACCACCTAAACGGCCTAGGAAAACAGAAACAGACCTAGAACCAGCTCAGGACGGCTCTCATCTACAAGATCAGAAATTTTGTCAGAATTCGACCCTGCCCCTTCCAAGGATGCAGAACAGTCCTATCAATCCACGCCAAAACATAACCTTCCACGAGGCGAGCTTCACCATAGGATGATCCAGCATTAGAAAAAGCTATAAAACTGAGCGTAGGACACCACCGCAGAAAAAAAAACCGACCTTCAGTCCCAAAATACGTCACAAAACCAATGACCCCTGATCGAATCGTCCGGGTCGTCAGATGATTCCAATCATCCGGCATTATTTTTCATCCACTTTCATATCACTCAAGGGCTATCAGAATTCTCTGCTCGAAAACACAAATGCGAATGGAATGTTGTGCTTTTCAAATCTCTGGATTGGAAATTTTCCAAAATGCATTCCAGCAGGGAAAGAGAGAAAGCGCCACAGCACGGGTAGAGTTTGAAATACCTCGGCAGGAGAAGATTCTTTGGCGGCCGATCGGCGAAGAGAAGGCAGGGCGAGGGAGAGGTTCGCCTTCGGGAGCTTCGGCGAAGAGAAATAACGATGCATGTCGCGCTCTCTCCTGCATACTCCATTCGCATAAGCGCGGGCTTGCCATTTCGCCTAGTCATATTTCCCAACGAGAAACTACCACCGCGTCGCGCGACTGAAAATTCTGTCGGGCGCCAGAGTCGTTTTCCACCAAGTTCTTTCGATGATCTGAACCGTCTATGTTTTGGATCCCGCTATATGGTTGTCACAATCAAGGAATTGGTAACTTCTAGCTCCATATTTCCATGTTAAAATCCATCTCCTCGAAATGCTCGCGAGATTGGAAAAAGAAGAAAAGTTCAGATGGATAGTTGAGATACGTCGGTTTCTGAAAAATTTTTACGATTTTGCATAAATGGGCCCGCCTAATGGTTGGCTTCGATCACTTTTCAACTTTTATGTAATGGGTTTAATTCCTTCTCGTAATCTTCAACTGCGCGAATCTTTTTCTGTTCATGGCAGTTAGTTTTTTGTCATCATCCGAACCCTCTGTCGGGCTCATGGCTCCGGCCCGGATGCGCATCAGTAGTTTGGGGATATTTGCAAATGACCCTGATTATTTTACATTATGCAATTTATATTGGATAACTTTTCATTTTGTAACAAAATCTATTTTATATTTATGTATGGGCCCTAAAATATATAAACTCATATAAGGATGTTGTTTGCATAAAGCTGTATGAATATGAAAGTCAGTAAATTAATTTTCATTTGTAATTCTAAAAATTGGCAACCCATCGTGGAGGCCTTCTGCAAAGTAATTTCGAAACTGAAGATCATTTGCAAAAAAGTTGAAAAAGGGGTCCTGATGCAGGTAATTTAAAAATAAGAATTATTTTTATAAACAAAATCTTATAAATTGCAAGAATATTGATGTCCCATTTTACAATTTCAACCCAATTTTAATTTTGCAAAAGTAATCCAATTTATAAAATTTGTTTGTAAAAACAGACTTCCTAACAATGGCTATTAGAATTTTCTATGGGAACCAAAAAGTTTATTCATTCCAATTTGACCAAATACGAAAAACCAAGGGAGACAAATCATGGATATTATTTTAGGACTTTGATTGTATTTGGATTTGTCATAGATGACTCTTAAAGCTAATAACAGAGGCATTTTTGCAAATGAAGTTTGTAACAGGGACATCTTTCTAAAATGAGAAGCTATGACAATAGAATTGCAGATTTACAAAAAAGATGGACAGTTAAATGTAAATAGAGCTCTTTTATTTTAGTTTTATACTTTTATCCAATATCGATTCAAATACATTCGCTTAACCTAAAATTCATTTTCTAATAAACCAATATAAGGGATATCAAACTCCTTCGGTTCACTAATCTTTCAATCAAGTACAACTTTATTATCCATGCTGAAAATTCGTGATACTGATGAAAATGATGGTCGAACTTGGCAAGTGATTTTAGTCCTGGTTTCAAAATTAGGTGAGGGAAGTCGTTCCACATTAAAATGGTTGGCGACTGGAAGTCACAAAAAAGAGGAAAATGGCTATCATGGGCCACTGTTCTTACAAAATGACAGCCATTTAGATGTTAGATGTATTTTTCCTTTTAATCTGAAACTTTTAATACCAATTAATGGCCTTTTTTGGTTTCTTATTTTGAATTTACGCCGTCGTAGCAAATAAGTAACTTTTAACGGGGCCAATGTTTCAATGCATGCAAATGCATTGAAATTTCAGTGGACCCTAATGCAAAACTCTCAAATAAATTTCAATTTTACTAATACTGTTGCACGCATGTATCAACAAAACTGAAAGAATAAAAAAACACAGCCACACAAGGAGTTTTCAGATGGACCCAAATCTCCAATGATAGAACCTCTTTTTTTTCTCTTCATTCATTTATTGTAACTGATCAGTCGAACATGGTTTTAACCTTACAAACAATCTTGACTAGCCAACGTGGCCATCGGAACAGACCTCTCTAATTCATTATTGATGATACCAGCCAAAACTAGGCCCCATTTACAAATTATAATTCACAACCTCCTCATGAAATATTATCTCCCATATCATGCCAGAACAGCGCCGCAATCCTCTTTTGCTTCTTCCTGGGAGGGCTTCTCTACCAACATGGCTGCATGGTGGTCGAGGTATTCTTTACTGTTCATCTCTGTCAATCTGCAAGACAAATTTCGACAGGTCAGAGCAACCATTTAGATAACTTCGACTGCTGCTCCTGAGCGAATTATGCAAAAAAAAAAAAAAAAACCAGGATAGTTGGAAGATATCCCTCTATGACTTGAAAAGGTAAAGACCTCCAGAACAGGAAAAGTTGAAAACGAAAACAAAAGAACCAACAATGCGCAATCGACTCATGCTTGGTCCACGATGCTGCCCAGATACCCAGCACATTCCACAAATATAATTCAGTTGAATTGCTCAACAACAGTGCTATCACAAGGTGATCCCACCCAGACAGGCATGGAGTAAACGAGAATACTTTTATAAAAGCCCTCTTCTATAGAGCCCTCTCTATTTTTAACAACTAGATGATCGATAGAAAATTCACTCTATTTATCATACTAGCATCATTTATATTATCATGGAAACCCTTTCATTTATCGAGTGTCACTGTATATGGGCCACTTCTACAAACATGTAAAATCAACGCAATAAAATAATTTAATGCTAAATATCAATTTTTAAGCGATATTTTCAACATCTAAATCATCTAAAATATCACTGCTACATGGATAAATGATTTTATAAAGTAATACTACATTCTAATACATATGTGAATGGATCTAAGCATTTTCCCTAATTTACCCATGAATATAACTATTTTTTAGTAAATGTAGCCTATGCACATATTGGATTTGGATGAAACTTGGTCTCGTAGCTAAACAAATTATGCTAAATACAATTAATGGATTAGATCTTCCCTCAATCATCAACATCTCAACAATGGAGTGGGTTCCATGAAATCGCTTTGATGAAACCCAGTTTCATAGAAGCATTTTCATGGAGTAAACATCTTCAAATCATTTCAAATCATTATCAAACAGCCCCTTTCAAGTCAGCAACTGAATATGGATTGGTTAAGGGAAAGACGGTGTTGGTTGAAAACAAAGAGTGTGGACCTCTTGTCAAAGGTGTTTAAAACGCTTTCCTAACTAAAATGCCAGTTAACTAAGAAGTCTACTACTGCTCTTCGCAAGTTAGTATGAAACAAAGATGCATAATCAGTTCACACCAACCTACTGATTGTGCGATCTTTTGCAAATCCTAACTCATTGTCCACACAAAGGTCCAAATCATCACTCTTCCTCGACCGTGATGAGGTTCTAGGTGCTATCCTTTGTGCATCAGCCACTGTCACAACTCTGTCAAAAAGTTCAATTGGAGATCCCTCAGCTGTGCATAAAAATCTGGCTCTGTTCTCATACATCACCTGTCAACATGAAGGAAAAAATTAAGAATAATAAAAAATTATAATAAGTGTATGCATAAGTAGTTGAAGGATTAAAATAGCTGCAAGGACACTGCTTGGAGCGAGATATTGCAAAGGGATTCAACCCATGCATCAACTTCAGTAATCAACCATGGGAGAGAACTCGATGGTTCATGAAGAACATTAGTCTGTGAACTGTCACCATATGTAATCCAGAAAAGGAACACCTGGTTTTGTAGGAGCTGGATCTCTAATATGACTTCCCATCGGTGCACATAAGCAACAACAGTTTTTCCATCTCACATAGTGATCGACAATCGACCAAATGATGCAATAGAAAGGAACAGGTAGAACGGAATGAAAATGACAAAAGTCTGAAGCACAGTTCATTCCTTTTTTCAATGTGACCATCTGCATCCAACTTGTTCTTTCAACCAGTCAAAAACTGTCACCATTTACTTTTTTTTTTTTTTTTTACTGATATTCTCGCCTTAGATCTTGCATTTGCTTTGGTTTATCATTTAAAGAAAATGCTAATGCCACTGCATGACATCAATAAATCTGAAGCATGCTGGCCAGCCATATTAGAATATTTCTATTGTCAAGATAACATTGATTAGAAAAAAGACAGTGAAAGAGTTAAGCAGCTATAAGACATAGACAATCATGTATTGACTCTGTCACTCATAGGTGGCAATGAAATTTTCCCCTTCATGGAAAGAAGCATGACAATGCTCAGAACTCTCAACTAATATGGTTCAGTCAAGACTCAGAAGCAACACCGGGTTCACCAAAAAGTATCTAAATACAGCATTCAGAGATTTGTCCTTTTCCAATTTAAGAACTAGTTCCTCCATGATGTCCTTAGTGTTTCCAGTTCCTAAACCCAAGGAAGAAAATATTAAGTAGAAATTCAGAGTTAATCAGCAGATCTTCAATCTCTTTAGTGCTTCCAGTTCCTAAACCCAAGGAAGAAAATATTAAGTAGAAATTCGGAGTTAATCAGCACATCTTCAATCTCTTTCACATGATTCTGCAATTTAAAATAATTCCTTGGACCAGTGTACGGTGTACCATTCTCCAAAACACAGAACAAAATCATAACAGTTTCCAGCTTGATGAAATTATACATTATAAACAAAAACAAGAAAATCCAATTGATCGCAAAGATCTTAAGACTAAAAATTGAAAAGTGTGGGAAACAGGCATGCAGCCCATAAAGAAACAATAGCAACAAGACGTTGGTGCATACATCAACTAAAGTGACAAACCGATATGCTGCTGTTTTGTTGTGCATCCCAAATACTGGTACAGCTTCCAATGCTACAGTATGGAATTCTTCTGAAAAAAATGAAAATTGAAAATATGCCTGGTGTTAAAAATCAGAAGCCAGTTTGTAATGCAAGTAACCCACATGCATAACAACATTGTAACAGACACTCAAGGAGTTCTGATTTTCCTATAATACAAGAGTAAACTTACTGAACAATCCAAAATAGTCTGCAGCCCCCAGAGGCTTGTCACAGAGTTCCTCAAACTGGAAGTATGCACATCCATTTGCACCCAAAGGAACCTGAAAATGAAGGCTTATATTAGGTAATGCTTACTGGACATATGTACGTGGTGGCAAACCAAAGATGCAGCTTCAAAAGTATTATCCGGATGAAATACGCGCGACCATCAGAAAACAAACCTCCAATTTACGTCCCATAACAACTTCCACAACTTGGGGCCTTGGTATATGTTGCCCGATTAACTGCTGAAACTTTTTCTTCAGAAGTCCATGATACTCCAATCCAACAAAATAGAAGCCTTGTTGAATCTGCATCACACAAAGAAAAAGTAAATGCACCAACAAAGCTACTAACAGGTGATTTCATATTTGTAATGAAATTGAAACCTGCAAAGCTTTAATAAGCATATAAGAAATTAAGAAATACCGAAGTCATTTTCCTATAGTCCGTTGCAGAACGAATTTCATGAACTAAACATCTCTCCTGCATTTGGAACACTGGTAAGCGTAAGGCAAATGAATTGGCCACATAAACATTCAAATTGAGAGCGCAAAGTGAATTAAATACCTTCAGAGTAGCAATGAATGGCAAAAATAAATCCCTTTGCAAGCCACCTTCGTAAAGGTTATCCGGAGCACGATTTGAAGTGGAAACAAGCACCTAAATACATAAACAGTTCAACAAATCCACAAATAAGTGGTTTTTCTCCCTTCTATGACAGTTTCATGTAACATAAACTTCAAAGAAAACTGTTACAATGAAATGAAAGGCATAAGTCATAATTATACTACTTACAACTCCTTTGCTGAATAAATGCCCAAAAAGACGATTTAATATCAAAGCATCAGCAACATCAGTCACCTAACAACACAAGAAATTCACATTGAAACATAAGAACAATTTTTTAAAAACGAGAGTAAAGTAACCAAATGTTAGCTAATGAATTTGCTTAGAAGAAGATGATGCACCTACCATGAGATTTCTTACATACCATGAATTCATCAAGACATAATAAAATAGATTCATCTGATATCTCCCCAGCAACAACCTCCAAAGGATCTGCCACACCTTTATGCCTCTGTGATTGATTACAGGACCAAGGAAATTCTGCTTTTTAATGATCTAGATACTATAGAATGCGGTCAAATATGAAGAAAATGACACCCTTTGTGATGAGCACTAAGAGTGTCATCAGAAATTTAATTTTTCCTTGCCACCCAAATAACATTTTTTTTTCTTCTCATTGAAGAAGAACCAAATGATTGATCTTTTTGTTGTTGAAACACGGAAAAATTACCAATGCAAAAGAAGTCAAACAAACAGGATGCCTAGGTGGTTATGGAGGGGAATAAGTAGCAGAAAATTCTCACTTGAAGGCGACTATGGACATTCAACATGAAGTCGTGAAAATGAATACGCTTCTTCCTCCAGTTAGATGGCCTGGGTAAAAACATTGCACATATTTGAAGTTACACTTCTTGAAGAAACTACAGGATTTTTTACTACTAATTACTCACAACTTTGACAAATTACGTGTTATGTGATAGCTAAATTCATCAGAAAGCTCTGTTACTCACAGTTGTTCATAAAACAAGTCCATCATCATCGTTTTTCCAGTGCCCACTCCTCCATAGAGGTAAAGTCCTTTGACAGGTGAAGATGAAGATTGTGGCAGAAGACGAGTCCATAACCATCTACTCCTAGAAGATTATGAAGCATCAAAAGATAAAATTGTCAATTTAGAAAATTATTTAAAGAACGACCTGCTACATCCAATCATTTCAAGCAGTCATTAGCATTAGCAAACATAGGCACTATAACAAAATACTCAAGTGCCAAAATAGAAAGAACCTGAGATGAATGAATTACCTCGCAGTTTTCTCTGAAGCAGCATAACGATCCAATTGACAGGTATCAGCTGATTCAACAAGTTCATCATAGAGTCTTTGAAGAGCTCTAAGTGTGTCAATCTAAGCCCACAATGTGAACCAAATAGAACAATGTCAAACCATTACTGATATTTAAAACAACTCAGTTGAAGTGCTGATGGTGTGGACCTTGACACCACATTGACATTTCATTTTGCCTTATTCAAAAGCTGCATCAGTATGAGCTTATATTCTCTGCTTGTCGCATAAATGTTAAACAGATAGCACCAATCACAAAGTGTTGTCTTGCAGGATGCATCAGATATTGCAAAATCACAACTGTGCTAGATTTTGTAGGAAGTGAAATTGCATTTGGCTAGAAAAGAGATCCAACAGAATGTGGCATTAACCAGTCAAAGAGGTATCGTTATCCCGCACTAGCATACTTTTGCCAGAAAAGCATCCAATGCCCTGTGATGGATGCGTCCCTATCTCATGCTAAACCAATTTCAAAAGAGACAATGGCTAGCTCATTTAGCAGATAATCTTTCCTGCAATGGTCGATGCCAAATTCTGCATGCATTAACAACCGAAATTGGTAAGCATATTCAAGTCCCACTGTCCTAGTGACAGATGGATGAACTAAGACTGATTTGGACATTTGTACCTGGAAGACATCACCATCAAGAAGTTCCCCAGCCACAATTCTTCTTTCATACTCTGCAAGGGGACCTCCCCCAAAATCCATGCTTGAACTAGAACCTAGGATCCACACCAATGAACCAAAACCGTAAATTTGAAACAGATCAAATACAATTCTAAGAAAGCAAACTCAAATTTTATTCCATCCAACAGACATTCTTTAAAAAGAGCAACAATTACAAACATGCAAGATCCGAATAAGCATTTGCATGGAGGGTGGTTGTCCGAGAAAAACCTGCAGAAGTATCATTTGCTGCAGGCGTGGACAGAGCTCGAGATAATGTCAGCTGGTGAAAAGATCTGTCCAATTCATTAGAATTGAGAAGCATGGAGGAAGAAAACCCCATCGAATTATGCAAGCTCATACGCCTGCCTCTACCTAGACAATTCGACAGAGCACCTCCTCCTCTAAGCCTAGAGGCTGACCGAACATGACCAGCAGCTCGAATTATCAATCTCATCTTCCTCGTCTCAGCAAGAACAGTCGCACGAAATAGGCAATGCCAAGATATCCAGTCGCAGCCAAAAAGGCCTACTGTTAGGATAAAAATAAAAATATAAACAAATAATATTGCAAAATCAGCACAAACTCGTAACAAAGACCATATGATCTACAAGGAAATACATATAATTAAAACCATCAACAAATAGGACTAAAAAGTCCTTCATATCGAAAATCAAATTTCATCTAGTGAAATCGAGGTTAGATAAAAGGAAAGTATAATACCTCCGCATCGTTGCAACAGGTTAAAAAATATATTTCATAGCAAGAAATACCGACCAAATAACCAAAAATTAAAACTTTTCGACGTACCCTTTAACCAACGAAAAAAATGAATAAACCATCAATAGTTCCGTACTAAAATTTAAAAAAATGAAAGTGGGGAGAAAAAGTAGTGATCTGCATAAGTACGTGCATTTCTAATATGACGAAAATTTCATTTTTAATTTATTTACGATAGAAAACCAAACCAATCAGAAAAATATAACAAGTAAAGGCACTAAAAAAGCCGAAAAAAGATTAAATGAAAATGAAACTTCTCCAAAATCTTCCAGTCCCAAAAAAAAAAAAAAAAATCGACATTCGAACGCATCAAAACTCTCCTTTTCCGATCTCCATCCTTCAACACACAATAATCCAGAAATAGAAAAGCTTAGCAAAAGAAACATTGAAGATTTCACAAACTTACAGAATAGCTGAACCAAGAAGAATTCACAGGATCGCGGCCGCATGCAATCCGAGTTTCAATCCGTCCCAAATTTCCGGAACCAAAAAAACCGAAAATTCTTTACAAAATTTGGCAGCGTTCCCTCCGCTGTTCGGGCGAGAATCGAGAAAACCCTAGTCCCTGGGAGGAATCGTTGCCAATGCAGAGGAGAGGATATGGGGATTGGGTCGTCCTGCTGCTGACTCCGCTGCAGCAACAAGACTCCTTTTTTTTAAACGCTTTTTCCCGTTTTTATTCCCACATGCTCGCTGTCCAACGCCACCGCGAGAGAAAGAGAGGAGAAAAGGACAGAGGGCCAGGTACGACGTCTGTTCCTGGCGTTGCAATACAACCCTCTCACCCTCGAATGTCTAAAAATGGCTACGCCCTCACACCGCATGAAAATTGTCCATCTTATCAGCAGTTCTCTTCAGTAAAGAGAATATAAAAACTTACCTGCAGAAATCAGAAAAAATTAAAAATATAAAATATTAGACGATTCAACTGGAAAATGGAAATTATTCTATCCAACGCCACTGGAAATGGCCCAATTTTGTTTTGCGGCCAGACGTTGTGTTTGACTGATTTGGTATTTTATTATCCCAAAAATGTCTCTACCGGAAATTTGGCACAGTCGCTTTATCTGATGTGCTCCTTTTCGAGGACGTACAGAGTACGGATTGGGCTGCTGGCGGCGTCAGCGAAACGCGTGCCGCTCACCTGCTCGAACTCACGCGTGTCGAGCATCGGCCGCTGCTCGGACGTAGATCTTCATATTCGGGCATACTAAAATGACAAAAATCTTATACATCACGTGGAAGCAAAATGGTGGAAGTCTTAAATAGTGATTGATTCGTTTTTCATCTTTATTTTATTTTTAATATAGAAATACAGTATAAATTTTAGAAAAATGTTTATGAATACTAATTAATTTATTACGATCGTCTCTGATCATTTGTATGCACTGGGAAAGCTCGTGCCAGGTGACTGAAGTTCAACAGCCTAACATGGACAATAGACCAGCATTCCTCAAAAGACAGCATCGTTTCATTTAGCGCGGAACAGCGCCACCCGCATTATGAAGAGCTGAGGGCGACGGAACATTCTGGGTCCTGGCGCCCGTGCAAATTGGTTAGTAGAAATCTTCGAAACAGCGTCAATAAATTATAAATCAGAACCGTTAATCACTTCTATTACAACGCTTTAATTGATAAAATATTTTAATTTTTATGTTTTATTTCTTAATGTGTATATTTGGACAACATCCTCGCAAGATCTTAAGCATTTTATTTTTATTGGAGAAGAAAATAATTCTGACATGAGATGAGAGACCTTTAGCTCAGGAATTTCCGTATAGCAAATGCCGCGAGTCACGCGTCCACTTTAGCACTTTTTTACTCTGGAGTACCAATAAACTAGATAGGATAGGAATCCGGGTGTCGCCGTCCATGAACGTGGGAGAGAATGCTTAGGTAGTCGTGATGGCAGTAAAAATTCGTGCCCCTTCGTGATTTTATATTTATGACAGGACTTTTGGATACGTTAGCAGACTGGCAAAGCCGCTCCCGGAATTTAAAAACTAACATATACCGCTTAAAATAGCCGTTTTTACATGGTTGCCACCTCTCAATTATGCCTACTAATGTTAACTTGCCTACTAATGTTAACTTGCCCCTCATCAAAGATCCTGTCATCATTTGCATATGCAGCGGGACATCTACATAAAGGGACGTATTTGACCTCTATAAATTTTTGAAAATTGTAAAAAAAAATCTCTCATAATATCAAAAAAATATTTAAAATATAATTCATTTTTATATAATTGCATACCCCACCTCCTCCCCTACCATCAATAAAACTTGATAATTTGTTAATTTGAATTTTTATTTTTAAAAATTCAAATAAGACTTACATTTCTATAAAAATAAAAAATTATGTTTTAGACTACTACTTCAATCATGACTAGAAACTGCAACCTCGTGGACACAAAAATATTAAATCATTTGGCATGCCTTGAGCAAAATTTTAATCGTTCATGAATTGCTAGCTTTGCGAGTGAGAGGCTATGCTATGATTTTTATATAAACATTGAATTAATCGAATCATAAGTCATAACCACACTTTTAATAATATAATAAAACTATAAAAGATACATTTTAATATACTAATATCCAAAAATATGTACAATTTTATAAAATTTGATATTGGTAGAAGTTACATAATTCTCATAAAACATTTGACTTCATATATAGCTCCTGAAGTAAGAAGAAAATAAACTATTTTATAATTGAAAAATGATTTAAACTTTAAAGAAAACTAAACCAATGAGAATTTCAAATTAAAGAAAAATTAAATTATAGGTTTAATTTATTAAAAAGAAAAAAGACTATGTTTTAGTTATTAGCTAACATGCAATATGGTTTCACCTTACTAGTTTATGCGTAGCATATATAAAAGCAAAACAACACCAACAATTTTTTTGTGTATTTGGTATTTGATAAACTTTTGAAAAAAATTAGTATAAAGTTTTTAAAAGGGAAAAAAATTTAGTATAAAATTTTTTAAAATAAAAAAAGTAATATGATATGATATAAGTAATAATTTCATGATGACAAGTAAAGAAAAAAGTTAAAATAGATTGAGTGTATGTTTAGAAAGTGTAAAAGTTTTTTAATTGAAAGAAAATGGTGTAATATAATATGAATAATAATGATGAGTAAAAAAAAATTAAAATAAATTAATTAATTACTATTCAAGGTTACCTAAGTGGTAAGGGAATTAACTTGCATTTAGGGGATGCAGTTTCAAAACTCGTATAATTGTACAAGAAAATGTGAAAAATATTTAAGAAAATTCTTTATATATCCGTAATATTTAACCATTATTCATCTTATACTCAAATTTTCTAACGATGCCGGCACCGTCTGCTTCGGATACATGCATCATTTTTGCTGAATTCCAAAAAAGGTCAAATGTCGCGAATGGCCACTAAAGAAAGAGTACGATGCGTGAATGGCGTCTGGTTGGAAAAGGGTTGGCGGCAACAATTGGTGAGATTTTCGTAATCAAACTAAGGGTGTGTTTGGCAATTTAAAAAAGTTGTCAAATTAAAATTTTTCAATCTAAAACTTTTCACTCTCCATAATTACTCTTTTTTTAATTATTTTTTACACATATTTCTATACAACAAC
>JAXCLR010000092.1:11599203-11637301 GCA_035584095.1 Annona squamosa | reverse complement strand
TTATTTTCTACTGATTTGACAATTTTTACATACAAAACTTTTCATCAAAAGTTTTACAACTTCCCAAACACACCCTAAAGAGGAGAGACGGGTTTCATATGAGCAGATCCCAACCAAGAAGATGGAGGAGAAAATGAAGCAGACAAAGAAGTGGGTGCCGGCACGTCTGCTCTTTACACCAATATCAATCTTCTGTCGGAGTTGGAGGTGCCAGAACGGAATGACATTTGGAGCATTTTCTGTTTACCGTTTTCATGTAGCGGCAGCAGCAACCATTGTTTATGGGTTTTCACTCGTCAGCTATAGACCTGATATGAAGAAGATGACGAAGAGATGGCGAGTCAGGAGTCATCATTCATAAATTTGTTGACCAGCCTTAGCTTCGGATCGGCTACCATGGTTGGTCACGTGGTAATTCCATCGAATTTCGTGGCTCTTGCCAAAGCAGAGCGGCGGTGAAGTGGTCGACTTTTCCATTAGAGAATTTGGTGAGGTTTTTTGCAGCTGTCTCGTTGGTCGATTCTGATTGGTAGCTGATTGACCGAAGATGTGAGATCACAGTGGCGATCGTAGAGGATGAGGAAGACAGAAGCAGGGGCAGCGAGATTGCGGCTACTCAATGCTCTTCGCATTAATTGCGGTAACGGAACAGGTTAGCAAGGGATGCCCATGTCGGCACATGGTGGAAATTTCGCAGGTGCATTGAATTTTGGTGGAACCCATCTCAGCTTCACCAAATGCAATCGTCCATCCTTCTCCTACTCTATACAACAGATGCAAAGCTGATGTCGGTCTTCTTCTTGACAATGATGTTGCGAGGGATCCAAACCATCTACTCATCATTGCTAAATTGGGAGGGCTACTACACCAGTGATCCATGAATGAAAAAGTACGTCATTTCAGCCATTGAAGCATTTTCGAAATTTAGGGTGTGTTTGACAATAGTAAAAAAATATCAAATTAAAACTTTCACTCTCTACAATTATCATATTTTTTAATCATTTCTTCACATTTTCCTATACAACTACCGTACTTTTCAATCATTTCTACATAACTATCCATACAACTAACCTATATATTTTAACTTTATCTTATTTACTATTCACGTTACCTCTATCATATAACATCATTTGACAACTTTTATTCTCTAAAACTTTTCATTAAAAATTTTATCAAAAAAAAGGCGGATATTTTTTTAATGGAATGCGATCGACGTGGCAACGAAGGAGATAAGTGAAGTGTCGGAGTGTTCCAATTTTCAAAATATTGAATGTCTAAGGTTACGAGGGTGAAATGTTATGAATGTGAGATAATTGAAAAATATGATAGTTGTGAAGAATGTAAAATTTTAGAGTATATTTGGTAATAAGTAAAAGTTGTTAAGTTAAAACTTTTTAATCTAAAACTTTTCACTTTCCATAACTACCATATTTTTAATTATTTATTCACATTTTTTTATGAAACCACCTTACTTTTCAATCATTTCTACACAACTACCAACACAACTAACATATTTATTTCAATTTTATCATCTTTATTCCTCATCGTTACCCTTATCATATCACATCATTTGACAACTTCTACTTTCTACAACTTTTCATCAAAAGTTTTATCTATTCTCAAATACACCTTTAGTTTCAAAAGTTTTTTATATATTTAAATCTACTTCGAATAGTTGTGTGAAAAATTATGAAAAAATAATTCCTATATGAAGAAATGATAGAAAAATAAATTAATTTTGGAAAAAAATTTCATATAGATTTATGAATACCAAATGCTTAAATCATGTTGATCTTTTTATTGCACCACTCATAAAGTAAGGTCACATGTTAGCCAGACAAGCATTTTTTGTCTATGATTGCATCAATGGTTTTGATTATCTCTGTATCCTTTTCTTTGTCTTATTTACCAGCAAGATAGCCCGATGTTGTGTGCCTCATTTTATAGAAGTTTTTTTTTATTTCAGGGCTTGTCAAACATGCCATAAATTACAAAATTATTTTGCAGAAAGGGCTTTTCTAAAATATACCTATTATGTTTGATTCTAATTTAAAATATACCTATTACATTTCTAAAATTTTAAATATATTTACTACATTTATAGTTAATCTTAAAAACACCCAATACATGAGTTAATATGTCAAATTACTAATATGTCTATCAAAATTTAGATATAATTAAAAATTTATATGTTACAACTTACCGATGCTCTAATTGTACATGATATTTAAATTGGAGATGCCTAGTTACATTTTCTTTCGTTTTTTAGTATTTTATTATAGGGATATTTTGGATATTTATAAGGTTTTAATTAATAGTTTTTTAATAGAATGAACTTTTTTGAAATTAACTGCTAATGTAATAGGTATATATGGGATTTTAAAAACATAGTAGGTACATTTAGAATTAAAATCAAGGCATATTTAGGAAAAGCCTTTGCAGAATGGATGAGAAAGAAGTAAGAGTGCAACTTAGGCCGAGTTAAGCCCGAACCTGATTTTTAATAGTATTTTAACTTGCTTTTTTTCCAACCTGAACTTGAGGAGCTCTATTTGTAAATATAATAGGGGTATGAGTTCAAGTGAACTCAAGCCCGATTTCTCATTTTGTGTTTACTATAAAATGTATTATATACATAATATTTAAACAATATTTCTTTATATTTTGTATATTTATGTTATTCATATTTATATTTGAATACATATTTCAAATATTGTAATTATATTATAAATAAAATCTATTTTTTATTTTTATTTATCTTTTATTTCTATCATTTACTTTTACATCCATTAATTTATTCTTTTATTTTATTTTTATGTTAAATTTTCTAGAAATATTCTCTATACTGCTATTTTTTAAAAAGATCTATAGTTTCACTATATATTATTATATTTACTTATATGATTTGTTATTATTATATATTTATATGGAATTTTAAATTTATTATTCTTGAATAAAAGTAAATTCATCAGCATAAATTTCAATACTAAGCTCAATTTAAACCCAATTTTCAAAAATAGGATTAGAGTTTATATTTGACAAATAAAGTTAAGGCTAAAGTTAGAATTAAAGTTAAAATTAAAATTAATATTAATATTCTATAAATAGAATTAAGATTAGAGTTAAGATGAACTCAAGTTTCTTAATCACGAGTTGCACCCAAGTAAGAAGAGACCAGGGACAAATGTAACTTACAGCGTGCGTATGAATTACAGAAATGCCGACTAAAGTTTCGTGAAACCCGAGGAGGCAACGTGAAAATCACCCGGAGTGCCCCCAACATTCCGTATTCTGTTCCATAGACCATAGGCAGGCGAGCAGGGGCACTTCAGAATCCAATCATCTGCGATAGCGAGGGTTGGAGTTTACAGAGGGTGGTGGGGTTTGGCTATTCTGCGTGCTGAGGAAGAACAAATGGCAAACCAGGGCGCCAAGAAGAGAAGGGAACAGAACATCCACCACATGAAAAACCTCTTTCGCCTCATCATTGCTTGCAACGTATCTCTCTCGCCTTCCTTTTCTCTTTTGATCCAAATTAGGTAGATGCATTCGCGTTTCATGGGAAATCGTAGGTTCTAAAGTCGTTGCGTATTATTTTTCGTGCTTGTCATTTGTCCCTTATGTGACATAAAAATTCCCAAATTTTGGAGGTAGATTTTGACTGGTTACAGTATTTTCGTGGTCCAACTGGTCTTAGGTGGAATGAACATCCATTATAAATTTGTCTGCGGTTCGTGTTTGGGATTGGAGAGTTTTTCAAATTCGCCTACAGGAGGAAATCTAGTTATGCTTGGTTGCATTGACATGCTTGAATTTCAGTTACAACTGAATTTGAAATGAGTTTCCAGCGTAACTCAGTTGCATGCCTCAGAGGTTAATTTCAGTTGTATGGATCTAATTCAGGCCCTCATGGATCCGTTCATTAGATGTAGCTCAGATTACATGAACTTGAAATTCAAGTTGAACTTGAACCCCTTTTGAACCACTGATACCTTTGGTAGTAACCAATTGAAAATCATATTAATTTCGCTAGAGCTTATTAAAAAACTGGAAAATTTTACAGAGAAATCAGGAGAAACACACTGAACTATTCTATCTCTCCAAAGAAGAACTGAGAAACTCTCGTAACAGGAACAGATGTGTCTACCCCCCAATAATGAAGTCGATTATCCTATTTATAAGCCCAAGCACACCATTTATAGCAAACCAGCTGGATAGCCACATGTAAAGGAAACCATCTATCCTCCATGTCAGCCCCCAAAGCCAACTCAGCACGAATTCTAACAGAAACAGCTTATGATGATGATGTGATAATTTTATTATATCTGATCATGTTGATAAATTATGTTGCTAATATGCTATTTGATTGCATGAACAGAATATTAAAGTTGCAGCTTATATTCGTCCATGAAATAGACTAGGGATAAATGAGAAAAGAACTGACAAGTGCAGAGTGGTTATTAAAAAATGTCATGATAATTTATGTAAATGTTAAAATAGTTTCGAAATTTATCATGCTAGCATAACTTTATCATGATACTTGTGGAATCAAACATCTTTATCTCAGAATTAATGTCATGATGCCTTTTTCCCCCCTACAATATTCTCTTATGCTACTGCACGGTTTGGTGCAACTAAATATGGCATGAAAATTTATGCTTTGTTAGCTGTTCATTAGGCTAACTAAAAATGTTGGATTTGAATCTGTTGCTTAATAATCAGTTCTAGAAATTTAAATCTAGATTCTAATTTTTCATAGAAATTTTTTATTCTTGAGTTTATATGGGAGCTTTTATCATGCTATGAAAGTGTCATAATTCAGGTTGTATATGTTGTGGTGAGGATGCTTATCTTCCACTCCAGTGTCACTTGGAAGCATTGGGTGGGCCTTGTTGTTACATCTGTGGCCTATGCAATTCCATACCAACAGCTTGCCAAGATGGCAAATCCAACATATGCTGATGATGGAGAACTTTTGGATGGTGGGTTCGATATGAACACTGGCGGAGTTTGTGGGTATGTCTTGAGTCCTTAAAACCTGGCTGTGCATCCATTTACATATATCAACTGTCAACCACATATTCAGTACACACCAAAGTTACACATAGTTCATGCAAAATGTCTCCGTAAAACACACTATGAGTATCATTTTGCTGTTTTGATACTTGGCACTTAGCAAATCATTGTGGAATATCAAAGTAGGTAAGGCACATGATATAAGATATGTAAGTTACTTATCAAGTCAAAACTATAATATTTATCATCATCACTGTCGACAACAACAACAAAAAATAATAATAATAATAATAATAAAATTTAGTAGGATTTCACATTATACGTTGAAGAGAGAAAAGGTTACATCAGTGGGACTTGAGCATGGGTCTCCCCTTTATTGTAGCTGCTGAACAGTGTCTTACGCTATGCGGAGTCATCTCAGGGATATTTGGGAAATTATCATTTAAAGTGATTTGTTTATTGCAGCTGGCAATCAGTTTCCAGTGATGGGTAAAGTTTTCTGTAATTTAAGTGCCTGTTTGTTCTTTCAGCTAATGGGTCAACTGTCTGACCTACTTCTCTAGCTTCTTGCAAGTATGGCCAGGTAATGGGTTTGACTTGGACAAGGTATTAGTCTCTTCAGGTACATGAGGTGGACCCAAATGTTAATCCAAACCAACTGACGTGTTTGTCATGGTTCATGGATTCATTGCATTTGCACCAGCCTGATAACTACCCTACTCATGTTCCAATACAAATTCCCATATAGTTGCTCTTATTCTTGCAAATAATGAGAGTTTGACCCAACTGCTGCAATTTGGGTAACACCAAGTCGCAGCCCATATTCATGCTGGCCACAACCCTGCTGTTCATTATTTGTCTCCCTGATTGATAATTGTCTTCTACAAATGATTCTTTTCTTACAGATATCTCCATGATGTCATCTACATAACAAGCTTTGTTCAGATAACATCCATCATTTCCGGAAAATTTTGGTATACATATCTTGTGGTAAGATCCTGTGTCCCTGTGCTTCTTTCTCATGGTTAAATTGTTGATAGAATTTATCACTGGCTGATTGGCATCTCTGGGCATTTATTTTAGACAATTCTTCTTGACGCTAGTCCCGTTAACCTGCAATTTCTATGTCATGCAGAGTGTTGTTATGACTCCCAGACAGAGTTTAATGGTGGGGCATGATTTGTTTAGTTGACTCCACTTAGTACTTCAGATTAGGCTCAGAATAGTAGAACTGATGGATTTACTATCTGCTGTTGTTTCTCTCATACAAAAAAAAAATTCCTGAATTAATTTAACCTATCTGTATCTATGCTATTCAATTGAACCGTCAACTGTAAGTCCTAAAATTTGATAGCTTTGTACTTTCTTGCTGTTGGTTAATGGGAATTTTTGCTTTCCAAAATTCCAATCATCTGGTGTCATATGATGCTGAACTGTTGGATATGGAAAGTGTTTGGATTTTCCTCTCACTTTCCAAAGAAGCCCTCAGTTCTTTGCAAAAAATGATCACCATGTAGTTTGATGGTAAATATGATATGTCCACTTGGAAAGCCAAAGTCAAGGGACAATTCACAATGCCTATGAGTTGGAAGTATGAACCCTTGGAGGATGATCATTGCTATAAGAAAATTAGTTAAAAGTGAACAAGATTTAAACCAACTTCATCAGGTTAATGGAAACTGGAAAGGACCTGCCCTTAGTCTTTCTAATTTCTCGTTCCACGCGCATCTTGCACATTAAAATGTTACGATTTTTCCATGAGGCAAGTAGTGAGGTCCAATCATATATAGGGTATAAGGAAGAACTATCTTAGTCCCTTTTCAATCTTAATATCATCATCATCAGCTAACTTTATATGGCTTCACAGAAGTTCTTTCATTTTTTGTTAGACAAGACATTTGCCTCCTAAGCTCTACTTTCTCCCCATGGAAAGCTTTTTTTCCCCCATCATTAACTCTATCTTTCTTCCAGTAAAACCTATCTATTTTATCTTCATGTACTACTTTGCATAATTTATTTTATTTTATTTTATTTTATTTTTGCCAACATTGTTTTCACCCATTCACTGAATGAACTATCTTTTCTCCCATTCTATTCAAATATTCATTAAAGAAGTCTAACATGTTAAAGTGATGCAATGTACCGTGGAGTGATGTTTCAGAAATTTTAAAAGAACAAATATTGGCATGTTGCATCATAGTTGATACACATGCATCGATTCATGCATGCAAAATCACTTTCATGCCCATGCGCTTTGTTGGAATCCATGGATATTC
The DNA here is from genome assembly GCA_035584095.1 of Annona squamosa. Lineage (NCBI taxonomy): Eukaryota > Viridiplantae > Streptophyta > Magnoliopsida > Magnoliales > Annonaceae > Annona > Annona squamosa. Next base: position 11,630,009 of record JAXCLR010000092.1, on the reverse strand, counting down.
ACTAACATGCACATACATATATGGAAACATGAAAGGGAGATGGAAATCCAGAGGATGTCATTTTTAGTGAAAATCCATATGAAGATCTGTGTTTCTGTAAAGCAGTGAAATAGCAAGATGCAATCGTTTAGCATTTCTGATTTTTTATTTCTTTTTTCTTTTCTTAATGTTGGAGATATTTTGATAGAAGCAATAATGCTGAATATCCATTGCCTTGTCTTCAGATTCCTGCATTTGGTTTATACAAGCTTTTGCCTCTTTTGCAAGGATTACTCCCTCAGAGTTCAGAGGTACGCGTGCTCCTATATATTGTTCATGGAAGTGAGAACCCATGCAGGTCCACAGGAGAGTGTTGTGTTAAGTAGGAGTGTTAATGGAACAGGTTAAATGGGTTGAAGCTTAATCTTAATCCTAACTCATTTAAAATATTTCAACCATAATCTATTTATTAACCTATTTAAAAAACCTTAACCCTAACCTATTTAATAAACGGGTTGGCGAGTTGTTAATATGTTGTATAACAAATGACCTGAAGGCCTAGATTATGGCAAACGAAGATCTTATAGGGAGAGGCGAGAGGGTGTTCTCAGCACATGGAAAATAAAAATAAGGCAGTAAGAGGAAAATGGAATAGGGCAACAGTGGGAAAATGAAAATTAGGTGATTGGAGGAAGACTTAACGAAGGAAATAACCAAAGGGTTTACATTTATATATATAAAACTTTAATAAGTTAAATGTGTTGAATGGGTTAAATAGGTTATATGGGTTAAACGGATTACTAAACGGGTTGACGGGTTATAAAATCTCAATCCTAATTTATTTATTTAATTAAATAGTTAAATGAGTTGACCGATCATAACCTATTTATTAAAAAATCACAACCCAAATCCATTTATAAACGGGTTGGATGAGCAGGTTGACCATGACCATTAACATCCATAGTGTTAAGTTAGTTGCTTTAGTGATTCTTATTGTTGAAAGGGTTTCATCGGAAATATGATCTGCTAATATTCCCATGTCGAGAGATTCTGAGCAGTTAAAAACAAAAAAGAGTAATACGGCAACTTAGCAATTGGCCATTGGGAGGTAGTGAGGGGAAGTGGTGAATGATGGAATGGTTGTGAGTGTTGTTAAGGTGGGAAGCTGAATGGTGAACAATGAACAGTGTACTTGTTAGGCGTATTAATAGTATGGAAATGGTGGACTAAAAAGATTGCTTCAAGCAAAAAAAAAAAAAAAAAAAAGAACTGGCTGCTCCCATAGTCAGGTTGGCCAAAACTTTGAGATCCCTGGTCTGATGCAAGATGCATGTTTTTCACGTTTGTATAACACTTGTCTATTCAAGATCAGTGCTCCCTTGGACATTTATAGTTATGGACCACTATTTATATTTATCCCTATTTTTGGTTTATTTGCCTTTCATATTTGCAGGGAATGGTTGAAGATGAGAAGACCCGCAAGAAAAGAGAGAAGATGGAGAAGAAGGCATCAAGACCGAAATTTGTGAAAACAAGAACTAGGTGATACCATTTTGTGATTCTTATCCAATTGAAAGGATTAGGTTTACAAAAGGGAACGTGGGGACAATGGGATTTCCAATTATGAGTCCTGGGTAACTTTATACTCGTCTCAGATGTATCATCTCTGTTAAGATAAATCACGTTTTACCTGTGACATTAAATTCCCCATCACACATTAGGTTGAAACTATTCAGTTGTATTCTATTTGTTAATTTAGTAGAGCCGAAAGCATTTTCCTTCAGCTGCATCTCCTTTTTGGATCATCATAATAAATCTATCAATCATATTTCTGTCATTTATATGCAAGGTGATAGGAAGGTAGAGTATTTTTTTCGGCACCAACAAGGAGGAAAAGAAAATTATACTTAGGAACGATGAAAAGTTTGGGAAAATTGTTTTAGGGAAAATTGTTTTAATGCAATTTGACAAACTAAGTCCTAATTTCTTAAAGAGGGGTGTGCGGGTGCGGCCGGGCGCATGGCTACCCTTATGTGTCTGACCAAAAAACTTATTTTTTAAAATTTTTTTATAAACATGTAGAGCCAGGTGTATTTAACTTATAAATTAAGTTTTATCATTTTTGGATGTTTTTAAATATTTTTTTATTTTTAAACACAATGACGTATTCATAATTTTCTAAGTTAAAAAATTATAAAAATATCACTGTGTTTAAAAATAAAATACCTAAAAGCATAAAAAAATACTTAAAAGCATTCAAAAATGGTTGAAAATTATAAAAATGCCACTCTATTTTAAAAAAAAAACTTAAAAGCATAAAAAATACTAAAAACTATTAAAAAAAATGGTAAAACTTAGTTTATAGGTTAAGTATAATTATCTGCCTCCTATGCGCCTGACCGCGTAAAATCACCTCTCTTTCTTAAAAGGACTACTTTTATTATTACTAAATCTAAATTTTAATTACCTAACATGACTAATATTCTTATTGGTAATGAGATTTCGCTTTTATACCCCATTTAATATCTTAAATTATATTTAAATTAATAATTTTTTATAATAGTTATTTGAAGTAAAATTTTGGATGATTTGCAAATATATCCGCTTAGTTTGACTATAATTGTAAATATATTCATATAGTTTTAAAAATTGCAAATAACCACTACATAGTTTAATTATATTTACAAATATATTTATACCGTTATAATGCCCTCATGACATGGGTATATTTGCAAAAATATGCAAATTACGAGCATTATTTATAATTTTTAAAATTAAGTGAGTATATTTAGTTTTTGTAATATGGAGCTTGACTATATATATCATGATGTATTTTAAGCTAAAATATAACATTTATTTATTTATATAATTAGTTATATTTATTTTTTTCTTTGTAAATTTGTTTTCCTTGCATATTTAATCTATATATATTAAGTTTTGCCTTTTTAGAATACTTATACATATTTATTTTTTATTTTTAAAAATCAAGTTTTTTAAGGGTGAAAAATGACTGAAATGCCTCTGAAATTGATGATTTTTAAAAAATAAAACAATAAATATGTAAAAGTATTTTAAAATAAAAAAACTTGGTATGTAGATTGAATACACTAAGGAAAACAAGTTTATGAGAAATAAATAAATAATAATAATAATAAATGAATGTTTTATTTTAGCTTAAAATACATTATTGTGTATATAATTATGCTCTTGTATATATACCTATATAGTTTATATATCTTTCACAAATATACTAATGCTGTTACAATATAATCACGACAGGGAGAAGGGCGTAAAGAGAGTTGGTCTTAACTTACACCTACTAACCCGTCCTGATTTATAACAGGGTTAGGTTAGACATCTTGATAAAAATTAAATTATATAACTTGGGTTAAATCAACTTGGTTTTAAAAGTGGATTGATTTGGGTTAGATGATTATCAACCTCACCCGACTCGATGTCATATACGAGTGTAAAATATAATTAAATTATTACAGATAGTCATACATTAGCACATATTATGTAAGAATTAACTAACCGTTATTGCTATAAAATAAAATTATTTAGCAATTATATTATTATATAAGTTATAAATTAAAAAGTATTCTTGTAAAAGGGTTAATTTTTATTCTTTCGTATAAATTTATATTTAAAAATATATTTAATTAAGCAAAATATTTTTAAATATTATATATTTATTAATCAAATTTTTAACTCGGGCTGAGCTGATTTCTAAAGGAGTAAAATAGAGTTGGATTAAGAGGTGAAAAATAAGGTTGAAAATACGGTTGAGTAAGGCTGTGCTGAGATTTTACTAGGTGGATTAAATTTGTATTTACTTCAACCCGAGTTAACCCAACTTGATTTCCAGCCCGAGGAGTGAAAATATTTATAATTATGATCAAACTATGTTAGATTATATACAATTTCTGAAACTAAATAGATATATTTATAATTATGTGCAAACTAAGTAGATATATTTGCAAATTATCCTAAAATTTTATTAGTTTTCCTAGATATTTTAAAATTTCATATTATTATAATATCTTCATAATATCTTCAGATCAAATAAATATAATTCTTCTTGTTTTTATATTAAGTGCTACTTAACCATGAATATATAGAAAATTTAATTAAAAAAATACAAAAACATGAAGTAATTGGAAATTCCAGGGATTGAAATAAGGATTGGCTTCGCAACAGCGGCCCAACTACCGAGTAGGCGAATGCGAACGCGGAAGTCCTGGCGCATCTACTAGATGCGAAATATTACGCGCGTAATCATCTTCCTTTCTTCTGCTTGTCCTTGAGATCTGCGTCTCTGCTTTCTCACCCCGCCTCAACCAGCGTCGACGCTTGCTTCTTGCCGGACAATGGGAGAAGGGCCCCAAAAAGGTACGATTTTTGTCAACATACTGACATCTACTCCCATTCTACTGGAATTTTTTCATACTCATAAACCACACTTGCACTGCTCCGATCCCGAAACTGCTAGTGAGTGTATGAAAAGAATTAAGTAAATGGGGATATCCGAAATTCCCTGAGAAAGGTGCTCTCTTTCTTCCCCCTCTGAATCGAAGAGCCTCCTAAGATCTAAACTTTCAGATTTCTGACGTTAATTTCACATCCGAATCCAGCTACAATGTCTCCCTACTCTTTCCTCTCCGACAAGACCGCCCCGGTCTTCGTCGCCGGAGGCCGCGGCCTCGTGGGTTCGGCTATTGTCCGCCGACTCCGTTCCCTCGGCTTCCCCAACCTCCTCCATCCCTCCCACGCCGAGCTCGATCTCACCCGGCAATCCGACGTCGAAGATTTCTTCGCCCGGCACAAGCCCCTCCACGTGATCCTTGCCGCCGCCAAGGTTGGCGGTATCCACGCCAATTCCACTTACCCTGCCGACTTCATTGCCATCAACCTCCAAATTCAGACCAATGTGATCGATGCGGCCTACCGTCACGGCGCTAAGAAGCTCCTCTTCCTTGGCTCCTCCTGCATCTACCCCAAATTCGCCCCGCAGCCGATTCCCGAGTCAGCGCTCCTCACCGGCCCCCTAGAGCCTACCAACGAATGGTATGCTGTTGCTAAGATTGCTGGGATCAAGATGTGCCAGGCCTACCGGCTGCAGTATGGTTGGGATGCAATCTCCTTGATGCCCACCAATCTGTATGGCCCCAATGACAATTTCCATCCGCAGAACTCCCATGTGCTGCCCGCTCTGATGCGGCGATTTCATGAGGCAAAGGTTGGAGAGGCCAAAGAGGTGGTTGTCTGGGGCACGGGGTCGCCGCTTCGTGAGTTCCTGCATGTGGATGATCTCGCGGATGCAGTGGTGTTCTTGATGGAGAATTATAGTGGGTTGGAGCATGTGAATGTTGGGAGTGGAAAGGAGGTTACTATCAAAGAACTGGCAGAGCTTGTAAAGGAGGTGGTAGGGTTTGAGGGGCAGCTTGTGTGGGACTCAACAAAGCCAGATGGGACACCTAGGAAGCTAATGGACAGTTCAAAGCTGGCTGCGCTGGGGTGGGTGCCAAAGATATCACTCAAGGAAGGCCTTACAGACACATATAACTGGTATTTGGATCATTTGCAGCAGTAATAGCTGGTGATTTTTTTTTATCTTTTTTTCTTTTTAAAAAAAACTTATTCTTGTGGATTTTTCATTTTAAAAATTTTGTTGTGTACTACTTATCACCATCTTTCTTCGTTTGCGTTCTCCCTCAGCATTACAGTGAATGTTATGACATGTGAGGCATTAGTTTTTTCAATTTAACATTATCTGAGTGATATTAATCTTGTGAATTTCTCAAGATGCTTTTCTTTTATGGGTGGGCTTCATAGAAACATTCTTTCTTCTTGCCCTTTGTATTGGTTGAACTATGTTCGCATTATCTATTCAAGAAACAGTTATTATGGAAAATGGAAGTGCGGAGACCTGTTACTTTTGTAACATCAAAGAATTTTGTCTCTCTTCTTGTTGACATGGGATGACCGGATGAGTCGATGACAACATAAGGCAATATGTATTTGCTTATGTGGGGATTTTCTCTCTATGTGGGGATTTTCTCTCTAAAGTTTGGTTTTTAAGTGCTAAGGTCTTGTTGCAATTTATATGTGATCGTTGAAAATTCCTCTAAAAGAATCTTGTACATGCTGTTTTATATCTAAATGGATGATTATACATCTCCAAAGGTGTGAACTGTATTGTCTTAGTCTCAAAATTGCGGAATCTGGCTCAAATTGTTTGCTTACAGTTGGAGTGTGTTTATTTCATTCCATGTCATGTGAGCATCTGAACTACGTTTGTTTTCTAAAAATCCTAGTCAGGCATTATGTGAAATCCTGCTATGTAATTTACTATTATTACTAGGTTCATGATGTTATATTATTTTAAAGAGTGGGATTAAGCTTTTCAATTATGAGCCCTGCCCGCCTATGTTGTCAGTAGATTCTGCTTTCTTTTAGTTCTCTACTCGGCTGCATCGGTCTGATAATTTCTTCATCCGTTCGATCAAAAGCTAGCATTTGGTGCTTCGATTGGCCATTAGATATGTCACAACCTTCTATATTGCAATGGACTTACTGATGATATCAATCCTCCAAAATATCTTTAAAAGAAGAGCAAGAAGTCCATGTCACTGTGAATGGCAAAACTGTGATCGATCCTGCGATCATGTCTGCGGATTATGGGTGCAGCTGATTATCCTTGACAAACACACGAACATTTGGCATTTCATCTTTGCTGGGCTGTGATGAAGAGCCCCAACTTATGATAGAGGAGTGATCCTGTTAGCCTGAGCTAAATAAATATCCTACTTAGCCTACCTTAAAAGACCTGTTTACAACAATTATTTTTTATTTTTTCCTTCGTGCACTTATTTATCTAAGTGTATTGAATATATAGATCAAGTTTTACTATTTTTGAATATGTTTATTTATTTTTTGAGATTTTTAAACATCTGTGTATATATGTATTTAAAATATCCTTATTCTTAAAAATCTAATATATATATATATATACACACACACACACATATCCAAAAATGGTAAAACTTGATTTATATATTAAATACACTTAGATAAACAAGTGCATGAAGAAAAAAGCAAAAAAAAATTGTTTTAAAAAGGATTTTTGAGGTGAGCTAAGTGGGGAATTTACTTAGCCCGTGGCTAGTAGGATCATTCCTCCTCATGATATAACCTGAAGATGTATGCGATGTGGTTGGCTAAATCCTAGCTTGAAATTTTTGTTTGGAATTTAGGTTTGAATAACACTTATTTTCCCATTGGGTAATATACCTATTATGAGTTTTAGTCAAGAGTACAAGGACACCATCGTCTTTTAATAATATCCGTCAGCATATATCGGTTTAAGCACTCTAAAAAAAATGTGTCATAATTACTGTGCTTCGATAATATCGGATGTTCATCGGCGATCATGACGACCTAGATGCGGATTCAATATGATAATGCGACATAATAGTAGTATATGAATACCCTACCATATTAATAGAATGAAGCATGATTATCAACAAAATTTGGAAAAATAGACTTCTGAGGTACATGCTCCCTCAAGTAAAATTATTCTTTATTTTTTAGATTTATTAGCTATAAATATTTTGTGTTTTATACGTTGATGAAAATTTTTAAATTTATTTTGGCACATTTATTTAATACAAATAATATTGCATTGTTATTAAAGAAAATTTTTTGATACTCACTTTTGGGGTTGATGTTATGAGTGTAGCTCGAGGCTATAGAGTGTAGTAATAAAGATCAATGCTAAAAGCCCAGAGAATGAACTTGAATCCGGAGTCCAAGTGACCGCACCATGAAAGGAACAGTTTATTAACAATCTATGATCTATATATAGTTTTATGGTCCAGAAACATCGCTTGTCTGGCTATCTGGGGGATACTGATTTCATCCACTTGGTGTACTTAGCTTTAGTGCATCCGAGCTCATTTAACTTATGTTTTAATTTTTTTGAAAATTTTTTACACGGATGCTACTGATTTTAAAAAAATGATATAAATATTAAATATACTTATATTAACCGTCATGTGAAAAAAAAAATCCTTTTTTTTCCTAAAAAAGTTAAATACACGCAAGTGTACTAAAGCTAAGTGCACATGAGTGTATAAAATCAGGTTTACTTATTCGAGTGGGCCAGCATTCATTGCATTGGCCATCAGTCGTTGCCTCATTGGGTGGACCCAGCGCTCATCAGACATTGATCCAGATGTGTTTGGTCGATGCAATTGTTGTCACCATATGAAATTAGTTTAACAACAAAAGTGGGAAATGTTTCTTTGTTGCCGACAATATTAAAATTTTGAGCTCACCTCGACGATGATATGAAATCAAAATGGACCATTGAATTTAAAATTACTTATTTAACTAAGAAAATTAAGTTGTACTCAAATCAAGAATTTGCACCATCCACTTAGACAAAAAAAAAAAAAAGTATTTGCCATTTGAAAAAAAATGTGATAAAAGCTCAAAATCAAGGCAATAACAAATTATATATCAATTTTAAAGTTACTTCTTAATTGTTATATAGATATACGATTCTGTAAAAAAACCTCAACACCGTAGACTTCATTTGCTCCACAGTAGGAGTGCAGAATAAAAGGACTAACCCACCAACCTATTTATTATCAACACATTTGTCTATCCCATTTATGGACAAATTAGGGTTAACTTTTACTAATCTTTCAACTCATATAGTAATCTGTTTAACCGTTTAATTTAACTAAATGATAATGGGTTGACCATTACCAATCTATCAACTCGTGTGTGGATATGTTTAACCCGACCACCCATTAACTGGCTAACAACCAATTACTTTAGTATATAAATGAAATATAATATTGTCATGTTATTTGTTTTGTAAATATATATGGTGAAAATTTTAATAATAGATGCACTATGCTCTATTGGGGGCGATTTATTTATTTTATTTTATTTTATAATGAAATTATTAATTTTACATATGTAGATGAAAACTACTGCATAGACGTACAACCCATTAACAACCTGCTAACCCATATATTTATTAACTAAGTTATAAATAAATTAGAGTTGAAATTTTTTTATAAATAAAATTAGGATTACAATTACGATTAAACTCTAAAATGTTGATTTCATAGAAGCATTTTCCTTATTTAAAATCAATTTTCGCTTTATTCGCTTCATGTGATATAATACTATCCTTCTCATTAATTGTCTTTCTATTTTCATTTCCTTTTCTCAACTGAACGCTGATAGTGGGTTTTAACATAGCAACAAAGAGAAGCCCAGGCTCAATTCTTGTTGCGTTCGTGTTGTTTGTGTTTTGAGTGTTGATGGCCATTGTTCAACATCTACAAGTCAGAGAATATTTACACCCTCCCCGACCAAATAGGTTAAGAGAATTTTTACTTTGATTTCAATTAAGCATATTCGCACGGATGGAATCCGTGTAAGAATTAATTAGAAATTATCCACATATGATGCTTGCATGGATGTACGTGAAACTTCCTTTGTTTTGGATTTTTTTTTTTTTGGTGGGGGGAAACTTCCATGTTTTGGCACTTCTTAGCTAGCCTTCTTTTACCATTGGAAAAGGTACGCCCAGTACATGTGAACACGCATTAGCCATCAGATGCTGTGGGCACCACTAAAACTATTTTAGTACTGCACCGAAGTAGGAGGTATTAACGAATTCACACTACTGCTATGTATGAAGAGAATATATTAAAATAAACCTAATATAAGAAAATAGGGTTAATGACAAATATGACCAATTCATCACAACCTATACCCATATTTACGGATATGATCATATGTTCAGAAAAATGTCAAGAACAGCCGTGGATTTTACCTTTAGTTTCAAAATGAAACAACGCCATTAGATTGTATTAGATAATGGGGCAAGATTTTTTCAAAATGACTAAATTGCTCTTGTTGTTTCTTTTGAAGCGGTTAGTGTGCGCGTAGGAGAAATGGAGCCCACCACAGCTTTGAGGTAAAATCTGCCTTGGATTTTAATTTTTTGCACTTTATCATTTTGTTAATTTTTTTATAATATCTAATTACAACAGTTTTTGATCATGATTTCATTTTTACTTTTGCTGAGGTTATTTTATAACTTAAGATTATTTTAATGTTAATCTGACGGTGTTGTCCTGATTAAAATGAGGATTAAAGTTTGTGGTCATTTGTGTCATTTTATCCTAAGTGTGCGGTCATATTCATTACTATTGATATAGTTATGGCCATATTTACATTTGAATCATAGAAATATTAGAAATAAAGTTAGATCTATTAATTAATCCATTACACTTGGATGTAATCTAATTATGTAGTAGTAATTCCATGTTAGCCTTCATAATTTTAAAATCTTAATGTTTGATAAAAAAAATTAATTTATTCATTGTGTTTAACATAATTTGTTGAACTAAGAAACTAAGTTTCACTCAAATCAAATATGTGCCTAGGCCATATTTGTTGAAAAATATATATTTATATATAAATTATGCAAAATGTTTAAATTCATCTGCATATGTATCATAATATAATAATACTTTTTACAAAATCATTTATCCATATAATAATAATAACATTTTCGATGGTTTAAGTATCAAAAATATAACTTTAAAATTAATATATGCAGTAAATCATTATATTAGTTGATTTTACATATTTGTACATCGGCCTATTTCATGATGATAGACAAATGAATTTTTTTTATAATAATAGAAATGAGGCTAGATATAATCGATAAAAAAAACACTTAGATTAAGCATTAAGACATTTGAAATAGAAAAAATTATATAAAAAAAGGAGTTTCTAATCAATTATGCCAAAGTTTTATCTATTGTCTAAATATAAAAAAGTTACCATCCACCAACTCAAGTCAAGACCCACGTACTCATCAAAAAAAAAAAAAAAAAAGTCAAGACCCACGTGGATTACTAAAGCCAGTTGTTCGCAAATGCCCTACACAACTTTGGATGTCCAGGTTCAATGAACCCTCATCTCCGGAAATGGAGACCAGGTGGCATTCATTTCATGGATTCCCTAGAAAATCAGGAATGCTTTTGGGAAAAGAAAGAGATTAATCCCAGAATTACACATAAAAAAAGAGATTCTTTTTCAGACACCAACAAAATGCATAAATCACTAGTGTAAAATTCAAAATGCTATGAACATTCCGTGTACCACGGCCTACCGTGCGGGTATCATATAGATGCTTGGATTCTGTGAATTGAAGAATATCGAAGGAAGCTCCGATGCCAAAATGGGAGGTCTGCTCTGCCTTTGATAGGCTGAGAGGGGGATCTGATCCCTTTTTCTAGTTGGCCATGTGAATCGAGTCACTTGGGCCTAACTGATTTCCCTCTTGGAAATCAAAGGGGGAAAGATAAAAAGATTTTTTAGATATGAGTTTAAAGACGGCCTAATTGGATGAAATGAAATGATGTTTATAAAAAAGGATGATCGCTATTGACTATACCGTAAGTAGAGTTTAATAGATGGAAGTAATAAATTAAAAATAAAATTATTATTAGAAACATATTGCGTCATTTTCCAAAGGTAGAATGAAATTGAATGGAAAGAAAATTCATTAATTATAATATAAGAATGGAAATAATTCTAGGGTGATTTGCAAATATACCCACTTTGTCTCACTATAATTGCAAATATATCATATATCTTAAAATTTTGAAAACTCGCTCATAGTTTAACCATAATTGAAAATATACCTACGGTGTTATAGTGCCTTTACTACACTATCACGACGTGTGTATATTTGCAAACTATATAGGTACATTTATAGTTTTAAAAATTAAATAAGTATATTTAGTTTTTGCAAATATATCTACACAATTTGCAAATTTTTACTAATAAACTCAACCCATGACATTGTAGTAATGATGTCAAACAATGTTTAAGTATATTGACAATTATGATCACACTATATGGGGTTATTTGCGATTTCTAAAACTATGTAAGTATATTTGCAATTATGATCAAACTAAGTAGGCATATTTACAAATTGGGTTCACTTTTATATAATTAGGTTACATAGGATTCCATTTAAAACCCTCCATTTTTGGGATTTAGATATTTAATTAAAAATTCAACCCATTTATTGTGTTTAATATCATTCGTTTATCTAGGATATCAAGTTTCATCTAAATTCAACATATGTGTAGGCCACATTTGTTCATGATAATGGCTAATTATTGTGAATGCGAAAGGTTAATTGTTGTGAATGTCAAACTGTGAAAAACGACAAATGTTTAATTGCTTTGAATGTCAAAATGTGAATATAGTGTATTTGGATTTTGATACCATATTCACATTTTGATTACTTGTGTTTGAAATTATTCTTAGAAATTGCATTTGATATGAAATGAGTTCAAGTAATTAGTCATTCAAATGTTGAAGTCGCGAATAGAATGAATGAGGTATGTTTTATTAACCTGTTTTTATAATTTTATTTATTCATATTGTGTTTAAGCAATGATTTTTAAGTTTTACTAATTAGTTATATGTCAAATCATGCAATATTTAAATTTAGCATAGATATGTATTTATGCTTAATAGATATATAAATTATAAAAACGATCCTATTTAACTCATTTTTCACTAAATCCATTGTCCCAATATTGATTTAAATTTTATCCTAAGACCTATTGGAAAAAAAATAAAGGACAAACCGATATTGTCCTGATATGATATAAAAATAAAGGTTAAATAAAATTTTTAAAAGATATGGTCAGTGTTGGGCACACTTTGACCAACCCCAACTCCCACCCCTGCGTGTAATGTATGGTCATAAATATGAGAGACGTAACACTAATGTCCTATAAGAGTTATATGGAAAGGCAATTGATTTTTCTTATTTTTTCCTAATTACACGAGCATGTTCTACCCTAAGTCTATAGTGCATGAGCTAAAACATGGAACCAACCCGGCCTCTCCAGAGCTACGAAAAGGTAGTTGATCACTTGACACAGGCAACTTCATAAAGGAAAAAGTAAATTTTTACTGTTATTTTTTAGAAATGAGAAAAGTTTACTTTAATTGAAAAAATATTGAAAATGAAAAAAAGTAGACTGTTAATTTTTTTGGAATGAATTTTTTTTTAAAAAAAAGAAATAGAAGATTCCACTCCATTCTAATTAGAAGATCATACCTAGAAGTGAACAAATTTAAAGTTCTAGTACCCTGGTTCATGCAGTTGATCGATCAGTTCACAAATGCGATTTTATTCTGTGAGAGAATCAGTTTGGAAGGGGCGGGGAATCATTTCCGGAATCGGGAATAAGGTTCAGAAATATTGGGTCCAAATGATTTGTACAAATAAGCAAAGATTCTTGGCTTTTAATTTGGGATATGGCAGAATCTCTCATGCTCCAGCGAAGTGGTACAGGCATACTATACTCAGGCGGAAGATGCGATCATGATGCATGGCAGTGCCACTTGAAGTTATTCATGACTGAGTTAAAGGTTGAAGTCAGCAAAGCAATTTGGTGCCACTTGCATGATTAATTAAAATAATGTTTCGTCATTATAATTAAGGGTGCGAAAAGAGAATTAAATTAAGAGGCTCCAATCCAAATTTCGACTGCTAGATATCCATCCAACTATATATGCATCTTCAAACCTAATGGGTACGGTGGCCCATAGTGCATTATGGCTCTGGTGGTTTACTTTTATGTAATGAGGTTATGTGAAAGTAGTTTTAACTTTTACGTAACTTTATTTATCTTTTTATCAATGATTAATGAGAAATCTACTCCATCTATTATATTTAACATTATTTATTAAGTTACGAGATCAAATTTTATTCAAATAAAAAGTAAGTGTATCATATATTTTAAAAAACATGCATTCATGCGTAAATTATATAAAATGCCTAAATTCATTCACATATGAATTATAATGTAATAGTATTTTATAAAATAATTTATCCATATAATAATAACATTTTAGATTTTTAAATGTTAAAAATATAATGTTAAAATTGATATTTAATATCAAATAATTTTATTATGTGAAATTTATCACTTTTAGGTGGGATCAGGCACAAGAATATTGTATAAATGATAAAATTTTTATGATAATATAAATAATAATAATTATAACAAGTAAAATAGATTTCTCATTAATTACTAAGATGAATAGAAATTTATATATATAATCATATAAAAGTTAAGTGTTATAGAAGCCAAACTCTAGAAGATTAGTGCATAATTACAAGTGGAGTATTGATCTTTTCAGACCAATTTGAAATCCGGCAATTTCAAACCGGTGAAAAAAATATTTAAAAATTTAGAATAAATACATATACATATTCAAAAATGATAAAACTTGTTTATAAATTAAATATAGCTAAATTAACACATTTATAAAATAATTTTAAAAATAAAAAATATTTTTGAACCAATTTGAAATCTGAATTTCAGACCGATTTGAAGAGACCGGTCGGCTTCCAAGGAGTGGAAAAATCTAACTACTAAAATTATGCTAACGATGAGTAACCATCAAACAATATTCGATACTTTGCTCAGGTAGTCATGCATGTGTACGTGATGGCTGTTAATAGTTTATTTTTTCTTTTTTTGCTTAGTATTCCATCATCCACACATCTCTATCTTGTATTCTTGTTTCCGGAGATAAATGGGAGAAACATTTGGTCCATATTTGCTCAGCTGAAATCAGGTGCACCATGTAGAGAATCATGTGCACGGAATCATATATGTGATCCGGGATTATCATCCATTCTCCCAACATTCCATGGAAATGTACCCTCTTAGGATCTATGCCTGCCTCAGCAACTAATCACAGCTTTAAATTCTCTAGAACCATATAAGGAATAAAAGAAAAGTGAAGGAAATTATTATGTAATTTTTTTTAACAGAACTTATTATTATGTAATTAATTCTGAATGAATTCTGGCATATGAAGCATCTATTTCAAAAATAACTGTCTAAAATAAAACAAACGGATACATGATTTGGAGAAATTTTGCAAAATGGACCTTGTAGTTTTGTTTAATTACGAATTAGGACTACAAATATGTTAATTGGTAACACAATTTAACACCTTATTTCTTTCTAATTGGTTGTTGCTTATGCTCATTAACAATAAAAATGACAATGTTTAATGGGCTGTGCTTATGCTCATTGGCAACAAAAATGATAACGTTTGTTGCTAAGGAATATAAGCAATAACCAAAAGACAACATATGAAGAATGTTGTAACGTAGAACCTACGTATAGTTTGGATATCTACAAAAAGAACCTTATAATATCTAATAATCGTTATAAGAAACTTTGACAAAAACACCAAGTTCAACTCATTTCATGTTTAATTACAAACAACGATATTCA
Organism: Annona squamosa; assembly: GCA_035584095.1. NCBI lineage: Eukaryota > Viridiplantae > Streptophyta > Magnoliopsida > Magnoliales > Annonaceae > Annona > Annona squamosa. Next base: position 11,614,647 of record JAXCLR010000092.1, on the reverse strand, counting down.
AACATTCATTTTGCAATATTTGAAAACTCAGGAGGTCTATTCTGCAAAGGAGAAAATTAGATGATCCAATCAATCTGCAATGGTGAGCACCTAAGATCCCAATACCATAAAGCAACCCCAGCAAAAGATCTAACGTAGTGGATGATTTTGTACAGGCTTTAAGCGAGCTGCATGAAACGAAAGGGAACTAGCAAGCTAAGTCAGTACTCCATTTTGTAGGCAAAGGCAAAGGCAATAATATTTGGTACACGCATATATAGATAGTGCTCCTTTTGTAAGCATTTTTCGTCTTTTCAAATGTGTAACCCACCATTATATTTTGGTGCCTTCCAACGGATGAAAGCCTGGAATATAATCACCTACCAAAAATGAAAAATCTCCACTGGACAATTAATACCGACCTTGCTAATTGCCATCCAAGTCACCAATTTTGCTAATTGAATTCCAAGTCACAAACCTAGTAATGTTTACGAGGAGAACACGATTGTGCAAGTTAAATAAATAGCATTAGCCTGAACAAATGACAATAAAATATTATTACTATTTATATATATTACGTAAAAGCAACTTCATATAGCCTCTTTCATTTTTTAGATGCTAATGATTGATGTAAACTCTAATTCATTTATTATACATAACATTATTTGCTTATTTAGGAGATGCAGTTCATCTAAATTAAATAGGTAATATAAGAATATACCCACTTAGTTTAATCAAAATTGCAAATATACCCACATAGTTTCAAAAATTGTAAAAATCTTCACATAAATACATAGTTTAACCATAATTATAAACTACCTCATACTGTTATGACAACATTATTGTATTGTCATGGCATGGAGTTTATCGGCAATTATGGTTAAACTATGTGAGAGTTATTTGCAAAAATTAAATATATCACTTAATTTCAAAACTTAAAAATAATTCCACAGTTTGCATATTTTTGCAAATATACCTATACAATAATGATGTCATGACAATATGGGTTATTTGCAATTGTGGTTAAATTATGTGGGGTCAGTTACAATCTCTAAAATTATGTGGGCCTATTTGGAATTTTGATCAAACTAAGTTGGCATAATTGTAAATTATCCAAATTAAATATGTGCATTGGTCACATTTTTCAAAAATAAATATATGCATATGTAAATTAAGAAAAATACTTAGGACCATTCACATATGTATTAAAATATAATAATAGTTTATAAAATCATTTATTCACAAATTAGTGATATTTTAGGTAGTTTAAATGTTGAAAATAGTACTTAAAATTGATATTTTGTATTAAATTATTTTATTATATTAATTTTACATATTTATAAATGATATTCATATATAACGACGCTAAAAAAATGATAAGATTTTCATGACAGTATACATAACATTAAAATAAAATCAATAGAATGAATTTTTCATCAATGATTAAGATTAGAAAGAGTTATATAGAAGTAGGTTTTATAGAACCATTCCTATATATAATGGTTTCACGCGAAATATTGATTTTAAAGTTGTATTTTCAACATCTAAATTGTCTAAAATATTATTTCTATATGTATAAATGATTCTATAAAGTACTACTATATTATAATACATGTATAAATTGATCTATGCATTTTCACAATATGCATATAAATATATTTTTTCAAAACGTACTTAATTGGGATGAAATTTGGTTTCTTAAATAAAAAAATGATGTTAAACACAATAAATAGATTAGATTTTCCATCAAAATCAAAACTTTAAAAATTAAAATGGCTCGCTTTGGAGCCCATAGCCCATATATATGTCAATTTATACTAATAAATATTATTTCCTTTAGCAATTTTAACGTGGAGAATTATAATTTTTAGGTAGTAAATGATTAGTGCATATAATTATACCCTGCTTAGGGATTTGTTCGCATATAAAAATGTGGTTAAACAAGGATATATACAATGGGTTGCATACATTCGTATTTATAACGCTAATTATACAAACTTAATCAACCAACTACAAGAATGTTGAGTATTGCCGACTAAATTTAGCAATGAAGCTATGGTTAACAATCATATTTTTAGCAAGTTATTTGTTGCCCCATGTTCTCAATTAGCAGTAAATTATGTTTTTTCATTGTTAAGTCTCTTTTGTAATAAATATTTAAAAATGAACTAGCAAAGAAATTACATGATTATGAAAACCGAATAGCAATGAAATTTTAATTCTTAGTTAATTGTTAGAACTTGTTTTGAAATTAATTGTCATGTAGGGGTATAATTCGCGTATGGTACTCAAAATACTCATGTATTCAGTGGTATTACTGGTCAAGGTTAAAGCTATCAACCTACCTGTCCAACACATTTATAAATGGGTTTGAGTTGAGATTTTGGATTAAATAGTTTATGATCTGTTAACTCTTCAACTATTTAATAAATAAATACATTAGAGTTGAGAGTTTATTATTTATCAACATTTTTACAACTTGTTAAGAGAGGGTATACAGATATTTACCATAAACCCTATTTCGCCCCTCTGTTTCCCTCTCCCTTTCTCTTTATCTCTCGTCGTTCTTGATCGACATCTCTCATTCCTTCTATTTCCTTCTCCATCTCTAACCATTATCTAATCTTTCTCTCTCATCGCTCTCCTTGATTTTCTATTCTCTCTCTCTTTCTCTATTCAACCTTCCCCCCTCTCTCACTACATCTTATTTACCTTTCTCTCTCTTCTCCTCTCCATCCGACCCTCTCATCTCCCTGCGTATTGTGTTATTAATTTATGCAATGTGTTGTTATTATAAGCTTTGTGATTTATGCATTGTTTTGTTGTGATTGAGATATACACGACCTATTAACAACCTATCAGCCTATTTATTAAATAAGTTAAAAACAAGTTAGGGTTGAGGTTTTTTAGAAATGTTAATAAACAGATTAGATTTGAGATTTTTTAAATGAGCTAGGATTAGAATTGTGATTAGGCTCTAATCCGTCCAACCCCATTAACACCCCTAAATATACCCATCATACCGTTTGAATTGATCCGATTTTCGATAAAATAGGTTTTAAAAAAATCATCCATATACTAAAAAATTATACATCTAAAATTATTAGATGCTATATAATAAGTATCCAAAATTGACCTAGGTGAGTATATTACACCATTATAGTATGGATGATCACATATTTTATCATTTAGGTGGAACACACTTTATTTATATGGTTCAAATCTTTTTTAATTTACTAATACAAGCATAGCCCAATTGGTAAAAGTTATAACTCGTGTCCGGCGGTTGGAGAAGAAAACGAATTAAATTTACTCCATGTAACAACATGACTAGGCACGTTACACTTTTCTTACTAACACCTATTCTGATAAACACACGCTAATTCTCTATACATAATTAAAGTAAATGATGATCAGCTCAAGCTCAAAATATCAATTCCATATGATTAACCTTTGAATTATTATATGTCTAAAATACTTTTTGGCTTTCTGCTATTTCCATCATCTAAATGTCATGATAACAATACTTAATCAACAAAGATGTTTTAAGGTTTGTATTCATGCATCCAACTCAATCCATGAGTTTTCATGAGGTTTCAACATCTCACTTTGGGAATGGATTATAAGTGTTCTATTGCATCCCTTGTTTCCCAAGATAAAAGGACAGCATTGCCAATTTGTTTTTAAGGATGTATTTGAGAATGGAAAAAAACGTTCGATAAAAAATTTTAAAAAGTAAAAGTTGTAATGTGATGTGATATAATAAGGGTAATGATAAGGAGTAAATAAAATAAAATTAAAATAGATAAGTTAGTTGTGTAAAAATAATTAAAAAGTAAGGTAGTTGTACAGAAAAAGTGAAGAAATGATTAAAAAATAGAATAGTTATAATAAGTGATAAATTTTAAATTGAAAAATTTTAACTTAACATATTTTTCACATTACCAAACACGCCCTAAAAAAAGAGGCAGGTTGCCAAGCAGGGCAAAACCATAAATACTGTTATAGCCGAAAATCAATCGTTTTCACATACAAAGTCACGTTTTCAACAATGCAAAAGCTGGGGTTGTGATTCGGGGCGTGGCAGCCCTATTTTGATGAATTGGGTCCACCTGCAGCCAGCAGCGTATAACGGCTGAGGATGAACTATTTAAGAAAATATTAAGGTTATTTGACATTTAGAAAGCTACAGCAGAAAACAAAAAAAAATATTATTTTTACCCTTAAGAATAAAAAAATATAATATTCTTCCATCGGATCACAAATTCGAAAAATTGAGTTTATAAATTAGATATTTAAGAATAGGGGTATTATGCAGAGTCAGCATACAAAACGAGAACATGAAACCGCAGTCCATTTTAGTAATATTGTCAATGTCAATCTCATTACCAGCATGAAATTTAAGGAAATACTGGTAAAAAATAATTAAAAAGTAAAAAAGTAGCAATCCTTTTCATTTAAAAAGTAACGAAATGGCAAACGGTTGAACTACTATTTACTATCTGTTTTTCTTGTGAACATGGTTGTGGTGAGACATATCATATTAAAGGAAACACACAGGAAAGAAAGGACTTAATAAAACATTTATTACTATAATAATAAATGATCCACACAAGCATTCACGAATGCAATAATTCTAAGATAATCAACGATCCCCTTATCTTGGCCCTGGCATAGCTCAATTGGTTACACGTCCTAATTTATATGGCAGAGATTCTAAGTTTGAACCCGTGGGGAGTATTATCTCCTGTTAAATGTAATAAAAAAATGGTTGTCTTATCTTTTTAAGGATATTCGATAGTCAATTAAACGTTAAGAAGAAATCATGCAAGCATATGGGTTAAACTAGCTAGTTAGTTCCAGCAATAAGCTGGAAAATAAACAACTATAAAAATCTATAAAAAGCTCTTAGACTGATAAATTAATGGATAATTTATCGGATCCAAGCAATTTATTATTTTTAATATACATAGAAACCATGGAATTAATCTTAAAATGAAAATTTTAGAAAAGTATTTGTTTTTAAGTAATTTTATTGAGTTCATCAACATTTTTATCAATATAGTATCTATATCCATAATTAAATTTATTTTGAAGCACAACGAATAATTTAGATTAAATAAAATAAGAAAGATTCCTTGAAGTTTCAAAGGAATTGGGTTCCCGATAAACAAAATGGTAAAAGTAATAACATTCACAATGCATAAATGGAATTATGGAACAAATGAAGTATTCTTGTTTAGATAATAAAATAATTTTCAAATCTAGTTGCTAAAAATTTAGGTGGTCTACAACCAATTATTAAATAGTGGATTCAAAAAAAAATTTTGGACAAATTCGAAATATACCCACAAGTATTGCCTCTAATTTTAAATATGCTTAGTTGTTTCAATGATTTATGATATAACTATATAATTTATTCAAAACTCCATTTATACACATGCTCCTATGCGAAATAACAAATATGCCTAAGTTTTAATTATGATTCAAAGTTAAAAATTCATATTGAAATGAACTTTAATGCTTTACAATTATATAATCATACTTTTATGGCAATAGAATTAGATATCAATGAATATAAATTTTTAGCTATAAAATTATAATTAAATTAGGAGTTATAGCATATTCATTATTTCATATAGGGCATATATATAACGGTAGTCTGGATAAACTATATAGGTATATTTAAATTAATTGAAACATTATAGATATTTTTTGAATTAGAGGCAAAACTTGTAAGTATATTATATTTGAGATTTGTCCTAAATTTATTTTATGGAAGTAATGAAAGGTTGAAGGAAGGTTGAAGGGTGATTTTCATAATGCAATTTCCAAAGACCCATGCACCTGATTGGTAATCAGGTAAAGAATCCTTTTTATAATTTCAAAAATGAATAATTTCTACTATATATAATAAATTCATGCATCCAAATTTATGATATGTGCAGCAAAACAAAGCTACATTTAGCGTCAATTTGCAGAGCTATTCACATGACTTTTAATTTCCCTTTTCCGGACGGCCATTATTTGGCAAATAGGCCATGATTCATATATATATGATAGATCAACGGGCACTTTTTTTTTATTGATATTATATACACCCGTGACATCTTGATATTACAAATCAAACTCATTTACAACCCTGAGCAACCGGTGCTGCCACCAACTGAGCTAACCTCAGTTGGCTATCAACGGGCACTTAATTATAAGAAAGATCCATTCTTAAAATAAAACAATTAAAAAAAGAAAGAAAAGGAGAAGAAAGATCCAAATCAAGCAGTTTGACTGTGAGGGGCAAGGACAGCCAAGTGCCCGAAAGGAAACTGAGCAGGAGCACCGAATTTTCTTGTGTGCGTCTTCACATACATGATCTCTGAAGAGTAACGTATGACGCGTAAAAACTTCAAACGAAAGCTAGAAATGCATCCGCAAACTTCCACGCAATTGGCATTGGGTCTTCGGTGTGAAGTTTCAAACCCCACCACTTGTTACTCCCCCAAGAAAGACACTCTATAAAATCACATACTCTTCTTCAAAATCCTCCAACACTCCCCTTCCATTTCTTACGCAGTACCCTCTCCCTGTCTCTCTCTCAATTATTCTTCCCCAAGATCTCTCTCTCTCTCTCTCATATGAAGGAAGGGAAGAAATTTGCACTGCTGTTGGCAGCGGAAGACTCTGAGTATGTTAAGAAGGCGTATGGTGGGTATTTCAATGTCTTTGTAGGGGCGTTTGGGGAGGAAGGCCAAGCATGGGATTTGTACAGGGTGATAGAAGGGGAGTTCCCCAACATTGAAGATCTGGACAAGTACCAGGGCTTCGTGGTGAGTGGCAGCCCACATGAAGCATACGGCAATGACTCTTGGATCCTGAAGCTTCGCAATCTTATCCAGCTCTTGTATGCAATGCAGAAGAAAATACTCGGCATTTGCTTTGGTCACCAGGTAAGTGCATGTCTTTTCCTTGTGGTGATTTTTTGTCCACGGCGATCATCAGTTCACCTTGCATAAAGGAAGTTCTTTTATTCGGGGATGGTGGGCTTTGCTCAAAACTTAAAAGCTTTTTGAATGTGTTAAAATCGCTTAGAAACACTAGTTGCTATCAAACTGGTTTTACGGATATAGGAAACAGTGCTGTTTCCTCTCCCAAAACATGGCCAAAGGAAAGCATTACTTAGATGTATATGCGTATACATATGCATGCATTACTGCGACTTCCTAGTGATGATGATGGTGAAGCGTTGCTGTTCTTACTCGTCTTTGGTGATATGGTTTGTTGCCACAACTAAAAAAAAAAAAAAGCATCATGCATGAAAGTTGGATGGCATGACAAAACAAGTGCTGGACGGCTGTTGCATAACACCATGGGGCAGCATGCATAAACAGCATGGTTTGGAATTAGTTTTGATGATGCATGATATTTTAGTTTTTGCGATGACGATATGGGTGCTGCAAGAATGATGAATTGAGCAGATCTTGTACATGCATATGTTCAAGCTAGTTTCATGTGGTTGAATTTATGGCTAGTTATTATTTTTACTATGTGGGAAGTGGTTCATGGCGCTGATATTGATTCAATTGATATGTGATTTAGATGGGTTTTGTATATTTTTGCTGTATATATAGGTGTTGTGTCGTGCATTGGGTGGGAAGGTGGCAAAGGCAGATGGGGGGTGGGATATTGGATTGAGGAAGGTAACGATGGTGGAAGAAATGCTACAACGCTGCAAGTTCTTTGAGGGATTGGATGAGGCGATCCCTCCATGTGCTTCTATCATTGAATGCCATCAGGATGAGGTAATTAAAAACCATCTCTAGATAGCTCTCTCTCGATATTTTTGGTACTGCTATCTCCTGTTAACTTGCCATGTGTGTGGTTTAGATTTTTTGGTATTCTCTATGAAAAATGGCTTATCTTTTTTTATTCTTTAACTCGTAGAATATACCTTATCTAAATTCTAAATAATCATATTACCCACCAAAAAAAGCCAAAGAAGATAAAGCCAAAAAAAAAACATATCGGCACAGGTATAAAGATTTTACATCGCAGCTGATTAATGAAATAGATAAACAGTTAATTAATAAATGATATGGATTATCATTTCGAGGACCTGAATGGAATCAAGGAACTAGGAATAGTAAGAAACACAATTGGACCCTGGATGGTAGATTATTTTTTATTTTTTTATTTTTTGATGGAAAGAAGGCAGATTAATTGTATATAGATTTTTTCTGAAAAAAAAAAATCAATTTAAACCGTGTTCTGCGCCATCATCGTGCGTGTGTGAATGAGAAGGAATATATGCGTCGCAAGCCATTTGTCAAACGTCTCCGCTTGCAAAATTGACTGCACATGGGTAGACCACCATCCGGTCATTTTAAATGATCAAATGTAGTATTTAATTAAAAAAGCGTAGAGTAAAATCTAGAAAAGTTAAAAATATGAAAATCAAAATGATAGGATGCGACATAAAATTAATATATAAACTTTAATGACGTCAAATCTGCCTAATTAAATGAGAAAAACTATTCACTCCAACCAATTACATGCTGCATGAAATCACTCCATACTATCGACACCGGTTATGAAAAGTGATTATTTTAATCTAAAGCATACATAATATTATTCAATATATATATATATATATGTGTATATATATATATATATTTCAAATGTCAAAAATTATGTTCGCTGAAAACTTATATGTGCCAGGAAAAAAAAATAGGAGTTGAGAGTGGATAAATAAATAAATAAATATATATACGTGCATGCAGATATCAAAAGAAATGATTTCAGCCATAGGTGGGAGCATGTAAATGATGATCATACAATTCAAATCATAAAATAGTAGTAATAAATATGATAGACAGATTGGATAATATTATCCATTCTTTTTTTGAGAAACGATATTATTCATTCTTTAAGATAATGGCAAAGCGAGCAGATTGCATAGAGTCATATTTCTTTCACTCCATGCAACCGGTTGCACTAAATCATTCATTAAAATGTACCATATTTCTTTCGCGACAGGTATAAATATATTAATGTATGCAATATTCCACTACTGTGATGGTCAGATCCTAGTCTCTGCTATTTAAGTTCAAAAAGACGTTTCTCCAAATTTAAAAAGAAAAATATCGTTCGCAGATAAGGCCTGTCATCTGTTTAGTGCATGTTAAATGGTGAACACTGGATGATAAAGACATCAAAACTGGCCAGGATTGGTCATTCTAAAAAAAAAAAAAAAAAATGTCCTTGTTTTGATAAATAGACATAGCTTTTGGCCAAAATTGAGTAGGCATGAAAAGGAGTGATCTTGTTAGCTTGGTTAAACAAATGTCTCGCTTAACCCATCTTAAAAAATTCATTTACAATATTTTTTTTTTGCTTTTTTTCATACACCTGTTTGTCTAAGTATATTTAACATATAAATTAAGTTTTACCATTTTTGAATATATGTATATATGTTTTTTAGATTGTTTAAAAATATGAGTATTTTAAATACATATATACACATAGATAGTAAAAAATATCAAAAAAATATGTACGTATGTTCAAAAATAGTAAAATTGGTTTTATATGTTAAATATACTTAGATAAACATGTGTATGAAGAAAAAAGTAAAAAAAAATTATTATAAATGAATTTTTTAATCTAGACTAAGCGAAACATTAACTTAATTCAAACAAACAAGATCATTCCTCCTACATGAATGGCCAAAATTCCTAGATATCAATTTCTATCCTTAATGCTCGACAAGCACAAAACTCTCTGATGTTGATGCAACGGTGAAAGGTGATATAGACACTAGTAAGAGGAATCGTTAGAAACGAGTGGTGGGCATCTCACCTTAACAAATTTCCTCGAACATTAGATATTCAAAGTTCTCAGATTCTCTTCTGTAAAAGGGAATCTTTAGTAATTCGTTAATTACATCTCGATGAATAAAATTGTCCCATTGAAGATGGTGAAAAAAAATTGCTTATTCGTATTATCGATTTATCAAAATTTATATGTTGCAAGACTTAACATCCAACTTTTAGCTCATAAAACTCATCAATCTTACTCAATAAAGTAGTAAGACCAACATAAAACTCATATACTCAAGAAAAGTAGAATTTTAAAACAATGAAAATTTGGTTCTTTGATATTATAATGCCATGATATTTAGTCCAACCAAAACCCCGGCATAGCAGAGAAGGTGAAAATGGTGCATTATCTTTCAGTTTGAAAGAGACCATGGATTTCTGCATGCATGAGAAATTTCTCCTCAATGATACACTTATCATTAACGCGCAATGTTGCAGGTGTGGGAGGTGCCACTAGGAGCAGAGGTGATTGCCTATTCTGAGAAAACTGGAGTGGAGATGTTTGCCATTGGGGACAACATTTTGGGCATCCAAGGTCACCCAGAATACACCAAAGACATTCTTTTTAACCTTATAGATCGCCTCCTCAGAAGTAACTGTATAGAGGTAAAAACATGTTAAATTTTCCGCCAACTACTGTAATTAGATATGGCATCACAGCAATCACAAATTCTGAAACCTTTGGTCGAATGTTGAATGACAAACAGACGTCTTTTGCTGAAGGAGCAAAGGCTACATTGAAGGAAGCTGAGCCCTGTAAAGAGTTTTGGGAGAAGCTCTGCAAAAGCTTCCTAAAAGGGGGAAGCTTGTAATGGCCATGACATTTCTTGCTACAGTTTCGTTATGGTATTATAGATGTTCTGTGTCTTCAATCAAGATAGTGTATAACAAAGCCTCACGAGGCATGGGTAGGTTTAATGATAGGAAAAACTAATGATGTAATAAGATTTTAGGTGATATAAAAGCAAGTTTTCTCATACAATTCAAAGCCCAGCTGGAATATCAAATTAAGACTCTAGATTTGGTGCAAATGGTAGCTTGGAAGCGCAAGGCCAAGAACTTCGAGATCTTCGACCTGGGTATTCCATTGGGTATACTGAAAATATTCGAAATTCAAATACAGAACTGAAACTTCCTTCAGTTAATGGAGCTTGCAAGTTTACATTAAGTGTTATGCTAGTCCCAGTGCACAATTGTCTAGGAGAATATTTCTTTGTATTTAACATTCCTCGCTGTTTTTGTCTAGCTCCCACCGACTTCTCTCATTGCCTGCTTTTGAAAGCTGTCATGTCCATTCGAAAGTAAAGCTGTAGTGTGGGAGACAATCTCTGAAGTACAAGAAAGAAAAGAAAACTCTGCTATTTTTTGCGTGCTTGTGTTTTTGAATTTGCACTCATACTACTCCAAGTTCAATGATTTAGCCATTGGCATGATACACTCAATTGTAGACGCAACGTCCCGAATAGATTCTGAATCGGACCGACATGACTATTGTGGCCAGGAACAACGAAACCCTCTCATTTAATATCTACACATTCAAGGCAAGAAGCTTACATATCTATGCAGTTGTCCAGGCTAGGAAGCCCCTAGTTGCAGGGGAGAATGGAATCCTGAATACATTGGCTGGCTTTACACCAGGCCTAGTCTTGGGCAAACTAAACAATACGTGTGTCACCATAATGACTTCGTACTAGTGCCTATTATCCAGTGAATAATACCATACCAGCATCACCACTTAGTCCCGGTGAACAGTGCGATACTAACGTCACTACAAGGCAAATGCTATAATCCAGGCATCACGACCTAGTCCCAGCCTCCCAAGTGAACATTCCAATAAGGTGTCACCACCCCCACCATGAGACATCATCTTCATTTAGATCACTCCTTGTTCTACAAGCCAAAAATATGACAGTCAGGATCATTCAATGAATGTGAATTTGGATTATGATTCCTATAATGAGACTCCACCGTGATCATCCAAATGAGGAAGTCATGGATGAACCGTTTTGGCTGGAATAAAAGGAGTCTCTTAGTTCTTGGCGAACAGAACTAGACGGTGATAATAACCACCTCTAGGTCACATCATGGCAGTAGAGAATCCGATACCCAACAATCCAAATCATCCATATCAAGATCCATGTTAGCAATATAACAAGATATCCCAACCTCCTTCATCTGTTCGCACAACATCTCATAAACCTCTTCAACTTGTGGGTGAGACCGATCTTTGGCATTGAATGAGTGGACCTGATTTTTCACTTCAATCCAACTCAAACCAGGTACTTCCTAAGACCTCTTTCCCTCATCACCCTCTTGATCATAACTAGTTCACTCCACCTGTCAAAGCCAGCATACATATTTGATAGAAGAACATAACTAGAGTGTTCTTCAGGTTCAATCATTACCAGAAGCCTTGCTATTTCAATTGCCTGCTCAATATCTCCATGAATTTAGCAACCACCTTGCAAAATTTTCCACACTATAGCATGTGGTTCAAATGGCATTGATTTGATCAGTTGATTTGCCTCATCTAGACAGTCGGCCCGACCAAAAAGATCAACTCCACAAGCGTAGTGTCCCATTTGAGGAGGGATTCCATATATAGATTCCATTGACGTTAGATGCCTTGTACCTTCCTCTATCAAGCCAATGTGACTACAAGCTGAAAGAATAGCAACAAAGGTTAAGTGACTACAAGTATGATTGAGATGCAATCTCTTTGGATGCCCACAAATCTGTGTGGCCCCAATGACAATTTCCATCCCCAGAATTCCCATGTCCTGCTCGCTTTGATGCGGCTATTTCACGAGGCAAAGGTTGGAGGGGCCAAACAGGTGGTTGTCCGGGGCACGGGGTCACTGCTTCTCTAGTTCCTGTATGTGGATGATCTCGGGGACGCAGTGGTGTTTTTGATGGAGAATTATTGTGGGTTGGAGCATGGAATGTTGGGAGTGGGAAGAAGGTTACTCTCAAAGAACTGGCAGAGCTTGTGAAGGAGGTGGTGGGGTATGAGAGGCAGCTTGTGTGGTACTCAACAAAGACAGATGGGACACATATGAAGGTTATGGATGGTTCAAAGCCGGCTGGGCTGGGCTGGGGTGGGTGCCAAAGATATCACTCAAGGAAGGCCCTACAGACACATATAGCTGGTATTTGGAGCATTTGCAGCAGTAATGGCAGGTGATTAATTGTGTAATTTTCATTTTTGAAATTTTGTTGTGCACCATTTATCACCATCTTTCTTCGTTTGTGTTCTCAGTCAACATTATACTGAATGTTATGACATGTGAGGGAAAAGTGTTTTCAATTTATCATTTTCTGAGTGATATTATTATTCTGAATTTATCATGATGCTTTTCTTTTATGAGTGGGCTTCATAGAAACATTCCTTTTTCTTGTCCTTTTGGATTCAAGAAATAGTTATCATGGAAAATGGAAGTGCAGAGATCTGTTACCCTTGTAACATCAAAAGAATGAGACGATGACAGCACAAGGCAATCTTCATTTGCTTATGCGGGGATTTTCTCTCTAAAGCGTTTTTTTTTCCCCGAGAAGAAAGTGTGGTTTTTAAGTGCTGAGGTCTTGCTGCAATTTATATGTGATCGATGAAAATTCCTTTTAAGGAGTCTTGAACATGTTGTGTTGTAACTAATGGATGATTATACGTCCTGAAAGTTGTGAACGGTAAATGTCTTAGTCTCAACGTTGTGGAATCTGGCTCAAATTGTTTGTTTACTGTTTGAGTGTGTTTATTTCATTCCATGTCATTTGAGTATCTGAACTAAGTTTGTCTTCTAAAGATCAAAGTCATGCGTTATGCGAAATCTTGCTATGTAATTTACCAGTATTACTGTGTTGTATCATTTTAAAGAGTGGGATTAAGCTTTTCAATTATGAGCCCTGCCCGCCAATGTTGTCAGTAAATTCTGCTTTCTTTTCGTTCTTTACTCTGCTGCATCAGTCGGATAACTTCTTCATCCGTTTGGTCAAAAGCTAGCAATTGGTGCTTCATTAGCCATTAGATATGTCACAACCTTCTCTATTGCAATGCCATTATCTAGGATATCAATCCTCCAAAATATCTTTAAAAGAAGAGCGAGAAGTCCATGTCACTGTGAACGACAAAACTGTCATCAATCCTACGATCATATCAGCCGATTATGGGTGCAGAAGATTATCCTTGACAAAAACAAGAACATTCGGCATTTTGGCTTTGTTGGGCAGTAATGACGAGTCCTAACTCATGATACAACCTCAAGATGCACGCGCGGTTGTGATGTTCTTGGCTAAATCTCAGCTACAAATTTTTGTTTGGAATACAGCTTTGAATAACACCAATTTTCCCATTTGGTATTTGCCGAGTCAGGAGTTCCTTTTTGAGCTTTTGAAATTATACCTATTAACTCAATATTACGACCATATCGTCTTTCAATCATATTCGTCAGTATATATCGGTTTAGTCACTCTAGAAAACGTGTCATATTTATCGTACTTTGATAATATCGAATGTTCATCGGTAATTATGACGACCTGGGTTGGCAAAATAGACTTCCGAGGTACATGCTCCCTCAAGTAAAATTATTCTTTATTTTTTTGTATTTATTAGCTATAAATATATTGCTTTTTATACTTTATTTTGGCACATTTAATACAAATAATATTATATTGTTAGGGTGTGTTAGAAAGTAATAAAACTTTTGGACGAAAAAATTTTAGTATAAAAGTTTTAAAATTGAGAAAGAATGATGCGATATGATAAAAGTATATTATATTGCTAGGGTGTATTAGGAAGTAATAAAATTTTTGGATGAAAAAATTTTAGTGTAAAAGTTTTTAAATTGAGAAAGAATGATGCGATATGATAAAAATATATTACATTGCTAGGGTGTATTAGGAACTAATAAAACTTTTGGATGAAAAAAATTTTAGTATAAAAGTTTTTAAATTGAAAAAAAATGATGCGACATGATAAAAGTACCAATAAAGAGTAAAAAAAAAACAAAATAGATAAGCAGTTTACGGGCAATTGTATTAAAATGATTGAAAAGTTAAATATTATATAAGAATACGTAAAAAATGATTAGAAAATAGAATATTATTAAAAAGTTTTGATTTTAAATGTTTTGGAGTTAAAACACATGCCCGGTTAATGAAGAAAAATTTATGATTCTCACTTCTAGGGGTTGATAATATGATTGTAGCCCAAGGCTACAGCCCCACTATTGTAGGAAAGGTCTTTTCTAAAAGCCCAGAAAATGAATTTGAATCCGGAGCAAAAGTGACCACTCATGGGAGGAACAGTTTATTAACAGTTTATGATCTATACATAGTTTTATGGTCTAGAAACATCTCTTCTCTAGCCACTTGAGTAGGCCAGCATTCATGGCATTGGCCATCAGTCATTGCCTCATTGGGTAGACCCACATTCATCGGAAATCGGTCATCAGCCATTGGGTAGACCCAGCATTCATCAGACATTGATCCAGATGTGTTTGGTCTATGCAATTGTTGTTACGATATGTGGCGCCCCCGATCCGAGGCTCCACATAGTCCTTACTCCGGGGTCGAAAGGGGTTGGTAAACGTGACTCAGGATT
>JAXCLR010000092.1:11576899-11598174 GCA_035584095.1 Annona squamosa | reverse complement strand
ACCTTTGCAGCAACGTAACTTGGATCTAAAGGATTCTTCCATGCCAACAGATGCTTAGCCAATCCAACGGGAGAGAAAGAATTCCCAGAAGAAGACAAACAAGCAACAGGACAAATCACGGGTAATGCGCTGACAACAACCCATTCAAAGGGGTAAAGGCACGAAGATTTTAAGCAGCTGCAAATCTGGGTCAAGGAATTGCATCCGTACCCGAGCAATCTGAAATTTCAAGGTACCATGAAAGAAAAGATGAACCGAAAGAAGTCAACGAGAGAAAATGAGAAATCCCTGAAAACGCGCTGCATCAACCCATTTGCAGTGAAGGACGAGTAAGGGGAGGAAGACTTAGACCTGCACAGACGAGAAATCGCGCAAAAATGGGAGAAATACGGACGAGTCCACGAAATGAGAAGTTTCTGCCCGCTAGTCGCGAAAATGAAGAAGGACGTCGACTGACCTAAAAAGTTTTTAGGTCTATATATAAAAAACTTTCACAACGCCCCTATGCAGAATTTTCAATTGCCAAACGACCTACAAATGATCAAAGCATTACAAGGGACGTCAAGAACAAAGACTTTACAAGATCTATGCCCTGCAAAAGCAACATACCATACAGACACATCCCCTCCAAAAAAATGAATTGGCATTCACATGGCGTTACAACCAAAAATGAGCATACAAACATTCAGATTTACAAAAATGCAATTCGGCCAAAAAGATGAAGAAAGGTCTTCAAAACATTCCACCAGCAACCCGAGCAAGATCGTCGCCATCCGAAGCCTTGTGGCGACCGGCCGAGGAGGTTCTCACCGCCGAAACTCTAGCCGTTGAAGATGAAGTCTTCTTGCTTTCTCGGGAATCTCGATGAGTATGTTCACCGATCCACCCGGCTCATTATGGCTAAGCCATACTACTCTATCCCAAGGACATAGGCTATACTCCTTCCTAGAAGACGTTTTGGCAACTGCAACATAAAAGACGACGGGTCAACACAAGACAATAAGCAACATAACAAGCATCATGCCCCGAGCAAAATCATATAAGGTTAGTTTACACCTCCATTTCAAGCTTGTAAAAATCAAACAAAAAAAGAAGAGAAAACAAAAAAAAGGAGCAAAAGAGAAAACAAAAAAAGAAGCAAAAGAGAAAACAAAAAAAAGAAGCAAAAAAAAAAACCCTCACCGGAAGGTAGACCGGAAGGAAGCCAAGCAAACGGCACTCACCACAGAAGACGAATAGAAGGTAGCGACAACCGCAATCTCAGCCGCTGCCGGAGAAGAGGAAGAAGGCCGGACGCGAAGAAAAAAACCCAACAGCGACGGCCGCAACCCAGCCGCTGCCGGAGAAGGAGAAGAGGGTCGGGTGCAACGACAACGGCCGCAAACTCAGCCGCTGCCGGAGAAGGAGAATAGGGCCGGGTGCAACGGTGACAGAGAAGAGAGCCGGACATGGAAAAAAGAAATCCGGAGCAGCAGCCGCTGCTGGAGAACAGGAGGAAACCCAGAGCAACAGCCACAACCGCCGGAGAGGAAGAAGGCAGCAGCGACGGTATCGACGGCGACCACGACGAATTCGCGGCGGCCGGACGTGAGGAAGACAGCGGCAACCCTAGAGGCAATGGCGCCGATCTTCGACGGCACCGGCAGTGAGGAAAAGATGGTCGACAGCAACGCTGGCAAACAGCGATTGTCTCGACAGCAAGGGCGGTTGCCGGACGCCGTGGAGAAAGCGGCGGTGGCGGCGAAACAGGCGCACAGTGACGACGGTGGCGAGGAGAGAAACAGGGAACGACCAGGAAGGGGCCCACGGTTGAAGCCCTAGAATTGGAGAAATTACAAACGGCCCCCAACCGCTTCACAAAACTGTAAAAAATTCCCTCTCGAGGAAAAAACGCAAAAAGGCCCAACAAGTTTCCCAATTTCACAAGAAGGACCAACAAAAATTTTGCAAAAGGCCACTCCAGATTTCAACAACATGCAGAAAGGCAGCCACAAGTTTGTGAAAATTGCAGAAGGAACCCAATGACCTGAGAAACCACTTAGGTCAGTGGGGTGTCTGTTACTTTGCCATTCACCGTCAAGACGCCTCTGGCAAAGGGGGGCAACTGTTGACACCCCTCCAGGGGCCCAAAGATGGATAAATTGAAATGGATTCCAAGCCCAACCCAATTCAATGCAAAAAGAAATTCAAGCAACTAAGCAGGTCATCCCGCACTCAGCCCACACGGAGCGAAGCTCCACCAAGCCTCAAAGCAGGCTCTTCAACATCCGGCCCGCAAAGAGCGAAGCTCCAGCCACCTCAACGGGCCCCTATAACGGCCCACCCAAAAGCCATGGGCTAAGCCAAGCTCTAGCCCCCCAAGCCAAGCTTATGGACTAAGTTCAAAACCAATTAAGAGGCCCAAAGCCCATGACTCCAACTCAAGACCAAGTCCATAGACCAAGTCCATGATCCCACTCAAGCCCAAGCCCATGGACCAAGTCCATGACCTCAAGGGAGCCCAAAGCCCACTCCACCATCTATAAAAGGAGGAGCTCTCCCTCTCATTCCACACACTTGAAGAGAAGCATCCCAATGGGAGGACGGGAGTCTGCAGCAACGCCCCCGGCATCCCGGCTTCCATGCTCTACGCGCTCCACGCCTCTCTTCTCACTTTCCCTTTTCCATCTCTCCCGTTCTCTTAAACTCTTTTTACTTTCCCCCTTTTACGCCGTGTAAACCGCCTCGGGTCGGCAGATTCCTCCATATTTGCTTCAACTCGAAGGCCGGAACCCGCTCTCTGTATTATTAGTGCCTTATTTCTTTAAATAGGGGTCGATCTCCATCTAAAGATCGGTGGCAACTCCATTTTCTTTGTTTTCTTGTGTACGTCTTTGAGCTAACGTCTTGTCTTAGCTGTTATGCTGCCGAAATCCCGAGAAAACGCCCATATCCCAATTTTTTCTAAAAACTTTGAGGCCTAACTCATTTTACCCCGTGTGAATGCAGGAAATCTAAGCCCACGTTGTCATTCAACACGATCCACATCTCCAAGGCCCGGGAAACCCATTCCGAGCCCATCGTAGCGCTCCCGGCAGGTGCTACAATATTTTTTTTGAAATTTTTTTACATGACTATTAATCTAAATATATTTAACATATATATCAATTTTACTTTTTCTTTGAAGATTTTTAAATATTTTTTAGATTTTTTTAAAAATCAATGGCATTTCCATAATTTCAAATTTCTAAAACTGTGGCTGATTGTAAAAAATTCAAAAAAAAATATAAAAATCTCTAAAATTGGTAAAAATTAATATACGTATTAAATACACTTAAATTAACAGCTATAAAAAAATTTTCAAAAAAAATGAAAAAAAAGTTAAATGCACTGGATGCATAGGATCGGAATCCTTTATTACCAACCTATTTATCTAACCCACTTGTTAACAAATTAGGGTTAACTTTTACCAATCTTTTAACACATATCACAATCCATTTAACTATTTAATTTAAATAAATAGTAAAAGATTAACCATTACCAATTTGTCAACTCGGATATTGATATGGTTAACCTGACCAACCCGTTAACTTGCTAACAATCAATTGCATTAATATATAAATGAAATATAATATTTTCATGTTATTTGCTTTGTAAATATATAGTGAAAATTTTAATAATGGATGCATCGTGCTCTATTTTGGGTGATTTATTTATTTTATTTTATAGTGGAATTATTTTTTTTTACATTTGTGGATGAAAATTACTAAATAGACATACAACCTATTAACAACCTGCTAATTTGTACGTTTATTAACTGAGTTATAAATGGATTGGAGTTGAAATTTTGTAAATAAACAAAATTAAAGTTATCATTAAGATTACACTCTACCATGTCTATCTTGATCCATTTACACCTCGAATACATAGAAGCATTTTCCTTATTTAAAATCAATTTTCACTTTATTCGCTTGATGCAGATATAATATTATCCTTCTAATTAATTTTCTTTCTACTTCCATTTCCTTTTCTCAACTGAACGCTGACAGTGGGTATGAAGTCTAGGCTTGAAGACGGTCATTTTGGAATAAAAGTGGACCATTTTAACATAGCATCAAAGAGAGGCCGAAGCAGCCAGGACGGCCTTAGCGTTATGGTCGTGAACGACGGCTGCAGGTTGGCCCGTCTGCGTTTCGAACTTTGTCGGGGCGTGTATTCCCTGCAAAATTGTTGGTAAAGTTTTATTTTTATATTTATAGATGGGAGCTTGTGGTATATTATTTTTATAATCAGTGGACTGATATGTCATATGAAGATGTTCCGATGTACAGTATATAATGAAAATCAAAAAAAGAAAGGCCCAAGCTCAATTCACGTTGTGTTCGTGTTGTTTGTGTTTGCGTGTTACAACTTACAGGTCAAGAGAATTTTTGCTTTGATTTCAATTGAGCATATTCGCACGGCTGGTCCCATTTGATTGACGGCTGGAATCTACGTAAGAATTAATTAGAAATTCGCCACATGCGACGTTTGCATGGATGTACGAGAAACTTCCATGTTTTGGCACTTTTTAGCTAACCTTCTTTTACCATTGGAAACGGTACGCCCAGCACGTGTGAACACGCATCAGCCATCAGATGCTGTGGGCACCATTAAAAAACTACTTTAGTACTACGCCGAAGTAGGAGGTATTAAAGAATTCACACTGCTGCTATGACTGACGAGAGTATATTCAAAAAATCAAAATATGTGAAAATAGGGTTTAATTACAAATATGAACAATTCATCACAAGCTCTATCCATACTTATGGATATGATCGTATGTTTAGAAAAATCGCATGGACGACACATATTTTATCTTTAATTTCAAGTGTAACAACACCTAATTATTAGGTTTTATTACATAATAGGGCAAAATTTTTTTGAAATGACCAAATTGCTCTTGTTATTTCTTTTGAAAGGGGTTGTTAGGTTTTATTACATAATAGGGCAAAATTTTTTGAAATGACCAAATTGCTCTTGTTATTTCTTTTGAAAGGGGTTGGTGGGAGTCCACTGCAGCTCTGAGGCAAAATCTGCTTTGGAATTTTTATTTTTTATTTTTTGGGATGAGAAATCTGCTTTGGATTTTAGTATGCTGCTTTTATATCATTTTGTTGATGTTTTATAATATCTAATTACAACAATTATCGATGATCTCATTTTTACTTTTACTAAGGGTAGTTTATAATTTTTACATTATTTTAACCGTTAACCTAACGACATTTGTTTGATTTAAAATTAGGACTAAAATTTGCGGTCATTTGTGTCATTTTTCTAAATGTATAATTATATACTCATATTTATAAATATCAATACGCTTACGGAAACATCTTTGAAGAAAAATCAAAAATAAAATAAAAAATGAATATTGTAATTTAAGTATATGTACAACATATTATACATAATCATTCCTCAATAGTAAGTGATCTACACATGCATTGAAGAATGCAATAATTTTACGTATTTATTTTTTATTATTAAAAATCATATTTTTAAGAGATTAAATGACTTAAATGCCCATAAAATTGATTTTTTTAAGAATAAAAAATAAATATACAAAGGTATTATAAAATGGAGTTATTCCCAAATATACCCACTACATTTGGCCTTAATTCCAAATGTGTCCACTACGTTTGCATGTAATTTTAGAAATGCACATTTCATGAGCTAAAGCCATTAGAAAACATATGAAATTACCAATACGCCCTTCAAATTTAGAACATAATTGAAAAAATCGAATGTTATAACTCACTAATGCCCTAATCACATATAAATTCTAAATTTAAAGCACATTAATTTTATTTTTTATTCATTTCATCATTTATTATTTCGTAATAGGGGTATTTTAGATATTTAATAAAATTTAACTAATAGTTTTTTATGGAATGAGCATTTTTGGAAATAAATGCAAATGTGGTGGCATATTTGGGATTTCGATCTTTTTGTTGATGTTTTATAATATCTAATTACAATAATTATTGATGATCTCATTTTTACTTTTACTAAGGGTAGTTTATAATTTTTACATTATTTAACTGTTAACCTAATGACATTTGTTTGATTTAAAATTAGGACTAAAATTTGTGGTCATTTTTGTCATTTTTCTAAATGTATAATTATATACTCATATTTATAAAAATCAATACGCTTATGGAAACATGTTTACAAAGAAACAACAAAAATAAAATAAAAAATGAATATTGTAATTTAAGTATATGTGCAACATATTACACATAATCATCCCTCAATAGTAAGTGATCTACAATGCATTTAAGAATGCAATAATTTTATGCTATCAAAAACGAAGAGTGAATAATTATAAGATAATCAATGATCATCTTATCTTGGCCTTGGCAGTTGGTTACACATCCTAATTTATGAGGCAAAGATTCAAAGTTTCAAGGTTGTCTCCCACTCAATGTAATAAAAAATAATCGTCTTATCTTTAGGATATTTGACAACCAAATTAAACATTAAGAAGAAATCATGCAGGCATATGGGTCAAACTAGCTAGTTAGTTCCACCAATGAGCTAGGAAATAAATAATTGTACCAATCTATAGAAATCTTTTGGTTCGATGAATTAATGGATAATTTATCAAATCCAACACATTTATTATGTTTATTATACATACAAACCACAAAATTAATCTTAAAATGAAAATTTTAAAAGTATTTTCTTTTAATTAATTTTATTTTTGAGTTCATCATAACTTTTATCAATATAGTATCGATATCGGTAGTTAAATTTATTTTTAAGCACAATGGATAATTTGGATTAAATCAAAGAATAGGAATATTTCCTTAAGTTTCTAAGGAATTGGATTCCCAATAAAGAAAATGGTAAAAGAGTAATAACATCGACAGTGTGTATGTATATATATACAGAGGGTTATTTTTGTGCAGCATAATTGCACCGTAACAGCAGTGCAGTTGCCCAAAAATGAGCCCCACATATATTAAAATGTAATAAAATTTTATGCAATCATTTATTCATATATAAATCATATTTTAGACGATTTAAATGTTGAAAAAATCACTTTAAAGTTATTATTTACATCAAACTATTTTATTAGGTTAAATTTGTACCATTTTCAGATGGGGTCCATACATATCCGTTGGGATGAAAATTAATATGGTAATAGAATATATTATTTTAAATACAATGAGTGGTGTAAATTATGATTTTATCATCATATGTGGCCCATTTCAATGTCATTGCACCGTAATTTCAGTGTAGTGATACTACACTTGAATATTTTCCATATATATATATATATATAATTATAGAATAGATGAGGTGCACTTATTTAGATAACAAAATATTTTTCAAATGTAGCAGCCGAAAGATCTTGGTGGTCCACAAGCAATTATTAAATAATGGATTCTAAATGAACTTTTTGACAAATTACAAATATACCTACAAGTGTTGCCTCTAGTTTCAAATATATTTACATTGTTTTAATAATTTCAAATATAACTATATAGTTTACCTAAAACTCCATTCATACTCATGCCCCAATGTGAAATGATAAATATGCTTAAGAATTAATTACGATTGTAAGCTAAAAATTCATATTGAAATGAACCCCAATACTTTGCAATTATACAATCATACTTTTACAACTATAAAATTAGCATTGAATATGAATTTTTAGCTATAGAATTTTGATTCAAACTTAAGCATATTTGTCATTTCGTACAGAGGAAGACATATAAATGGTATTTTGTGTAAATTACCTAGGTATATTTAAAATAATTGAAACATTATACATATTTGAGATTGCCTAAATTTATTTTACCAAAGTAATGAAAGGTTGAAGGGTGATTTTCATAATGCAAGTTCCTAAGACCCACGAGCCTTATTGGTAATCAGGTGAAGAATGATACCCTCGCAAAAAGAAAATATATATTTTTATAATTTCAAAAATAAATAATTTCTACTCTGTTTAATAAACGCATGCATCCAAATTTATGATACACGCAGCCAAACCAAGCTACATTTAACGTCAATTTTCAGAGCTTTTCACATGAATCCAGGACCTTTAATTTCCATTTTCCGGACAGTCGTTATTTGGTAAATAGTCCTTGATTCATATATATGTGATATATCAATAGGTAATTAATAAGAAAGATCCAAATCAAGTAGTTTGACTTTGAGAGGCAAGGACAGCCAAGTGCTCGATAGTAAACCGAGCAGGAGCACCGAAACTTCTTGTGCGCATCTTCACATCCATGGTACCTGAAGAGTTGACGTAGGACGCGTAAAACCCATAAAAGAAAGCTAGAAATGCAACCTCAAACTTCCATGCAATTGGTACTAGGGCACCATCGGCAACTAAAAATTGCAACAGAGCTAACTTTCGTTGCAAATGAGTCATAACGCAACGATTATAGACTTCGTTGCTGTTGTTCAAAAATGACATCACATCTGCAATTAATTACATTCTCGATATTAATTTTTTTGCTCTAACCTATAGTTCTTAATTAGCAATGAAATATATCGTTCCAAATAAATTAAATTAATAATAATTACTCGTTCATAATCTTTTAATTTAACAATAATGATATTGGGAATGATCTCATGTAACAAATCCTTGCATAGGACCTTATATATAAGTCCCATGCACTTTGACACAGTAGATGCTCTCATGTGTATCATTCCTCTACTTATATTTATAATATTGATTAATATAAATAAAATAGAAATAAATTTAGAGATAATAAAATATGTAATTAAATCTTACTTGATTTGATTATTATAAATAATAGAATAAAAATAAGATTTGTATAAATGGAAAATACTTATTAACATATTATTTTATTTATTAAATAATTTATTATTATATATGTGAGTGAGATGGGCACATACATGAATGAAAAGGGAAATTGTGGCTGATAGTTTTTCTCCCTATGCTCATTCACACGTGAATGTCCACCTAACGCTATCTCCAACGTGCATGAATTTAGGAGCTTGATTATATACATTATGATATATTTTAGGCTAAAATAAAAAATTAATTTATTTTCACAATTACTTACATATTTTTTATTTTTCTTCATAAACATGTTTTCTTTATGTATTTAATCTATATACCAAATTTTATCAATTACAATGCTTTAACGTATTTATTTTTTATTTTTAAAAATCATATTTTTAAGAGATAAAATAAATTAAATGCCCCTAAAATTAATTTTTTAAGAATAAAAATAAATATTCAAAGGCATTATAAAATGAGGTAATTCCCAAATATACCCATTACGTTTAGCTATAATTTCAAATGTGCCCACTACGTTTCCAAAATCCTAAATATACCCACTACGTTTGCATGTAATTCTAGAAATGTACATTCCGTGCAGAGAACATATGAAATTATCAATATGCCCTCAAATTTAGAACATAATTGGAAAAATTGAATGTTATAACTCACTAGTGTCCTAATCACACATGAATTCTAAATTTAAAGCACATTAATTTCATTTTCTTTTTATTCATTTTATCGTTATTATTTCGCCATAAGGGTATCTTGGGTATTTAAAAATTTTAACTAACGGGTTTTTACGAAATGAGCATTTTTGGAATTAAATGCAAACGTAGTAAGCGTATTTGGGATTTTGAAAATGTAGGAATATATTTGAAATTAAGGTCAAATGTAGTGGGTATATTCGGAAATAACCCTATAAAATAACAAAACTTGGCATATAGACTAAACATATTTAGAAAATTATGTTTATGAAGAAAAATCAAATAAAATAAAGAATGTTTTGTTTTAGCTTCCCTCTCTATTGTCATGCTTCATTATATTGCATCATTGGAAGGTAGAACCACATATGAACAACGTAGCTTATGGATCTCATAAAATAGTGAAATTAATATTTTAAAATAATCAAAATTATATTAAAAATTATTAATTATCAATTGAACTTATGAATAATTCATTGAAAGTAATTAATGATATTGAATCATTTAATTAGATGAATAATATATCAAGACAATTGAATGATTTATGCACAATGATTATGAATAAACTGATGAAAATGAAAAATCATTTAGAACATTTATACCATTACAATAATTAGCATCTAATAATTGCATGCTACTATCATTTTAGAGTGCAAGACTTGGAGGCAGATTAACCCATGACCCGCCTTGACCCTATTTTATATGGCTGCTGATACAGTGCACCCAAGTAGGGGTGTTAATGGTCATGGTCAACCCGTCAACCTACTCGTCCAACCCATTTATAAATGGGTTTGAGTTGGAATTTTTGAATAAACGGATTATGATCCGCCAACCCTTTTACCCATTTAATTAAATAAATGGATTAGGGTTAAGATTTTATAACTCGTCAACTCATTTAGTAACTTATTTAACCTATATAACATGTTCAACCTATTTAACTCGCTTAACTTATTAAAATTATATATATACACATGTAAACTCCTTGGTTATTTTTCCTCTCTAAGTCTTCCTCAAGTCACCTAATTTTCATTTTTCCACTGCTGCCCCAATTCCATTTTCCCGCAGCTGCTCTATTTTTATTTTCTGTACGCCAAAAATACCCTCTCGTCTCTTCCTGTATAATCATCATTTACTAGGGTTTAGCTTTCAGGTTATTTGCTATACAACCTGTTAACAACCCACCAACTAATTTATTAAATGGGTTGTAAATGAGTTAGGGTCAAAGTTTTTTAAATGAGTTAATAAACGAATTAGGATTGAGATATTTCAGATGGGTTGGGATTAAGATTTGGCTCTTACCAGTCCAACCCGATATGTTAACACCTCTACACCCGTGTGCACTTAACTTCATTACACCTAGGTTTTTTAACCTATTTTAAAATTTTTTTTATACAACTGTTAATCTAAGTGTATTTAACATATGTGTTAATTTTTACCTTTTTGAAGTATAATTACCTAAAATGTCACTAATTTTTAAAAATAAAAAATAAATATCTAAAATATTTCAAAAATGGTAAAAATTTATACACATGTTAAATACACTAAGATTAACAGTTAAATAAAAATTTTTAAAAAATAAAAAAGGATTAAATGCAACCGAGTGCATTTAGCCTCCACCCATTTTATACCTGCGCTGGTGGGAACCTAATCCAGTGCACCCAGGTGCGTTCAGCCTCAATGCACCTAGGTGCACTGCACCTATTTTTTTTATTTTTTTTTGAAAATTTTTTCATGAAGCTGTTAATATAGGTTTATTTAACATATATATCAATTTTTACTATTTTTGGAGATATTTAGATATTTTTTTAGATTTTTAAAAAGCAGTGGCATTTTCGGTAATTTATGTTAAATAAACATAGATTAACCATTGCATAAAAAATTTCAAAAAAAAAAAAAAAAAAATAGGTGCAGTGCACCCGGGTGTATTGAGGCTGAACGCACCGGGGTGCACTGGATTAGATTCTGCGCTGGTGATGGTTCTTTGCCCAGCGGGACAAGGACAGGTCGCGAGGTTAGCAGATTTTTAAATTTTAGGGTCAAGGTGGATCTATCCTTACCCGGACCTCCTCATACCCTCACTAATCCAAAGATGCTGCTTACATACAAGGAAAATTTCCCTGCGTACCCATGACATTTGACTCTTATTCTCTTTGTATTCATGACATTTCGAAAATTCCCGCCACACACATTTCGCCTCCAATTCCCCGTACACCCACGCCGTCACATTCGCTCCAAATCCAACGTCAAACTGCATGCTAAAAAGTCGATTTTACCCCTTAGAGCATGCCTGCCATGCAGGGATGGAAGCCACAAGCCATCATCTTCTCCATTTGGATCACTGCTCCATTTCCAACGGTGAGGCAGGGAGAGATTTGTACTGTAGAAGATAGGATATCCATCTTTCAGATGAGAACAACGATTCCGATGGCCTGGGTAGCTTTCAACGCCACGAAGAAGTGACCATGGTTGGTAAGGGGACGAAGGACAGTGGGTGAAGATCTTGGATTTTTGACTTAGCCAGAATCAAGCTTGTTGTTGAAGAAATAGC
Organism: Annona squamosa; assembly: GCA_035584095.1. NCBI lineage: Eukaryota > Viridiplantae > Streptophyta > Magnoliopsida > Magnoliales > Annonaceae > Annona > Annona squamosa. Next base: position 11,586,143 of record JAXCLR010000092.1, on the reverse strand, counting down.
AAGCAGATCTACAATGAAGATCTTGGATTTGCTTAATAGTGGGTGAAGTGGATTTAGTTGTCTTCATGCAGCTCGACAGTTCATATTTCGTGTCTAATATTGGAGATTTCGATTCGGGTTTTCATCAGAGCAGAGCTTTTAATCTGTTTAATTTTCCGTTGAAAACATTAAAAAAGTCAGTATCAAGTAACAACCTTAGGAGTTCTACTCATGAATTTTCGACGGGTGTTGAAGAATGCAGTGGCGGCACCGTGGAAGGTCCGGTAGATGTGGCGATCTTCTAGACAGTGCTCGTGGGCGGCTTCGGAATCGCGAATGAGCAAACACAAGCAATTTCGTTTTCTGTTGAAAACATTAAAAACTGGTATTATGCAGCAACCTTAGGATGAGTTTTGGTCGTGAGTTTCTAGCCAGTGTTGAAAAAGGCAGTGGCAGCAATGAGGAAGGATTGTAGGTGCAGCGATTGAATTTGGGGCATTCTTCAAATCCCAAAGGTGTGTTGAAGAATTCAGACTAGCCGACGGTGATTAGGTCAAGCATTGTGAACCAGCAAATAGAGAGCAATTGAATTTGAAGCTTGTAGGCAGCTTCAGAATCTGTTCGCCGGAGGTGGCGTCGGTTTTTTATCACATGGAAACAGCAGCATCAGAGAGCAATTGAATTTGACGAGGACAACTAGCGGGCAACAAAGAAGATGGAAGACGAGTGGGACCCACCTTCGGCACCACCTCCACTCCCAAAGGCGTCATCCACAGCCAACGTGGCGCCTTTTCCTCATCGACATATCGACCCATCCATGCCCCGATTCAGGTGCTCATCGATGACGCCTCACCCATGCCGCCACTGCTGCAGAAGATGGAGTGCCACGGCTTCCGTGTGAACCTCTCGAGGTCGCCCTCTCCAATGATAAATTTGGTCGCTTCGCCGCCGATACTCGATCCATTTTCTCCCTACGGCGGCTCCAGGAACAATAATGAAGAAAGACGAAAGTGACGACAGTGGCATGTTTGGAATTATGAAAAAAACGCTTGAGTGCGACGGCATTGGCATCGGAATGTGCTGAAACTTGCTTTCTCGTTAATCCGAACTCTTCGAATCCGAAAAATTCAACTTGTAAATATGACTGGGTTATTGTTTAAGTGCATCCGAACCCAATTTCTCATTTTATATTTATTATAAAATATATTTAAGATGTACTATTTAAATAATTTTTTTATATTCTTCATATTTTATGTTATTATATCTATATTTGAATATATGTTTGACATAATGTAATTTTATTATAAATAAAGTATATTATTTTTATTTATATTTATTTTTTATTTCTATAATTTACTTTACACTCATTAATTTTCTTCATTTATCTTACTTTTTATGTTAAGTTTTTTCTAAAAATATTATTTACATTACTATTTTAAAAAAGATATGTAGTTTGATTATATATTATTATGTTTATTTATATGATTTTTTATTTTTATTTATTCATATGAAATTCTAAATTTATTATTTTTAAATAAAATGTAAATTCATCAATATAAATTCTAATCCGAAACTCAACTCAAATTCAATTTTTAAAAATAAAGGTGGAGTTTAAATTTTACAAATAAAGTTCAGAGTTAGAATTATGGCAAGGTAAATTTAAGTTTCATGAGCCTAACTTGCACATCTGGGTATCCGAGGAATTAAGGTTCGAATGTCACGGGTGTGAAGGAAATTTTTAGAATATTACGAGTTCAACGGGAATAATAGTCAACTATAGTAGGTACGTGGGCAATTTTTCCTAGTTCGTAATCCCATCGTCTCCACGAGCCAGCGTCTGTCGTTCCCCATTGTCTCTGCCCCCGAGGATGCAAGATTTTTCCATTATTTATTTCCTTTTTTGATTTTTTTCTTTCAAGGTTCATTCATAGCAGGCGAAAGCCGGTCCTCACTCAGCACTGATCAGTGTCACTGTTTCTCTCTTCATACCTGCAAAATGATGTTATGGCATGTGAGCAGCAAGAAGATAAAGGGCTGCTGTCGCACCAAAGATTGGGGTTGCTTTGAAGGCAGATTGACCGCGACGCTAACTCTTTTTGCTCCCACATTGTTTATTCGCCGGTCCTGATTTGCATCCCTTTCTCCTTCCACCGGGATCGTCCGCACCTATCGTTTGTCCGCCTCTGCTAGGTCTGTGCTTTATCTCCGGTTTTGATTTCCCATTTCCATTTTCAGTTGGGTTTTATTTTTTGTTTCCGATTTCCTGCATCCATCTTCGGCCGATAGCATGTTTGTTTCCATTTCCCTATCTTTGGCTCTTTTCCAACAGCCATAGTCGATAGTCATTTCTGTTAGCCCTCTTAAATATGCCCCTTTTTTCTTTCCGTTTTCGCACTTCTCGTTTCCCTGTTCGAATGGTCACAGCCTCACATCCCTCCACTCCACCGACAACAATGGGAAAAAAATTAGGTTTGCAGCCTCACAGTCACAGCAAGTCTGAATGGTTTTTTCCTGCAAATGATTTTTTTAATGAAAATTTCCTGCAAATATTCGAATTCGTCATGTGTTAGTTTTTGGTGTGCATAAACAGAGTCATTGACAGAGTTGTGCTTTGATATCTTTGTGCATTGTGTGTGGTCTATGTGTGCATTATACTTGAGGATCTGCTTGCATTATATTTGAATTTTGATTCCTTGTATTTGAAATTATTTTTAAGAATTGAATTGGATATAAGAATATGAGTTTGAATATGGAGGAGAACATGCACATTGAGTAGTTCAAGCAACTAGTGGTTCAGTTGTGAGTAGAATTTTGAATGAAGTATGTTTCATTAACTTGTTCTCCTAAAGTTGAATAAATATTCATACCTTATTTAAGTACTGATGTTTTACTTTGACTAATTAGTAATAAGTCGAAATATACAATATTTAAATTTATCATAAATATGTTTTTACACTTGATAGGTTTATAAATTCTTAAAACCATTATACTTGACCCGCATTTTTTAGTCGACCCATTGTCTGATACCAATTGAAAGTTTGCCCGAAGACCTATTGAAAAAAGTGAGAGTTAAATAGACCTTGTCCAACTTGGTACAAAAATAAGGGTCAAATAAGATTTTTAAAAAGTAGGGTTAGAGTTGAGTACAACCTTGACCCATCCCAACCTTCCTTGATTCTCACCCATATATTATTTATGCAAATAAATAATAATATTCATTATTTTTTGTTTATTTTGTCCAACATTAATAAATGAAATATTTAAATTATATGACATATCCAAGGCACATGTCACTGCAATAAAATGGTGCAATTTATACCAAATAAATAACAATTATATGTTAATAAATACTAACTTTGTGTAACAATTTTAAAACATGTTTAAAAATGGTATGCGTGCATTGGTACGTGCGAGCAAAAGCAGAAAAACCCTCCTGTCCACCCACTCTTTTCCGCTCCCCTTCCTTCCCCTTTCTTTTTTATCTTTTTCACTTGAGAAGGGAAAATACACATATCTCCCACCCATTCCCGCCCTCATCTCTCTCCCTTTGCTATGTCCCTTCCCATGGCATCCCCTTCATTTTTTCCTCCCAAACCCCCCCCTCTCTCACACCCCCGCGCGCCACCCCCCCCCCCAAAAAAAAAAAAAAAAAATTCCATCCTCCTCCCCTCCCTCCTTTTAGATCCAATCTGTCTTAGGGTTGGAACGAACCCCATTCCGACCCCTTCTCTCTCTTCCTCCCTCCTCTCGAATCCAATCTTTCTTGCATTCTAGTTTCTATCGCCCCCATTCTCGTCTTCTTCCACCTCTCTGACTGGCTGTTTGCATCAAGCAATCACCACCCATCAAAGCTTTGCCTACTACACTGAACTTTGAAAGCAATCTCAATGAGCCTCTGCTCTATTTCTTTTGTCCGGGCTCTCAACCTTCCTCAGGTTTGTCTCTCCCTCTCCTAATTCCTGTCTGAGCGGAATCTCTCTTAGGTTTTTTCTCTTTCTGAGATTCCTATTTGATTCAGATCACTTGTGTGCTCTTATTCTTTGTGACATCCTTCTTTCTCATCCATTTGTATTTTTTCCAATTTGATTGTCTAAATTCTTTCTGATTATTAACTAATATTCAAACTTTTCAGGCCACTGCCATTACTTCAGATGGATAAAAAGAAAAAACCTACAAATACATTGTAAGATTATGTTTCACTCGTAGTGATAATTTTTCTCTTTTCACTGTCCATTTAATATGCCTTGTTTGGTAGCACAATGTCATCTTTTAGCTCTGCAAACAGGGGGGCTAAGATTGATGAACGGATTGCAGTATATGACTCGCAATATTAGGATCTCAACTTGTGTAATGGGATACTTGCTCTTTTGCTCATATGCTACTTTGCTGTTGCTTCACAATTCCTGCATATATCATATTTCTGCTGAGAAATATCTTACTTGATATCACTAAGTTTTAAATAACAAGAAGTTAATATTTTCCATCTTACTAGATTAACTTGTGTCTTATGCATGTCTTACTCAGTGGTTTTCATTCCTCCGAGGCTCGTATCACTGAGTTTATAATAAATTCTGCAAAAGTAAGTTTAGAAGGGTCTCATGAATAGATCACTTATTATTGTCATATCTAAAATGTTTGCTAAAATGTTATCCTGCATATGGAAAACAATCAAAAGGTAATTAAAGATATCTGAATATTAATTAAATAACTGTCTTCATCACAGCACAAATGCAAATGTGTTGGCCACTGACACTCATTTGCTTTCATGGCAAACATATTATGAAGTTGTGTTCGCTTTTGAAGACATACATTGATCATCTCAGTTGGACTACTGAAGCAAATAAATGTAACAAGGGACGCTAGTCACTATCTGTGGTACATGACCAGGTGGTGTAGAGGAACTTCTCTTAAATAACAAGAGATGTCACTTTCAGATTCCATTTTTATATACAAGTCCTTTATGCAAATCTACCAATTGTGGTTCGGTGCTGTGGTCTAAGTATCAAATTTTTTGGCCCACTCATCAAATAGTAGAATGTAATAGAAAGTTAAAAGCTCTAACCTTATATGCCACTTATGCTTAACATTCTTCAGTGGCTTTCTGCATAATCCTTTTAATCTTTTTATTGCTTTCATGCCCACATGGACATGACTCAACTATTGGATAGATTAGATAGGATTTGCTACGACTTGGCACGAATGGCTGGATCAGGGTCATGTGACAACTATGCCCCTTGAACTAACAAGCAAATTTGCACATGTTAGGAACTTCCTATGGGAGCAGGGAGAACAGGAGGGTATTGCATACTAGTAAAATCAACCTCTATGCTAGAACAAATAGAATTGTCCGACTGAGTGTTTTATGGGAGTATTGGTTAGTGATTGCTACTTTGTGTTATCACATAGTTTGAAGAAATAAATCACTTTGCACTGTCTAGTGCTGCAATTATATTGCATATTGTTTGAACTTTGAAAGATGGAGCATTTTATGGTGTCATATAATTTGAACTTTAAAGATGAAGCACTTTGAACCAAATATTTGGTATTTTTACCTATTCACTTTTATAGCTCACTTCTTAATTTGGAATTTCTGTGAGTGCACATGGTTATTCAGCTTAAAAATGATTTGATCTTCATTAAAAAAGTGCATGACTGCTAGTTCATGCACAAGCATGCTTGGACTGGAGTAGTTTTCCATGTTATAAATTTAGCCAGATCATCAAATCATTGGTTGCCTTTCTATCTGCTGTTTGATTAAGTTTGTTTAAACAGGTAAAAATATGGATATGTAATAAAAGGAAAATTGAGCTTGTGATTCCTCATGCTCTTGAATTTTTTTTTTAATGATGTGGTATCATAAATTTCTTTTTCACTCATGTTATATAATACATATCGGTTATGAAATTTCCTCATACTACTTTCCATTGGGCACACACATACTGATAGTAGTTATATTTCATTGTCATGCTTATTTTTTTTTAAGTTCATCATTTTTCATATGCTATTTAGTTTATACTTAATATTTTTCTTTATATTGGAGCAGAAAACTTGAAGTTGAAGCCGTCAAACCAGAATATTCACCGCCAAGATATCTAATGTGTTTAAAAAGGAATATTCAGTGACAGATACCTGTTATTCAACAAAGAGGTACTTCCTTCCACATCACTAATTCTTTCTATTAAGTTTTGCACCATAAACAACTACCCCATGATCTATCAAATACCAGGAGGAAATATCTAAAAAGCTGTTATGGTTTTGTGGGGGTTTGGGGGGTGAGGGGAATTGTAAAACCCTCATTTAATGTAAAAACTCCATCCCAGCTGTGGAGGAGATTTGAACCCTGGTCATCGGTCTGCCAACCGACTGGGGCCAAAAATGACAGAATTTGTATGTTTGAAAAAGCCCTAATTTCGTGTTTACCTTTATGTGATTGTGCTCTTTCCTTGGTTGCTGACATAACATGATGGCTTTTTGCTAAGCCCAGCCCATTTCCATCCACTTGTAGTAGAGATCCTAGCTCTCAAGGTTAGCGAGCTGGAAAAGCAGCATTGGCGGAAAGAATAGGCTCTGTATGCCTACTTCAAAGAACCTGTTATGGCCATCGCTGCCGCCCCTCTTCAGCTATCCTGTACCACCTCCAGATCACACCACACATCACAGCTGCAAAGTCCCACACACACGTTATTAAGACGGGAGCCATCGCAGACACATACACAGCCAACAACATACTCGTGTCATATGCAAGATGTGGACAGCTCACCTATGCCCACAATCTGTTCAAGGAAATTCCTCAGAGAGACACCGTCTCTTGGAATTCGATGATTGTAGGCTGTGCCAGAGTGGCTGACCATAATGCGGTGTGGGTGCTTTTGAGAGCCATGAAACTGGCTGGATTTGGGTTTGATGAGTATACTTTTGGAACCACTCTTAAAGTCATTGCTTGCATCAATCGCATTGGTTATGGGCGACAGATTCATTCGGTCATTATCAAGACAGGTTTTGAGCAGAATGTCTTCTCAGGAAGTGCCCTCTTGGACATGTATGCAAAATGTGACCAGATCGATGATGCTAATTTGGTTTTTCAATGCATGCGTGAACGGAATTCAGTATCATGGAATGCCATGATTGCAGGGTATGCTCAAATGGATGACTATCTTACTGCATTTTGCCTTCTTGGACACATGGAAAGGGCTGGTGTTGAGCCTGATGAGGCAACATTTGCTAGTCTACTGACATTGCTGGATGAACCCAAGTTCTTCAAATTGACAACTCAGCTCCATGCTAAGCTTGTTAAACAGGGCTTAGCGTCTGACACCATTGCTTGCAATGCAATCATCACAGCCTATTCAGAGTGTGGATCCATTATCGATGCAGTAAAGGCATTTGATGACATGGAAGATAGTCGAGATTTGGTGTCGTGGAATTCCATGCTGGCAGCTTATGCATTTCATGATCACAGAGATGATGCTGTTGAGCTCTTCATCACTATGCATGAGCTTGGCATTGATCAAGATATGTACAGTTATACTAGTGTTATAAGTGCTTGTTTTGAACAAGAACAACAAAGACTAGGAAGATCATTTCATGCGCTTGTAATAAAAGCAGGGTTTGAACATACAATCCCAGTTTTAAATTCATTGATCACAATGTATCTTAGGTCTGATGGTAAGACTATGCATGATGCACTAAAGTGCTTTGATTCCATGCAATTGAAAGACAATGTCTCCTGCAATTCAATCCTAACTGGGTTCTCACAGAATGGATTGTCTATAGAGGCTTTAGAGTTTTTTGGAGAAATGAGATCAGCTTGTCAGGAGATTGATCACTATGCCTTTTCTGCAGTTCTACGGTCATGCTCTGATTTAGCAATCCTCCAATTGGGTAGGCAGGTTCATTCCCTTGTTCTAAAGTTGGGGTTTGGTTCAAATGATTTTGTCGCTAGTTCACTGATATTCATGTATTCCAAGTGTGGGGTCCTTGAAGATTCAAGAAGGTCATTTGATGAAACACATAAAGAGAATTCAATTACATGGAATTCTATCATGTTTGGATATGCCCAACATGGCCAAGGCAACATCACACTTGACCTCTTCTATCAAATGCAAGAAAGAATGGTGAAACCAGATCACGTAACCTTTGTAGCTGTTCTTTCGGCTTGTAGTCACGTTGGCTTGGTAGAGGAAGGTACAAAGCATCTAAAGTCAATGGAATCTTTATATGGAATTCCTCTTCGGATGGAACACTATGCTTGTGGGGTTGATCTTTTTGGTAGGGCTGGCTATCTAGATGAGGCAAATAAACTGATCAAATCAATGCCATTTGAACCAGATGCTATGGTGTGGAAGACTTTGCTAGGTGCTTGCAGAATTCATGGAGATATTGAGCAGGCAATTGAAATAGCAAGGCATCTGGTAGTGATTGACCCTGAAGAACACTCTACTTATGTTCTTCTATCAAACATGTATGCTGGGTTTGAAAGGTGGAGTGAACGAGCTATGATCAAGAGGGTGATGAGGGAAAGAGGTCTTAGGAAAGTACCTGGCTGGAGTTGGATTGAAGTGAAAAATCAGGTCCACTCATTCAATGCTGAAGATCGGTCTCACCCACAAGCCGAAGAGATTTATGAGACGTTGTGGGAACTGATGGCGGAGGTTGGGATATCTGATTATGTTGCTAACATGGATCTCGATACGAATGATTTGTATTGTTGGGTACCGGATTCTGTACTGCCATGATGTGACCTAGAAGTGGTTATTATCATAATCTAGTTCTGTTCGCCAAAAAACTAATGGGCTCCTTTGATTCCAACCAAATCCATTGATCAATATGGAAAAGTTGTAATAAATAGGATAGTTATATTAAAGATGATTAAAATATAGGAGTAAAATAGACGAGTCCGGATCTACTGCACCCAGGTACAAAAATTCATGTTTTATTTTTTTTGAAAATTCTTTTATACAACTATTAATAGCTTTTAAAAAATCAAAAAATAAATATGTAAAAGTCTTCAAAAATTGTAAAAATTAATACACAAGTTAAATATACCTAGATTAACAATTGTATATTAGGGTGTGTTTGGTTGGAGGTAAAACTTTTGATGAAAAGTTTTTGGAATAGAAGTTGTCAAATCAATAAAAAATGATGTGATATAATAGGAGTAATGATGAGGAGTAAAGAAAATAAAATTAAGGGTGTGTTTGGTTGGAGGTAAAACTTTTGATGAAAAGTTTTAGATGTAGAAGTTGTCAAATTGATAGAAAATGAT
>JAXCLR010000092.1:11558726-11571977 GCA_035584095.1 Annona squamosa | reverse complement strand
ACGTTATCTTTTTTTATCCCCACTAATACATCCCAACTCACGTCTATCAAGTGGCAACTGGCAAGCCCGCCGGATGGTGCTCAGCCGTGGCAAACGCACACTAAGCCCATACTCAAGATTGCACGCAAGTTGCTGAGTCGGCATGTTGTACTATCCTGTCCGAAATCAACATCTTCCATTGCCAATCATTTCTAGCGCCATCGCGACCGTACATAAGAAAAGCATCCAATCGGTACCAATTACGAGCTGCCTGGAAGCCTGGTGTTCGGATCAGATAAAAAGACGGGTGTAGATCGCCTGATTTCTACCCTTCGATAGCTGAAGCTGGTCAGTTACGAACGGACAAGATGCAACAAGCGCGGCAGATGGTGGGGGCCACGGGGGTTGGTCGGTTGTCGCATCCGCGGTCTCGTACAGCGGGTGCAGGAAGAATTGGTGTTTTTCCCGGCTTCCCTCTCTGCAGCACCCCATCGATCCAAACCGAGCTAGGGTTTCTCTCTTTGAGTTACTTCGCATCAACCTCCAATCCACGCCAATTCAATTGGCGGCCTGCTGTCGCGGTTTCCGGCCGATTACTTCGTCGGATCCTCCGGTTGTCGCGATGAAGCTGACGGTAAAGACGCTGAAAGGCAACCATTTCACTATCCAGGTGCAGCCAAACGACACGGTGAGTACTTCCGCCTGTTGTTCTTCTCGTTTCTCAGTGCAATTGGGATTCCTCTGCGGCGAATCATTTTTTGTGGCCGTGCAGCGGGTTTCTGTCTGTTTCCTGGTGGTTTTCTGAGCCAGGAGCATGCAGCTGAATGATGTTGCCGCTACATTGTTGCGGCGGCACCCAGCTGCAGCTGAGGAAGGCCGTTGGGTGCAGTAGCGACAGTTTCTTCATTTGTCTGTTGCATATGCTCCACCGAAAACAACAGAAAATCGCCCTCATGGTCGCGGCGAACAGTTCGCCGTTGAACGATGTAGTTTAATTAGATTAATAGATGTAGGTTCAAGCAGTACAAACACTCAAAGCAGAGTAAATGAACTTCATTTGTTGCATGGTTTCTGTCGGAGAAGAATACTGATTGGTGCTTCTAAAAGCATCTGATCAGCTGAAAAGAATATGCTGGAATAATATATTTGTGTTTGGGAAATGATAAAACTTTTAAGTGAAAGTTTTTGAATAGAAAGAAAATGATGTAATAAGACAGGAGCAATGATTAGGAGTAAAAATAATAAAGTTAAAATAGATAGATTTGTGATATAAGTAATTGTATAAAAATGATTTAAATGTAGGGTAGTTGTATATGAAGATGTGAAAGAAATGATTAAAAAATAGGGTAATTATAGAGAGTAAAAAGTTTTAGTTTGAATAGTTTTAGGCCTTGCCAAACATGCCCTTTGTCTTCTTTTGTGATTTTACATCGTCATGATTTTGGTGCAGCCAAATATACCTTTTCTTGCTATTGTGAATGTGAAATGCGATGTTCATAATTGTCAACAGATTATGAATTAGTGATTTCCTTCTCAGGTCATAGCTGTTAAAAAGAACATTGAAGAAGCACAGGGGAAAAACAGCTACCCTTGTGGACAGCAGTTGTTGATTCACAACGGCAAGGTGTTAAAAGATGAAAGTACATTGGAAGAGAACAAAGTCAGTGAAGATGGATTTCTGGTTGTCATGCTAAGCAAGGTGAGCAATTTTCTTCCATTCTATATCCATGTTAAATACAGATTCTGAATTTTGTAATTCCTCTATTGCTATAGGTAGGGGTGCGAATTAAGCGAACCCAACCTTGCCCTATGTATAAAAACCTCTAGCCAACTCTATGTCAAGTTAGGTTGAGGTCAACCCAAACCTAACCTCAATACTTCCTTTTAGAATTTGAGTTGGCGATTTGGGTCAGGTTCAAGGATTTGATATTCAATTCCTATTGTCATCTAAGCTCATACCACTGTTGAACCTATGAATTCCTTAATGCAACATATTAATGCTGGCGTGATTGTCTATAGTGGGATGGAGAATGGTTTATGATCAAACTGCCACCATTGCCACTGTGTAACAATGAAATCTCGTTTGTGTATTTAATCATAGTGGACGTCTCAAACAACTCACTGTCAAAAATGGGAATAAAGGGAAATGTAACGGGGGAGGATAAGAAAAGAAAATTACCAATCATTGAACAAAAGAGACTTCCATTATGTCTCAACCTACAGCTGATGACTTGTTGACTGCCAATTTTTGGCTCTTAAGGGATTTTGGTCAAACAAAAATTAAAGAAAACCCTAAATGAGGTCAAGGCGGTGTGAATTATGGAAATTCAACTTCCGGCTATCAATTTTACCTTTTTATTGTCTCTACTCCATCGGTCATGTGATCCATTTATTTGACAATTCTGCAGAGCAAAACCGCAGGTACATCTGGAGCCTCCTCTGCTCAGGTATCCTTGTTCATTTGTTGTTATACTCAGTGGATGTGAAACCTTTACTTGGAGTGCTATTCAATCTTTACGGGATGCTACACTTGTTTCTATGCTGCAGCAGTCAACATCAACACCACCACCACCGGCTTCTCTTCCTGTTTCTACTCAAGAGATGCCTGCACAAGTGCCAGCATCGTAAGATGATATAGTAGTTATCTTTCTATTTTTAGTGTACATCTAGTTTGATTCCTCTTTACTCATGCATTGATTGCCCTTGTTACAGAGCTCCAACAAGCATTGCAACTGTTTCTGATAGAACAGCACAACAGTATGGTTCACCCTCTTGTTTATTCCTATTGTTGCCATATTCACTGGCACAGCTCATCATGAGAACTGATTTTTTTCCCTTCAGAATCTGCTTCTGTTTAGCCAAATTTTGATTTTGATCAAAACGATTATTTCTTGGTGGATGAAAAGCCTTTCCCCCTACCTGTAGCTTCTCTGGTTCATTGCTTCTATATTTTTCAACTTGTTGTAAATTGGCTCGGGTGAGGTTTAATATTGATTTCAGAGTGGTGGAATGGCATCTAACTAAATAAAGGAATTGAGTGACCATGAATGCCAGATATGCTTAATGCTTGAATTGACGATAGATAAACTCATATCTATGTTTCCAAATATGAAGGTGCCTCACCACAAATCTAAATTTTTTGAAGGTAGCTCATCCTGGTAATTTACTGGAAGATTAAGGCAAACTGAAAGCTATCCTAGTAATAAATAGTTGCATGTCAGCCCTCCATCTGATTTTTTTTTTTTTTTCCTTCATAACCACATTTTTCTATGTGTATTTGATTAACCTATATACCCAGTTTTACAAATTTAAAATATTTTTTGGTATTTATATCTTTTTTTAAAAATCAAGTTTTTTTAGGGGTGAAATTGACTAAAATAACCTTGAAATTGATGAATAAAAAATAAATATGTAAAAATATTGTAAAATGGTAAAACTTGGTATATGGATTAAATACACTTAGGAAAACATATTTATGAAGAAACAAATAAAAAAATAAATATCGTATAGAGGGCTGACATGCAACTAGTTGCATGCAATGATCCAATATTTAGCCTAGGTTTTAAGTTACAGCCACTTAATTTTTTTTTTTTTTTTAAACATCCAATCCATGGTTTGTGTTTAAAACTATTTATTTAGCCTATGCACAAAAAATCAAGTAAATTGAAAACTTCTAGAATTAACACTCCTAAAAAAATATAATTATGAACAACCTCATGCATTTACACTTGTTGTGGAGCATATACAAATCCAAATAACATGATGTTCCATTTCATGCAAATGTAAATGGAGTAAAATATGATGGATGGCTTGGATTTTAAAAAAACATCAGAAATTTTAAAAAGTAAAAAATACAGCCGATTGTATATTACAATCAGTTGTTTTGAAGAAACACTCTATCTATGTCTTTATATATTTTTTCTTAAGAAGTAATTTTTTTTCCCATTGCAAATAGCGAAGAATGCCATTCCAACAATTCCTAGATCTCTCAAGCTGAATATTTTCAAGCTTTTGCATTTGTTTTTGGTTGGTATTTGAATTGACTGATGCTTGGAAGGTATCTGTCTCTGTATGCAAGTCTCCGTTTTCTGCCAAAAGCATGTAGCTATAACATAAAGAAGGAAAGAAGAAGAACATTGATACATATGCTCGTCTACTGTTATTTTTGTTCTTTCTGTTCTAATTTCGCATTTTATGACACCCCCATCTTATTTGTATAATGCAGTGTGTCAGCTAATGCCTATGGTGAAGCTGCGTCAAATCTAGTTTCGGGTGATAATCTTGAACAAATGATTCAGCACTTGTTGGATATGGGTGGTGGCAGCTGGGATAGAGAGACGGTTATGCGTGCCCTTCGTGCGGCTTACAATAATCCAGAGCGGGCTGTGGAATATCTGTATTCTGTATGGCTGACAGCTTATCACTTTTTCTTTGGACGTGTTGGCAACTTTTTTTTTTTTCCTTTTCCAATGTTTCAGCATATGGTTCAACAACTGATATGTGGTTAAACCTTAGGGTATTCCAGCTACAGCAGAAGTTGCTGTTCCTGTAGGTCAAGTTGCCTCAAATCAGGCATCAGGCCAAGTGGCTGGTGCAGTTGAGGCTGATTTAGGAGGGGATGCACCTTCGTCAGGACTACCTAATTCCTCTCCTTTGAACTTATTTCCACAGGTAACACTTCCTTTTTTTTGTTTTGTTTTGTAATTATGTCTAGTGTTTCTCATCTCTGGTCAGATTCTTGCTCGAAAATCTGCTCCTTTGAATTTGCATCATGCATATTGCAGCTTCCACTTTGTAGGTGAACTGGGCCAAATCAAAGGCAAAAACCCAGGTCTTGTATGCATATTAAATGTGGACCAGTAGATTTGTCCTAGGCTTAATCCCCTTCTACAAAACTGTCTGTCACCTTCCTGTCCATGGTGAACTTGATTTTCTATGCAGTCTGATTTGGAGCCTCGTTCTCAGGCAATGGTTTGTTACTTCTGAATGTCATTCATTGATATCCTGAGCAGGTTCTCTTGAACATTTTGGTGTGAGCAGTGTATTGAGCATGACAATACTTTTTTTGCTTTTTATTATTCTCTGAATTATTATTCTTCTAGGGGTCCCCTAATTCTGGTGCTGGTGGTGGAGCTGGATCACTTGATTTTCTCAGGAATAACCAGCAGGTGTGCATTCTCTTCTTTGTCTTATTTTTCCACTGAGAGATTTAAGTTCTGCTGTTATCTTTCGTTGCATAGAGCTCCTAGGTTATCATTATTAGATATTTTCATTTTTATGTTTTTATGTCAAGTGGCTGTATGGGTGATTTGATAAAATCCTGTACAGTGATGGTGCTATATACGTATCAGAGGAAGAATTACCTTGGAAAGAAATTTTCTTTCTTGGGAAGAAAATCTTGATATCTGAAACCATGCATCCAATCGGTGCATGTTTTCTTTAGCAGGTCTACATTCAGTGCTAGCCATTCCCATTTGGTTTCCTGGTGCAAGACTTCTGCACTGTAAATACTAGTTGCTTTCTGCATTTAGCATTTGCTTGTGTTAAACATGCTTTGAGAACTGTTACTTCTCATGGATGAAGTTGAGATATGAGTTAAGATTTATCTGGTAAGAAAACTCAGTATCAAACTTTGCACATCTCATGAGTCATGATCCCTGCACAGAACATGATGAGGATAACATCTAACATCAACATTTATTGAATTTAGTTGTTTACTATATTCATTTTGATGGATGGTTTAGATTGATGTTTTAGTTTTTTATTGTCCTTCTCCAAGTGATTATACAGAGGGTATAACTACTCTCCTATCAATTTTTTCCTAAAGTGAAGTCTCCTAATGACTTGATCTTTCCATCAATGACCAAGCTATTGATGTAATGATGACAGACTATGGCACTGATAGTGAAGCTGTTTCCCTTATGACATACTTAATCACTTGAGTAATGCCATTTCAATACTTTTCTTGAGTTTGAATTGAACAATTTTCAAGTACAAGGCAAATAATAAAGGAGTGAATATTGTTGGTGAACTCCTTAGATATTGGACTTTCCAAAACTACGTGAAGATGATATTTATGGGTCTTTTTACCTCCCTCTCACTCATGCAACTAAGGGCTCATTCGGCATTGTATCCTGGGGATTGCTTTAGCTTTTGATAATTTGGTCCAACGCTTATCCAAGAAACAAGATTTAAGAATTTCTCCATTGAGCACTTTTGGGATTAGGTAGTCTCTATAAAAACAGCCTGGAATGCAAATACCTACACCACCATGCCAAACACGCAATTCAATTTGCCATGATTCGGTTTCCCATAAGAGGATAAGTTCTGTCAAAAGCTTACCTACCTAATTCACCTAAAAGAGCTATTTGTTTATGTTATCTGGATTTCAATATTAAATTCTGTGGTTGGCAAAACCATCTTTAGGCAAAACTATACCACATGATCTCAAAGCCTATATTCTGGTTGAAAGAGCCATATGCTTCGCTGCTAGCATTTTTTGTAGTGTTTAGTAATTTATTGCTTTAGTGATATGATTTAGTGTAGTTTTCCTGTTTCTAGTTCCAAGCTCTGCGCTCAATGGTCCAAGCAAATCCACAGATTCTTCAGGTTTGTAAACTTCTTTCTATCAAGAAGCCTGAAATTGCAGAATTCGTTGTTTAAGTAGTTTTGTCTTGTCTTGCAGCCAATGCTGCGGGAGCTAAGCAAGCAGAATCCACAGCTTCTGAGACTAATTCAAGAGAATCATTCTGAATTTCTTCAACTAATAAATGAACCTATCGAGGGTCCTGAAGGGTGAAATCTTTACACCTGTCTTTTTTTTTTCTTGAAATCTATTTGGGAATATCTAACTATTATGATTTCTGGTTCTAATCCTATATTTATTTTACTAATAATCATTTTTATAAGCTAGATGTTGGTCTTCTTTTCTGTTGGAAATTCGAGGCTGTTTTTGGATGATAACAAATGGGGGATGAAAATTATCTCCTCTTTGGCCAATTTAACGTAATACAACATCTAACTACCCAAAATGCATTCCATAACACTACTTTTGTCATTATCATTACCTATGGTTCTAATCATTACCCCCCATCTTTTAGGATCATTGTGCCATCTATTGTCTTTATTTAATTTGTGGCCGTTATCATCTCCTTCCATTTTCACCCCTTCTCTAAATTTTACTTCTTCAAGCCTTTTCCCTTCTTTTTTTTTTTGCCCACTATCCAAATTCCAAATGCTGCTATTTTTCGGAAAGAATTTTGTTACTTCTGGCCGTGTTTGATATGTTGAGGGATTAGCTATGAATGAAGAACAAATTTCTTTTGCTGCTTTGTGCTCTTACAAAAGAGTAAAAAAGCTAATGGTGTCAATGCTAGTTATTGGGTTACTTCAGACCAGGAATTTGGGTTCCTCAAGATGCTGAACAGTCATTTTTCATGAAAGAATTTACTCCAGGGCATGTTTGATATATTGGGGTATTAGCAAAGAAAGAAAAGCTATATTAAAAAAAAAAAAAAAGCAAAGTTCTTTTGATACTCTGTGCTCTTATGAAAAAGGTGAAAAAACTAATGATGTCATTGTCAGTGGTTGGAATATCTATGTCACTTTAAGAAGATGAAAGACTAGTATTTCTTCTACCTGCAAATAATCAAACACAAATAATAGAAGCTGATTGAAAATTATTGAGTCAAAATCTCAGAAAGGGTAGGAGGTACTTTTTTCTTAGTAGGTTTGTTAAGTTCCAATAATGTTACTTTGTGGAAGAACAATAAAATGTCAAAGAATCCTTCAAGCCAAAAGAAAGAATGTATTGATTTTCCCGCTTTTGCTTCGAGATCTGTTGCATAACCATTTCAAGAACTGAGAGTCTGAGACCCTATCCCTAAAATCGTTCTGCCCCTTGGTAAATATAAGATGTTGGTTTGTTGGGCACAACTGAAAGGAGAATGAGTGTGATGTCCCATTTAGATGATTGTCGCAATCAGACAAATCATACAATCTGAATGACTGTACATTTTAGTTACTGATGCTCGAGCTTCTTAAGTATTCCAACCCTTGGCATCCAATGCTAATGCACTGTCTCCAGGTACTATGAACTCAAGTGAATCTATCTTTAGGTGAGGAGGGTATAGTCAATTTCAAGGGTGAAAAGTAGCTAATAAATCAACCCGATTGGTAGAATAATCAAAGTACAAGTTCTTGACACATTCTCTCCACAGTAAGGTGAACAAAATTAGCATCTGGGTCTGGAGCATGGGGTGAATTCCTGTAAGTTGGATGCATCATTTGCTACGAGATACATCTCGCTTGTGCCCCCTTTACAGAACTGATCTGTGCACCATGCCTTAAATATAATGTTCTTTGTTAATGTCCCAGATAGTCACCAATCAAAGGAACCCAAAGAACCGGTTATATTTGAATATACTCATCTCTTATCAATGTGCCTGGCAAAATTGAACAGAATTTCTATTGAATCACTCTACCTCCAAGTACCCATTGACTATTTCTCTTTTCTGCATTTGATTTTTTTTTTATTTATTTATTTTTGTTTATAATATTAATGCATCACTTACACATACAGCTTGCTCTGAAGGACCGGTCATCACTTGTCAATACCTTCTATTGTTTTCTTAGAACCCATTGCTAGGATTTGATCTGTGGATAGCACATGCAGCTACAATACCTCTATTTTTTGGATTAATTCCAAATATGACCTTAAGTTTGACATTTACTCCTATATACAACCACAGATTTTTATCATATTTCGAAATATAATAATACCACCAGCTTTTGTGCACATTTTTTACTAAAATACCCTTGAGTAAAACCTAAATCTCTCCTAAAGATAGATTTTTTACTAGATGTTGTTCTAGCTTTGTATTTTGACAACGATATGCACCAATGACTTGTTTTTCTATCTAGGTTTAGTTTTTGCAGAAGGATATTTTGGTAAAGACCTGGGCAAAACCGAAAGCATTCTCGTATTTGGAAATAGGGGTGAAACTTGCAGTCATATTTGGAATTATTCTTTTTGTTTTTTTACTCGGTCTTTTTCTCTTGATGTTGCACCAATTTTCTTTTCAAACTTAGTTAGCAGCCTGATATCATGTTTATTGTCATTATGCGTCCATCCCAAATTTTGTTACTTGAT
Organism: Annona squamosa; assembly: GCA_035584095.1. Lineage (NCBI taxonomy): Eukaryota > Viridiplantae > Streptophyta > Magnoliopsida > Magnoliales > Annonaceae > Annona > Annona squamosa. The sequence continues at coordinate 11,562,847 of JAXCLR010000092.1, read as the reverse complement.
AACAGGGACCTTTTTGAGCCAGCTGAGCAGGAGATGCCTCATTCAATTAGCGTGACACCAGCAGAACAAGAGGCTATTGAACGAGTATGAATTACTTCTTTGACAACAATGCTTCACTTTTTGAAACTGTGCCAGTTGCAAGGATTTGGGAAGTGGCTTTTTACTGAAACTCTAACCTGAAGCCAAAAATGGTGTGGGCCAAGGAAACTCGTTCATATAGTCTTTCAGTGATTAGTTTGATCTGGCTACAGTGAAATTTTTGTCTGTTTTCTTACATGCTGCTGTTGTCATTATTATAATTGTCAGTTTTCTCTCTTGATCCTAATATTTTCAGGATCTCTTTTCCATATTTTAGACTTTATGACTCACCCTTTCTTTAACACCATTAACTTGCATGTCATGTAAATTATCGTTGTCCATGCCAACATGGTAAACTTATGATTGTAATTTGTTTGGATGCTACTTATATCTTCTATCATCTATTGCATCTTTCCCTAATATTAAACCTGTTTATTTTGTCGTTATTCACTTTATGGTTGTTTTGACTCTGACAACGTATGCATTCCTTTTCCCACACCATCCCTTTTGCTCTCTATTTTACAGAAATCAACAGAAGCTATTAATATTTTGGCTGCTAGACCTGAATACTCAATATCTTAGCCACCTAAATTGTTAGCCCAAGTGTGACATGGATCCTTGTAAATTGGAACATAGTCTAAGTGCGAGGTTCACAAAGGTTTAAGGGAGCCTAGATGCTACATTGTAAGTTTCTAACCTATCATTTAAGTTTCTAACCTATCACTATTGCTCCCAACTATTAAATACTGGCTCAGAAGTCAGAGGGAATGAGTTTTAGAAGTTTTTAGCTGCTGATGAGACAAATTTATAGTGGTTCAGTGCTGCTTTGTACCTACTCCACTGTCTTGGCACATCTCATTGTCTCAAGTTCCACTACAACAGAGATTCTTTCACCTTCTGACCCATTTTTTGAGTCTACAAGTCAATTCATAGTCTCATACTACAAAATCCTCACGACTGCAAGTGCACTCTTAGTGAGAAGAGAGTACAAGGAATGCCTCCCGAGGCTGTTGCAGGACAGAGTTAAAAGCTCAAAATTAATATTACTCAAGTTTAGCTTGATCAAGAATTTGATAAAGTGGAGAATCTTCCTTAAAGAGTTCAAATCTTTGATGCAGTCGAGTTTCTTCAACTTGAAAGTTGAGAGATGATTTGGAAGTTATGACACAATAATTTATTGAAATAATGAAATTCATTTGGTTCCTTAACTGAAATTTCAGCTGTATTTTCACAATTGAGATCAAATTAGACATTAATTTTTCAAATGCAGTTTGTTATGCGTACATTTTTCAAATACTAGTTGTAACCTTTAGACTTCAGGAAGCTTGGAGACATCCATCTCTCACTTCAATTAAGGCACTTTAGTTCGTATTTTAACTTCTCTCTGTTGATTCTGTCTTGAAATAGCTTGAAGCTATGGGATTTGACAGAGCACTTGTCATTGAGGCATTCTTGGCCTGCGACAGGAATGAAGAATTGGCAGTGAACTACTTATTAGAGAATGCTGGTGACTATGAAGATTGATTGGTAAGGAGCTTTTGGCAGGCTTATAGCTACTGCTGTTAGATAAATTAACAATTTGAAGCAAGCATTTTGTAGCATTTACCCATGTTACAGCATGTGAATGTGCATAAATTGCATCTGCTTTGATTTATTTGAAGGATAACAGGCGTGCGGTTTCTTTCATGGGTATCAGTTCTCTACAAACAAACATACTTGTGCCCGGCTTTCTTCAATGATTCCTCAATGAGCTTATGGCTTATTGAGGGTGTGGCATTCGTTGTTATGCACAAGGCCCCAGATGCAATGGTCCTCCTGCTTTTGCTTGATGGGGATGGCATTGTTCCACAAGTGTCTATGTGTACTGATGTGTGATCATTATTTTATTCCTATACCCATAGCCATGTGCCAACGTGGGCACTTATTCGCTGTTACTGGCAAATTATTATCATCAGAATCATGTATATTGTCATTCTTTGCTGTCCGCTCATGATGTTTGGTCTAATTTCAGATAAACATCAAAGAGAATAACATTTTAATTGCAACTTCAACAGAGGATGCAGGGTTTCCCAGCTAAAATCTGAAGGTGCTAGCTTGTTGGGAAGGGGTTTGTTTGGATTGTGGCTGATTATCAGGTGGCCAATGACATGTTTGTTTTTGAGCATACTGGGCTCTTGATTCTCCTCTCCTCAAAACTTCTGCTTGTCTAGCAAGCTCTCTGATTTGATGATTCTTTTTCCTGGGGGGTGGGGGTATGCACTATGTAAACAACCATCATTAATGCTTCTGGATATTGTATGGCGCGATGAAACTTCTACAGACTTGAATCATGTGTTTCGAACTGCATGGTGAGTTGAAGCCCTTCACATATGAGCTGCTGCTTCCACAATGAAGATGCAAGTGAGCTTAGCTGCCTCTTTTTTACTGCAACATATCTTTCTTATGCATTACTCGTTGGACATTCTTATCTTCTTAATACAGATGCAAATAGAAATTTTCTTTAGCTATCTAAAGAAATGAGATGTCATTATATGTCACTTTTAATCGTCTATAGTTATGTGCTACACGGGTGACCGTTGTCATTCACCTCTGGGTAAGCTTGCACCTTAGTGTTCGCTGGCCACTCCTGCATGCCAAAATATGGAGGTGCTACCTTGGCAATCTGTGCATATGAGCAGATTTCTCATCCAGAATGTTCCATTGTCATCAAGCACCCATGCTATTCTAGAACGGTTAATGCGGTTGGAAGAATATGAGCAGAAGCACATCTAAGAGCAACGTTGAATTTAGCCTTAAAAATCAGCTTTTCATTGAAGGTGCTAGGTTAGCTGGTTCACATGTAAACATTTGTGTTGCCTGAAATGTTATTTTTGTGCAAGCATGATCTGCTGGTTCACCTCAAACAGCATAGGTATAAGAAAATAATAAATTATTTTCATCAAACGTTGATGTTTTTACAAAATATTTCGTAATGTTGGTGTCAGTCATTATGGGCCAGTCTTGGAGGATGAGAGTGCAAATAGCCCCTTTTTCCAAGGATTGTTTGTTTTTAGCTGGGGCGAACTCGGGTCGGAATCGATTTTGTTGATGCCTGTACAATGCTAATCAAATTAAGAAACGTCTGTCCATATTGGAACTTAACGAAATTTGCAATGATTTGATAATTCAGGTTAACAATTGAGTAATTGTTTCTTATAAGTTCATGATATGGTTTAGAAAAATAAATACCATTATTTTTATTACGTAATTTATTTTATGGATGGTTAATTAAGAAGAATAAAATAATTAAATAACATAAAATAAAGGCTATAATCATTTCTGACCGGTCAAAAACACTTTTGTTTTTTTATTTTTATAGAACTTTTATTATTAGTGTATATAATTTATAAGTCAAGTTTTGCCATTTTTGAAATTGCATATATAATGTTTTAGATTTTTAAAATTCTTTGGTTTAAAAATTCAAGATAATATTTATGTATGTTCAAAAATAGTAAAACTTAGTTCATGGATTACATGCAGCTAAATTTATAGTTTTATTTAAAAATAAAAAAAAATTTGGTCATTTGCCTAATGCCCTTATTTGCGCTTCGGCGCGCAAATGATCATGCTCCAAAAAATGCATACCGACAAATCATTATCAATTTATTAAGTAATCAGTTTTCCTTTTATTGACCAATTTGTATTTAGTGATTATTTAGAAAACCATTTAAATTATTTAACCATGTTAAGCATCGTAATGAACTTCTAAAACTTCTTATTCACCATAAAATTGGATTATGTGGGTTAAACTATTTGAATTTAATACTTATTTTATGGAAGAATTTAATACTTGGGTTACTTGAATTGATAATTCAATGCTTTATTTGGGGTTATTTCGTTCGGATTAGACTTGAATTAAAAAATATGAACTCTAAAAAATAGCCATCAAACTTTGGAGGATCCACCAGAGTTCCACCCCTACTTTCAGGGAGCGTAATTCAGTGCACCCGGGTGCACTCAGCCTCAACGCACCCGGGTGCACTGCACCTATTTTTTTTTATTTT
>JAXCLR010000092.1:11522095-11548961 GCA_035584095.1 Annona squamosa | reverse complement strand
CCATCCATGTTTTTTTGGGTCTTCCTCTCATTCTTCTACCACCTTCTACTTGGATAAACTCTGTTTTCCTAACCGGTAATCTCAACCAACATGCTCAAGAAAAAAAATTATTCATTGAGAAATTCAATTGTTGGTATTTCTTGATTTTTTTTAATAATTAGAGAACCAATTGCTATTTAGAATCTTATGAAAAGGGATCTGCAGATGGTTATCCATTACCTTCTCCTGAATTCATGGACAGTTTTCCTCTTTCATCTTACATGAATTCAATGTGCTTGCTTAATAAAAGCTAGATCAGAACTTGAAATGTCACCCAAATATAGCCGAGGTACATGGCTGCCTCATTACTTAACCATATTGGTAAACAAGTTACCTTGTGCTCATATGATGCATTCTGAAGAATATAAATCATACAAGAAATATTGTGATGGATAAATAAGAAAGGACATTCTTGTGCACCTATAGTCATATGTTAATGGTTCTCCAGCTTCAATAGATCGAGCTGCAAACACACCGACACGTGTTTCCCCATCAACTTGCCTGGCACAGAAAACAGCCACCAGAAGAATGATCATAAGAACTCATTTGTTACTAGATATTCTATCTTTACAAGAAAAAAACAAGAAGCTTCCATCACTTTTAATTACTGTTGTGTTTAATAAACGTTCCACTCTCTCACATAGCAAAAAAGAAATGCAGCCGAATAACACAAACCATTTCTCTAATTTACAGTTGGGATCACAGCTGTGGTTCAGGAACCGTGAAACATTTCCCTTGAATGTTGCATCAATAGTGAAGTCTTTTCCAATCTCACACATGTAAAAATTTTGATCACCTCTGAATTTCATGTCCCAAAGTCTTTGCTCACACAGTACATCATCGATAACTGAAAAAAACACAGATATTTATGTCAATAAATCATTATCAGTTTCACTTCTATTCAATAGTCTAGTCAAGCTTTCATAACTTACAGTCTTTTCTAGCAATTCGATTCAGCCAAGTAAAAAACAAAGGGAGGATGAAAGGTCACAAAGTAAAATGTTATAAAGCCAAAAGAAAGCTCATAAGTTGACTTCTTTCTACACCAAAGAAAAAAGTATTCCAGTGGAAGAGATTGCAATTACTAAACAATAACTCAAGTCAGTAATTTTCAAATCATGACTTGGATGGAACTTAAAAATGTACAGAAATATGCCACTGGCAGAGAGGAAGGAATCAGAGTACCACTAGTGCATTTTTTTCCCCATCGATCTATTTTGCACATATCCTAAGGAATTCATTTCACATGCAGCATAATCAAGTTATCCTAAGGAATTCATTTCACATGCAGCATAATCAAGTTATCCTAAGGAATTCATTTCACATGCAGCACAATTAAGTTTCATAGATATGCCAGAAACAAAACATAGCTTCAGTATTAATCTACTCACATGGAATCCAGATCCACTAAGGATTCAAGTTGCATATTTAGGGGGTGTTCATTTACCCAAAAAACTTTTTAAACTAAAACTTCTCACTCTTCACAACTATCTTATTTTTTAATTATTTCTTCACTTCTTCTATACAACTACCCTACTTTTTAATCATTTCTACATAACTACCCATACATCTACCTATCTATTTTAACTTTATTCTCTTTACTCATTATTACCCCTATCATATCACATCATTTTCTCCTATTTCAAAATCTTTTATAACAAAAACTTTTCATCGACAGTTTTATCACTTCCCAAATACACTCTTACTCATTCATTAAAATGGGTAAGTTGAAAGGCTAACTAGTTCAAGATTCAAACTGCTACTGAAACAAGGAACCTGAAGGCCTAATGTATGCTGGACAGCTGGAGAGAACATTTTTGCTGGAATGCATGGAGAATCCTAGGAGAAAATTGAAAAAGGTTAGAGATCAAAAGAATGAAATTAACAGACAAGTAAAACCACCTTCTCCAATATATTCTATGATAAATTCTCCTTTCTTGATAGATTCAGCTGCCTCCACCCCCCATCCACAATGTTCGGTCTGCAAAAGTATTTAAAACACAGAAGATGGAACTAAAGACAAAATTAAAAAAATAAATAATGAATACTGCAATAAGCTATAATGGAATGACTACAAAGAATATTAAGGAAAACAAGATAAGCTGATATGAACCAGGACATTTATTATTATACCAAGTGATCAATACTTTGTCAAACAATTTAAAGCAAACATCACCTAGTAAAGCTCATTAATAAACATAGTAACAACATCGCAAACTTGTGGCATAGTCTTGAATTCAGTATTAGGTGTAAAATCTCATCCAGCATTGCTCATCAGTAGCAAATAGCCATAGCTCATCTGCCTAGCTGCAAATTTTAGATAATACAATAAAGGTGTATACAAAAAACAAGCAGTGGTAGAGCTCATAATAAACATAGGTTTACCGTCACAAACTTCCTATACAATAATCTTGAATCCAGTTCATAGGTGTAAAATCTCATTCAGCATCGCTCATAAGTAGCTAATAGCCATAGCTTATCTGCCTAGCTGAAAAATTCAGACAATCGTTACCTTGCATTGGCAAGGAGGCTGAGAATTCCACTAATACAAGATGTAAACTTGTTAATAAATAGATGTGTCACTGGTACGTTAAATCTCATTAGCAAAGGTTAATGAAGAGGGGAAAAATAAAAAACTATTCATGATTCTTATATTGATGCCACGGCCTAACTAATTATTAGACTTATTGTGTAACGAGAAAAAACAGATCATAATCAAAGTAATTGACAGGCATCCAACAACTATATTCCTCACCTTGACAACTTTGACCTTTTTATCTTTACGGAATGGTCTGTTTGTGCAGAACTCTGAGCAGTAACAAGTCTTTGAGCAGCTGATAGATTGAACCCTACTCCATGATCCAATAAAGTTATAGTATAAAGAAATCCAACTACAACATGAACACAAAAGGCCGGAAGATACTGTATTTACATAATTGTGGAAACATAAATTTGGTTACTCATACGGCAATCATCCTTCTTGCATGTTTATGTGATCCCCATCCCTTCCATATGGTTCGCTGACTATTGCATTCTCAGTTGCATGGCATGATTCAATATCCAGATGCATGAAGAAAACAATGAACAAGAAAAACAGGGATCACATGCAAGAGAGCCATGCATGATACACTGATTTGTAACAGACTTCAGGCACATTTTGCAACATGACAATTAAAGGAAGTAAAAACAAAGTGATAATACAAACAGAGTTTGCCCTCATGTCTCCAATGTGACCAAGCAATAACAAGTGGATAATCATGCCTTCTCAATTCATTCAATGGGAGGTTAATTAACAGGATTTTGCCACAAAACATGATAACTAAATGATTGATCATAAAAATAGTGAAAGCCAAGTGAATTTCATTCTTTTTTGTTAATGATGCAAATTAATGAAATAAGAAAGAAATTAAATCATATAAATCCACAATATTGTACAGAGGTAGTAGTTTCCAAATGGTTCAAGATACAGTAGCCTGGTGTGTCAAGCTCCCACGGTGCGCAGGGTCCGGGGAGAATTGGACCACTTCCAGGTCTATAGTACGCAACCATACCCTGCAAAGGCAAGAGGCTGTTTCCACAACTCAAACCTGTGGCTACCAAGTCACACAGAGACAACTTTTACTGTTATGTCAAGAATCCCCTTCAAATGGTTCAAAATATAGAAGCCAGAGTGCTTGTTGCTACAGCATCAGCAACCCTGTTTTCATGCCTGGCCCTTTGAGTGGTTCTTGCTGAAGGAAAAGTCTTAAGTTGTTCAGAAATAGTTATCAATCATGCAACCCACTCCAATTTGGTAGTACTTAAGCTGTTTGAATTAGGAACTCAAAGGAAGCTCTCGATCATAGAAAACTGTACAATGATCAGCATAGATGATTGTGCTGAGCTGTTTGAATTAGGGACTCAAAGGAAGCTCTCGATCATAGAAAATTGCACAACAATCAGCATAGATGATTGTGCTGCAATCAAAAACATGCAGAATATTGCCATGAAGTTACAGTCTCTCAAATATCAATGATTATCTATGCATATCATCCGACTTCCATTATTCAGAATAGAAGATAAAATCCAGCATTGCACAATTACTTTGACAAACGACAAAACTAGAAAAATATTTCAGCAATAAGCGAAATCAATAGGCAACATCAGCCACGGCTCTTAATATCAGTATCGGATGGCAGGTATCAAATAAGGGTGCAACTCGATCCAAGTTGAACCCAAACTTCGCCTGCCAAACCCAAGTTCCAACTATGTTAGAACTTTTTTTTACCACCCAAACCCAAAGAACTCGATTTGTGAATATGATAGGGTTAAAATTCAAATGAACCTAAAAAGCCCAATTTCCTATTTTTATATTTATTATAAAATATATTATATACATAATATTTAAACAATATTTCCTTATATTTGTGGATTTTATGTTATTTATATTTATATTTGAATACATGTTTGGCATATGATAATTATATTATAAATAAAGTATATTATTTTCTTTTATATTTATCTTTATATTTTTATCATTTACTTTTACATCCATTAATTTTCTTCATTTATTTTGTTTTCGATGTTAAATTTTCATCTAAAAATATTCTTTATATTGCTATTTTTTTTTAAAAATCTATACTTTGACTCAATGTTATTAGAACTGGACCGGATAGGCCGATCTAACCGGGAACCAGTCAACTCTCCGGTTTCATTAAGGCGGTTTAGTCTAATGCCCAAAAATGCGCCAGAAAAATAAAAAGATGCCAGTGTTGTGATTCTCTTTCCTAGCTTAGCCAATTTTTCACGTGTGCCTAAGAAGGTCGGTATTCTTCTCTGGTCTTTTCTCTTTCAGTACCCTACTATGCACCAAAAATCTGTATGCATGCAACGACTCTTTTGGTACTCTACTATGCATGAAAAATTTGTATTCAATGCAACCATTTTTTTGTACGATTTAAACTATTAAAATATTTTATAACATTACATCTAATATTTTTATAAACTAATAGATGTAGTTCAATTATTTAAGCCTATTTGATTTTATTCTAGATTTTTTATTTTCTTTTATTTCAAAATTGATAAAATTTTTACTAATTATTACACATAAATGTTATGAGTTACAATAATTTATTGATATATAAAAATTATTTTAATTTATTAATATATAAAAATTAAAAATAATTAACTATTTATAACATCACAAATATATAATATTGACATCATCGGTTCAAACTGGTTTAAGTAGTCGATTAGACCGGTTTGAACCAGACTAGTCCTTTTACCGGCTCAATTAATGGTTCGGTTCTAACAACATCAGTTTGACTATGTATTATTATGTTTACTTAACATAATTTGCTGTTATTATATATTCATATGAAATTCTAAACTTACTACTTTTGAATAAAATGTAAATTCACGGACCAAAATTCCAACTTGAAACTCAATTCGAACCTGATCTTCAAAAATAGGATTAGGGTTTAGCTTTTATAAATAAGATTAGAATTAAAGTTAGGATTAATGTTTTATAAATAGAGTTAAGATTAAGGTGGAAATGAACTTACGTTTCATGAGCCCAAATTGCACCCCGAATATCAAACCATATCAATTTTTTAGGGTAAACGATATTAACAAAATATCCAAAAAATTATGAAGTGCAGCTATATATTGTTATTTCATCTTTAACACTATAAATAATGTTAATTGATATGCACAGGATAAAGAAACCAGGCATTTTCAACACAACACCCAATACAACCTCATATTGATTATTGGAAATGGTTGATACCTATATGATACAGTCATATCGTATTTGTATTTGCCAAATATTTGTATACAGTCATACGGTCATTTGTTGAAAAGAATTAAATATTTCTTGAATGCTCTAACGAATTGCAAAATCACAAATCAAGGAAAACAAGGGCAAGTTGCACTCTACATTTCCTAGTGACATGATTCCCTTTCAATTTTGGTAATAGCTTTTTTATTGACTTTTTTAGAAATATTTAATTCTTTACAACAATATTATTATTTTTCCTTTTGTGAGGCACCCAAATAATCTTCGAAATAGTTAAGTCTGTTGACTTCATGCTTTACTATTGCAGCTGGCAAATCAACAAGATCAAATATTTTTCTATATATAAAAAGCCTTTAAGCAACTCAAAAGCAAAATATATGGAGTCATTAGTTCCTCATTTTGAACAAATTCCAATGGTGGAAATGACAATTTCTGGTCACATGTTGAAAATTTGAAACCTAATTTTCCAATTGTCAAGTACATTTTAATTTATTTTTTCACATTAGAATTCATATGAGAAGGTTTACAAATTCCTGCCTAGAACGTTGCTTCTTCACCTGGATAAAGTATTCTCAGCCTAGTAAATTTTCAGGAAAGAGAGAACCATGAATTGTCCACATTGTAATCGCATCAACCAACCTCACTGCAGATAAATCTCATCTAATATACTCCCAGCTCCTAAAAATTGTTGGATACCATCGATTGCACTATCAGCAATATTTTTTTTGCAGATAATTATATGCAACTCCATGACTCCATCCAGTGCAAGTCGATATTGTCAGAACCTAACCAGTTAAGCAACTAGCATGGTTCAAACTGGTTTAGCCATTAACAAAAACTGGATTGAACTTATTCTATAAAACATATAGATTGATAGAATAACTTAGAAATCCAATTGAATGCAATCGCTACTAATCAAAATTATTAAAAAATAGATGACAACTAAAATTTTCAATTCGTATTCGTAATAAAACCAGCATACAGCCTCAAACACCCTGCTGTACAAGTACATTCATCATTTGGTAGCCAGATTATTGATCTCAACAACACACAGAAGATAAAAGCTAAAAGCAATCTAACCAAATCAATGATATCAATACTGGTCCATATAGTTTTCTGGAAAGAAGGCGTAATTAGCATTTTTTTCCTTTGAGATTTCAAACATTAAAAAAATTCTATCAACAAATAGGAGGTGACTCGGCTTCCACATTTGATAATGGAGCCTTTATGAGAAGCAAGCAATATGGTGCGCACATCTCCACAGCAAATAATCCCATGCCTTTCAAGGACATGAGCCGCTTCTTGTCGATAGGTGAATTAAGGAAAAAGAGAACAATACCAATCATACAGATGCAAGGAAATATGATACTTGTTCAAGTATGCCAACGTGCAGTGCTGGATGTTGGATGTCTGTTGCAAGGAGGATGTGGCGAAAGAAGAGTATGGAATGGGGATGGGATAGGGTTTTATGTTTAGGTTTTTCTTGTTTTTGTTGACTGGGTTAACCGTGCACTATGTGGTTAAACGCCAGCTAAACCAGGTGAATCCAAATTGCAAGTCCCCACCAGGTAAACAATGTTCAGACTAGCAGCGTGTCCGGTTCCCAGTTCAACCTGTTGGACCAGCCAGTCCGATCCAATTTTAACAACATTTGTGCAACCAACGGAACAGATAAATTCCTAAAAATTCAGAAGAAAAATAATCATAAAAAATACAAAACTCTTCCAGTTTTGGGGGATTTTAATTTTTGACTAAATCAATCCATTACCAGATTTCCACAAAAACTAGTATCCACCAGACAAAAGGCATGAAAAAATCCTAGACGTAAATTCAAAAAAATTAAGAAGCTGTTTTTCCCAACATTTTCTTTCAATAGTTAATACCATTTGAAAAGGTTGATTTTCATGCCCCAATAACTTACTCAAAATGATCACTGTTTTCCTATGTCTCCCCCCATTTCAAGTATTTCCTTCTGAGTAACAGCATTCTCAGTAAATGTTTCTAGCTTACTGGCATGGTAATAAAAGTTAATTTATCATACCAACACTACAGTCTCACGCATCAGAAACTATAATCAAATGGTTCAGCAATACCACATTCAAACATAAGTGAAATAAATATCGAAAAGACCAGTTAAGGACATAGATATTTGCAATGACTTACCAAGCACAGAAACCAAAATTATTCATAGAGAGTAAATAGGTAAATACAACAATTTGAAAAATAAAAATAAAAATAAAAAGATGCTAGGCTACCTGCACATACAATCCTCAGAGCATGTACTATCAGCTTTGCAATTTGTGCAACCAATGTCAGCATCTACATCACCACGTTTCCTTTTAACAAGATACAGGTCTTTTCATCTAGTTAAGAGTTGCCCATAACAAAAATAGCCAACATCTAAACTAAGAATCATCCAACCACATTTGAATCCAATAACAGTACTCAAACAGAGTTGTTGACAGAGAAACAAGATAGTGTACTTTACACATAAGATTAGTGATTTACTTATTTTATGAATGTTTAGGATTTTTGAATATTAATATTTAATTAGGATTTGGATGTAACTAAACTCATCAAAATAATGATCAACTTAAGTGATAGTTTAAATCTTTTTTTTTTTTTGTTATTTCATCTAAACTAATATCTATAGAACTTGGAAATAGAGTAGCAGGATGTCAGGTTTGTAGACTTCAGTTGTTCAAGAATGTAGTTTCTATGCTTCTCGTTCTGACTCTACCTTTTGTTGCTTGATTCTTCTATTTTCCTTCCCTAAATTCTCTTCTACATTGTACAACTAGAGCATTTTCATTCTACATTACCTGTCTCCAAGATATCCCTAGGTTAATAAAGTACCATAAAGCACTTGAACCTCAGAACTTGCTCAAACATAAAGGATACTGCGTCTGATATGAATGTATGGAGCTGGCTTCATTTCATCTTGTGCATCATCTTTCGACATTAAGTCTGTTCTAAATTCCTCATCAATATAAGGGAGAGGTAAGCGGTAGAACACCTCCTGCAATATTGAAACAGTCAATGTTGTTGTGATCTGCAGCGGAAAATTATATTAAGTATGCATTGCAACTTGTATTATCCATTGTGTTCTGCAGTGGAAAATTATATTAAGTATGCATTGTAACTTGTATTATCCATAGCTTATTCCTAAATGTGCAAACTGCAAACCCAAGGATAGCCTCGTATAGCCAGGACATAAGCCTTTGGGTGGTTTTTACTATTAGTCTCTCTATTGTCTAGCATCATTCTATGTTGTCCTAAGTATTCAGCCTCATTACTAGTCCATTTAGTTACATGACCAAAACATAGAGGCCATCATGCTATATCGACATTATTAGAGAATTCCAAGAACCTGTCGACTTATTGGATGCTTAACTGAAGTAGTCGACAATACGGACATTGTGTCAGTGGAGTCCTGCTGTCAGAACGATCCATCCACTCAGTAGAGGAAGCTTACATTCCATAAGTTCTAACAGAAAAAGAGAGTAAACTATAAGCTTCTAATTCACCGCATTTAGCTATTTGTGTTTATTTGGCAAACTTGGGACACCGAGATTTGAAGCAGTCCAGTAGTTTGGAGCTTCATAATTCTTACAATGATTGGAGCTCTGAAACAAATGGTAGCAAAATAATCACCAAACCTGCCAATGAATCATCAAAAACCACCAGAATATGAGAAAACAAGAGTTGATCCAATCACTGTAAGAGATGGTTGGTCTCCGTATGCCACAGGAGAGGGATTCACAAGATACAGTTTATAACAACTCTCCACACTCAACAAGACTCCAAGTTCCTATGTTCTCTGTACTTGATTGCATAACCAGCCAACATAGGGAGTCCTGGACAACTCATATAAATCAAGAACACTAATATCAGCCAACCAAAGTAGGACACTTATATAAATCAAGAAATTTGCTGACTCCAAAATAGAATCAACAAAGAGCTAAAATCATAGGCATAAAAAAGCACATGTCAAAACCACTTTCCATAACTGCATGAGTAGCCTAGGATCAGCAGGTTTGTTAAATCTGACAAACCAACACTAGATATCATAAAAGACAATGGAGATGATAGCAATCACCCTTTTCTACAACCTGAAGACCGGAGGGCTATACGGTAGTAAATTACAGGTGGGAATCGAGGCGGGCTGTACCAAGTCAAGGTTTGCCCAACCCTAACCCTATTTTTTTTTAAATTATGTTTAACACTATTTTTATATCGGATTCGGACAGGTCGGTCTACCCTCACCATTTTCCAATAGGTTTCCAGACAAACCTCAAGTTGGTATTGAATCGATTTCAAGATAATAAGTCGGGTGAAAAATGCATGTCAAATAGGGTAATTTTAAAATTTTATATACCTATCAAACATAAAAATAGATCTTTGCTACATTTAAATGTTACACACGTCAATATTTTACTAATTAATAAAAAAATGCATCATTGCTAAAACAAAATGTGAGTACATATAATGTAATTTTATTCAAATAAGTTAATAAAACATATCTCATTTAGAATCAAAAATATTTTTCTAAAGTAATATATTTTTTCCAAGTGTTTTCCAAAAATTGAGAAAACTATAATCATGCGTAAGATTTATACATATATATGTCAAATTCCTCTTATTGATTCTTATATTATTTTTTGGATGAATTGATTCTTATATTTTTGATATAGTTAATCATAAAAAATGCAATAATTTTGAAAGATAAGGATAATAAGATCTAAAGTTCTAAACAAAGACTTATAATTTTTAATAAATGAATATATGTAGGGCTGGCCAAATCTTTGGGTCGGGAAAAGTCAACCTACCTCGATCCTATTTTTTGAATTCAGGTCAAAATTTCCAACTCATCTCTATACCTAGTCAAAAAAAATACTAGCTTTATCCAATCCAAAACAAGTCAAGTCAAGGGAGGGTGACAAACCTACCCCAATTCCCACCTCATATATAGAATGTGTGACATTAGTTGTCTACTGCTCACAACATTTTTCTTAGTTTTCAATTTTCAAATGATGCATTTTCTTAGTTATTCCTGGACCATATGGGTACAAGCGACGGACCACCTTGACTGCACCTCATGCCTTCAAAGTTTGAAATCCTCATTTAGCAAATAGTAGAAAGACATCATTTGCAAGTATCTCAAAACAAGAGAATGGCTTTCAAAGTTTGAAATCCTAATTTAGCAAGTATAATGGTGTTGCAACATTAACAAATAGTAGGAAGACATCATTTGCAAGTATCTCAAAACAAGAGAATGGCTTTGAAATCAACAACCTAGGTAATATGCATGCCAAGAGAATCTTCATAGCTCTGACCTCTATGTCACTTGTCGGCACTTCATGCTGCCCATTCAATAAAAAAATATTAGCCCTGTCAGACAGCCTAATTGATGAAACAATAATGAAGTGCAAAAATTCTGCAAGATGTTAAGTTTTAAATAACAGAGGTACCTAGATGAAGGTGCCAAATGAAATTCGGCAAAAGTATTCCTCTTCTTTTACATCAATTAGAAACCAAATAAAAAGACTAAAAAATCTCCACACCTTTTTTCTGATTTAGACCCCTGAATTTGGATGGAAGTCTTCTCAAAATCAATGGTAATGAGGAACAGAATGTGTGAGATTACAAAATTTCTCTTTGTTATCTCTTTAACTGCATGCACATGCACTGCATGAAAAAGGTCAACACCATTAACCCAAAATATTTCCTCATTCTATTATCTGGACTGAAACTTTGAGACACAATAAAGCCGCCCAGGCTCCAATCTAGCCATTGGCAGGCATCAGCTATTCATGCATTCTAAACTGACCCCTTACTTTTGTTATACCATGACAGCTTGATTGTTCCCAGTCTCTTCTTTTATTACTCAACTCCATTAAGCAACTTTTTCCTTCAAAGACCTCTCAGCATTTTCCTTTCAACTAAAAACTTCAAGGAATTCAGGTTCTTCACTCTATCCTCCAGCTATCTGCCCCTATACCTAATAAAGAAATTAGAATGGAAAATGCATTGTTTGGTTGCTCTATTATTTATGACATGGTGAAATTTAAATTAGTCTGTTATGAGCAAAGGAAATATATGAAAGCAAACAGCATTACTTGGGATAGAAGACAAGAATGTGTCCTTCATATTTAAATTTCTATGACATCATGTGTGAATATAGACAATTAGACATTACCCCCACCTCGTGGGAAGCAGCAACAATCAGCAAATGGAAGATCCTACAGAACCCAAAATCAATGACATAAACAGTTCTAGAGAGGAAAGAAGAGATTGACCTTCTTCTCAAACCGCCAGTCAGTAGGATGCCTCCAGCAAACTGCTCGTCTGGGTTGACTCAAGGAATAAATAACTCTATCAGACCAAGGTGAACATTTTGAGTGTGCTGCTACTGTGCATCGCATGCAACGCCAATGTCCTTTCTGTTTGCAAATGAAACAAACCTGTTGGAAGAAGCAAAAAGCATAAGTAAGCCCCCTTGACAAACATAATCATCATCAACAAAAATGCCAAAAGGAGTGCCTAAAGTAACATGCAGAAATTTTCAAAATTCTAATGCAACTGTATAAAAAAAATATGTAAGAATCATGAATAGAAAAAAACGAGAATATACACTTATCAATGAAAGTTGATGCTAAATGAGGACAGTGTAGGGAACCATAAAGTGGTGCATCACGGCAGTCCACCTGCAAGCAATCCAAAGGCCATCTTTCACATACCTGGCTACAACCTTGTTCTTCCTTCTAACCACAATGTTACTCTTGGAAACACTGCTAACCAAGGGTTCATTTGATGATGGGGGAAATTGCGGGGGAATTTTTTGAAAAAATGAGAGCGACATCATATGGTAGTGACAATGATTAGGAGTAAAAGGAATAAAGATAAAACAGATAGGTTGGTTGTATAGAAAAATGTGAAAATATGAGTTAATAACTAATAATAGAAAAAATAGGATAGTTAAGTTGTTAAGTTGTCACATCCATCAAAAAGAATGTAGAAAGTGAAGGATTTTTTTCTACTTTCCTCGTTACCAAATGAAGCCCAAATCTCTTTTTTTTTTAAATAATAAACAATTTTGATATGCTTGAAATGATGTTTCAATTTTGAATGAAGCATCAGAAAACACTGATGGTTTTTTGTTCCAAATGAACCTGAAATGTGGAAGCTAAACCAATTCTATTTCATCCAAGCATAATAGTTAAGGGGCCCAAAGATATAGGTGCAAAATAATTATGGTAATCTGATCCTTAATGTTATCGCATTCAAATCTCAAAGGAAACAATCAAGAACACATGAATAACAACTAATCAACTTATTGGCCTTCACCAAATGTTGCAGGAACATTTTGAACATCTTGCGCCATAAATGGAGAGCCTTGACATAAAATCTAGGTCCTGGAATGGCAAAACGCCAAGGTGTAAAGGGACAGCCATGAGTCAGTTATGAATGTTGCAGAGCAGCGTGGTATTCTAGCCCATTGATCAAATAATCCCAAGTGTTCATAGGGAATGGCCAGTTTAAGATGCAAGCTACTTGAAGTCACCCTTAACCTTGTCCTAGAGGACAAATAGTATCTGGACCATATTTTAGTAACTCAACTTTTAATATAGATGAAACAAATCCAAAAGAATAACTTTCCATGGCAAGCCAAGCCTCACTCGGCATTGCGGGCAACCACTTTTCCACCAACAAGGACAAGGCTAGGCACCTGCCGCAACTAAGTGACATCATAATAAATTTCCGAAATTTGCATTTTGGATTAGCACTAATGAGACTTCCAAAGAAAATCAATCCTTCCAAGTTTCCATGTCCTAGAGAACCATGACATAATACCTGATGCTCATGCATAATTGATTACTTGGCTCATATGTGCTTGAGTAATAAGGAAAACGTGAATGGGTGCTAGGGCAGCAATGTCTTACATGTTGAGGGCAAATGAAATTCTTAGAGGCTGAAATCCCAGAACTATTCTGAGTACACCTCGTATGGTAAGCATCTCCACAGCCACGAACAGAGCATAACACCTTGTCATCGGGGTAGATAGGCTTACTGCATAAGTGACATTCAACCTGAAATTGAAGGCAGAAAAAGCTCCATATATGATGGATACCACATAAGAACACAACAACCAGATGAAACCAAAGCAATAACAGCCTTATGCATCTTGGTTAATCACATGCATCCACACTTCAGAGGCTGATAACTACAACCCTAATGATTGCATTTCAGTGTCCTACGAGAACTGGGCAGAATTCATTGCTGATGAGGAGAGATTTAACCCAAACAATTTCGAATTGCTAGTGCAACTCATCCGGAGGAAACTAACATTTGCGAGAACAAAACTGTAGGGAAATTCACAGCATCGTAGATAAGAGGGGGACAGTTTGCGGCACATAAGCAAAAGAGTAAATACCAAATCTATCACCAGTTGAAGGTCAGCGATTGTCTAGCATTTTAAGCTGCCAACAACTGGGGAGACGTCAGATCAAAAGCTATTATACTCTCAATGGGACCAAGAATGAGCTCAAGCTACTATGCAATAACATAATCCATTTCAATGCACATAAACTTCTACAATTCAGAATGGAAGAAAAATTTACCATCTTTGGAGCATTTACAAGAAATGGAAGTTGGCATTCTCTCTCAGGAACTCCTGACAACACTTTCCTAGCCACCCAATCCCTAACATGATCCTCCAGAGACTTACTGCTCATCGCCCTCTTGTTTCTCCTCTCAACCTCCGCTGCCTCTCCCCGGCCCCACCTCTTCTGGTTCCGCCTCGAATCTGCAACCCTTACCCCGTTCTTCTCAGCTGATGATCCAGACTTCTCTAGCGCCAGACAACGCAGGCGCCGATCCCAGATGCGGCAGAGTCCGTTGCTGGTTTCTGCGGTTTCAGTCTCGCCGTCCTTGAAGCAAATGTCGTCAGGACTGCAAGGCGGGAGAAGAAACTTAGAGGTGTTGAGGAGATTGCTGAGATCTGGCATCGTCGAGAAGCACAAACGTGGAATTGCAGCTAAGGAGAGGGCATGATGCATGAGATTAGATTTTTAGGGTTTTCTCTGCATCTCAGTCAGCGCCCAGGTTGGGAGGGAAGAGAAAATGGAACTGAACTGAGAGATGGCGGGAAAGGAAAAAAGGGCGGGGTGTTTTATACCATGAGTGGTAAAATTACGAAAAAGCCCAGTGAATTGGTCGAATACTCGAATTACTGCCATACTGTTACTGGCAGTAGTCAAGTAAAAATATTTTTTCAAATGATTATTTTTCGTCGTTTATAACAAGAATTATTATAATAAATTCTACTTGCTGTGAATTTCACATTACATTATTTTATTTTTCATTTCTTTTATATGTTTTACCCGTTGTCCTTGTTCACCAATACGTCTTTAATTTATTCCATTTAATGTAAGTAATATAAAAATTTTACCAAAAATTGAAATTTTTATTTGAATTAAAAACTTAAATAAAGTTCAGAACACTCCAATTTGTTGGCACTATTCAAAATCTCCAAGTAAAATAGTTTGAATCTCAATGGGCTATTTACATTCACCTGTTCTTCTTTTTAATCATTGAATTTTTAAATGGTATCCAAAAAAAATTTATTGAATTTTAAAAACACCCTCGTTATCAAACTTTATTCAAACAATAACTTATGTGCAAAACGGTGGGTTTCTTGCAGAATAAATAGTGGTTGGTGAAAATTACAATTTTGTAAAAGGATGGGAAGGCAAATATAATAAACCACTGACACTGAATTATTTTGGGATGAAGATTCCTGCCTGCCTGCCGACATTGGAAGATCCGAACCGTTGATAATCAAGGGCTTTCGAATCCGGAGTACGGCCTGTACCAGGGGCCCATTTTTCCGCGACCACGTGAAGAAATAGCCGACCTCGTAAAACGGGCACGTGAATACGTGATCCTTTCAACAGTCGCAGTCTAGCAGAGCGTTTATGAGATTCTCAGCTGGTTTTGCTGCAGCTGTTTGATACAAAACCCATCTGAACCGTAGCATAATTAATCGATAGGCGTCCTTATACCAGAAATGCTCCTGTAAGACGGGGAAAATAAAATTTATTTTCTTCCCCCAACGTTTGTAACTAATTCTTAATATACCCATGGTGTTTCACAAATTCCTATTATACCTATAACATTTTATCTAAAATTCCTATTATACTTATGCTATTTACACAACTGTTATTTATTCCATTGAAAAGACAATTCTACACTATTAAAAAGTATATAATTAAAATAATTCAATCTTAATATAATCTTAAATTATTTAATATTGTACATTAATGATTTACTAGCATTAATTTAGTCATGCTAAGGTTAAATTATCTCAATTAAAAATTTTGAATTGACAAATTTGTCTTTTTAATTTGATAGATAACGGGTGTACTGACAGCATGTGTATGAGAGGAATTTAAAGTGTAATATTATATATATAAGAGAAATTTATGAAACATTATGAGTATATAATAAATTAAGGGCAAATGCTATAAGTATAATATGAATTTTGCAAGACGTGCTTTTAAATTTCAAAGACTAATAATTTCTTGTAACCACTAAAGAGAGCTTTTGAATTTTTTTATTGATATATTGATATATATCTCAATATTTCTTGTAATAAAATCCCAGGACACTCTTATAAATTAAATAAGACAGCTCTACTTAAGAATCTTTGAGACACACAACTCCGCTTGAAGATTTGGGGAGCTTCTAAAATTTGGGTGTGCTTGGCTATATGTAAAAAAATATCTAAGTTAAAATTTTTTTAATTTAAAACTTTTTAGAGCTTGTTTAGTAACCGAGGTAGGAGAGGTAAGGTAGGAAATTGTGGAAGCATAGTTTTCAAGGTTTATCATTAATCAACTAATCTTTATATTTTTCCATTTTTCCTTCTATATTCTAATCATTTTTCTTATCAACTACACTCTAACAAACTTATTTATTTCAATTTTACTCTTATATTGATATCAATCACCCAATTTTTAAAATATTTTATTTGTACTCTCACATCATCCCACAATTTTCATAAAATTCAAAATCCGAAACATCACCTCACTTTTCATAACTACAATATATTTTTAATTATTTATTCACATTTTTCTATATAAATACTTTATTTTTTAATGATTTCTATTCAATATCCAAACAACAAACCCATTTATTTTAATTTTAGTCTATTTTGCTTATCATCACTGTCATTATCATATCATATCATTATGATGCAATCGTATGCACCCAGGCATACTACACCTATTTTATAATTTTTTTAAAAAAATTTCATAGAGGTGTTAATCTAAGTATATTTAACATATGTATCAATTTTGATCATTTTTTGAGACTTTTATATTTTTTATTTTTAAAAATCAGCAACATTTTTATTAATTTAAAATTACTAAAATACCATTGATTTTTCAAATCGAAAAAAAAATCTAAAAATCCCCAAATTTGGTAAAAATTAATACACATGTTAAATACACTTAGACTAATAATTATGTAAACAAATTTTTAAAAAAGGTTGCATGCTTGAGTGCATACAATTGCACCCCCGTATCATTTTTTTAATTTAATAACTTTTATATTAACATTTTTATTCAAAAGTTTTAGCACTTCCCAAACACATCATTCGATGAAAACGTGTCAATTGATCAAGGGTGATCAGCATTTTTTACAATAATCTCAATTTATAATTACCAAGCACTTCGACATTCTTAGAAAATTTTCACAATATTCTGTCACATGGCTAAGAATATTTCTAATTTTTATCCATATGGTGAAAATCCTACACATCTGGGGAGACTATCTACTCCAAAGATACCTATTATGAAAATTTTATTATTGGAGCCAAAGTTCTAACTCAAACACCCATTAGTATGAGACAGCCCAAGTTACCACCACGCCTCTAGCGTGGTGGCATATGCTGATAGATATTGGCTCCTTTATTTTAGGGAGGATTCCAGAAGCTGGAATAAGATAAAAAAAAAAATAAGAATGTAATAATGCGTATTGAAATTGAAAAAAATTATATTGACAATTGAAAGATATCTTATGAATGAAAAAATCTATCTCATACACGTCCCATTCTAAGGGGTGCAACTTGGTACTGAGTCAATTCGAACCTGCCTGACCTAACTTGAGAAAACTCAGATGAATATCAAGTTTACAGGAACTCAGTATTAAAACTTAACCTGGACCAAACCCAATATCTCTTAAGTTGTTAAAAGAATTATATTGATTAATTTATTAAATATTTTGATTATAATTATAATAAAAATTATTCCATGTAATCATAATTTAATTAAACTGTAAAATGTTTAATTCTAAAACTTAAATGTCATCTACATTTGTCCATAAAAAAATTCAATCCATTACATCTATGCTAACCTAATTTGTAAATAATTATAAATATATCAACTCTTTAAATTTATTATATACATATATCAATTAACAATGAGATATATGTCTAATCTTTATTAAACTTGTTTAGATAATAATTTCATGTAATTGTAATTAATTTTATTAGTTTGATTATTGGTGGTAAATTCATTATTTTATCATATCAAGTATTATCTTTTAATTAGAAAATCAACTTTTATCAAAATCAAAGATATCATAAGTCATATAAATATATTCATGTGTGAATCATGAATAAATAAGCAATTATAATTAAAAGTGTACTTTAGAATTAGTTGGTGCAAATATAATAATACTGAAAAAGTTTATTATTTCTATTGGTGGATTTCGACTTCTGCTAGTTTAAGAGTAACCTGTAACCTGAATTTCAATCCGAAGCAAAGATAAAAACTAATGCCAACCTTACCAAAACCTGAACTCATAGAGTTAAGATTTGAGTTCACCTTAACTCGGCACAACCCAACCAAGTTGCACCTCTATCCCATTCAAGCCCACGGGAATCCATATAAATGGTCAATACATTAGGATAAGAGGATCTTGCCACAATCTTCATCCGTCGGTGTCCAAGTCCAGAATCGAGAAGGATTTTCAGTTGGCAGCTTTTATTTTACCAGGGAAAAGAACCGGGTAAAATGGCACATTCTCGAGTCATAAACACACAATGTTACTTAAATCACACTATGTTACTTAAATCTCACCGCAGGAACTCCAGCTTTTCTTCTTGGCCGTAAAAGCGAAGAGCAACTCTAAGATGCTGATGCCATTTTGGAAGTGCCAAGCCTTGGATTTCCAACTCTAAGATGGAAAGAATGCTAATAAACACTTCGATTTTCCCTATATACATTCAATAGCAGGATATCACACAAAGTAAATTCTTTTTTTTTCGATAGTAGTAAATTCAATTATTCAGAGGTAAGCGGCTATTTCACACTGCAGTCAGTCTTCCATAAACATGATTGCATCAATACCAGTTCCGAGTATTGTGATGAACGTATCACACACATATACAGCACATTTGAGCAGTCAGCCATATTGGAAGTTCTTAAATTCAAATTAGGGGAGCGTAGTGCACTTAGAATTCCCTCTCAGGAAAGAGGAGGGGGGCAATCAGAGACCATACGTACAAAGCTGCAGTGGCCCACCCTGTCACAATCCGAACCCAGACAGATGGCCAGCCAACATCAACAAGCTTGCCACTCTCCCCAACCGATGTAGACCACCCAGTCAGAAGCATTGCTGAATACATGCTGGCAAGCGAGAAGATGAGATGGAAGAAAGAATAAGAGTATGTGACTGGCTTAGGTTCATCCTTCTTTCGATCTTCCTGCTGATCCCTCTGATCAAACGGAAGCAAGGGCTTATCTGACCCTTCATGAAGAAATAATGGAAAGAGATTAGAATCCAAGATGAATATGATTTTCTTCCCCAAAAAAAAGGTAAAATTTGCAGTTTATGCCATTGGTGAAGCTAAAGATCCATCACAATTGTAGCTCCATTCAGCAGCTTTAAAATGTCAATCCAGATGGAGCCAACAGACAAATAGCAAGAAAGACAACATATAATTCAATAACAAATGCCACATCTAGCTTACTCCACAACTAGGCCAGTAGTTTGCCCACGTTAAGACGATGTGCCAAGGAATGAATCTTATTTTAACCTTGGATCCCAAACTTCATGGTGATCCAAGACTTCCCCTTGTTGTGCATCAACATTTCAGGTACCAAAACCTACAATACATCCAGTTATGGCTCAGCTAAAGTATCCACTATCAAAACTTCCCACCCTCGAGGTATATGTCCACCTCTTGATAGATTGGATAACACATGCCACAACCCAACAAGCAATTCGGAAGGTTACTTGGGAAATATTTAATGTTTAGTTGGCTATCTAGGTAAGCACCCAAATAGCAATGAAAAAAGCATATAGTTTACAAAGGCAGAGGCAACATATCAAAATCGAACAGGGACAGCCATTTTGAACTTCAAACAACCTTCCCGCCAGGCAATAAACAAAATATATATACATATATATTTGTTAACTCCGTTGGTTCACTTATTTTATATTCAAAGATTCAATTAGTGAGTGAACTTCCCTTTAGTTTCATATTTTCTGAAAAATGTTTCATCGGTACAAACCAGTAGAACCAAGTGGTTGAACTGGTGCATCCGAAGCTAGTTCAGTTTTGATAAAATTAGCCAAAAGGAAAACCTAGTGGGACAATAATAAAACAGTTAATTTATACAAAAAAATTTTGAGCTTGACACTTCCATATCAAGGAGAGGCGTGCAAGTGTTTGGAAATTTGGAAGTCGTGCAGACATGTATACATACTTAGAAACTGGATTACAGAAGTCTCTGGGTATGAAGTGGAAGCTTGCGAAGTCTTGATTGTACAAGCCCAAATTACAAGGTTATAAGGTGCTTATAATCAACAATGAGTTCCCATCACTTCTGCATGAGAAGGCTGAATTGCCTACAACGGTGAAATGAGTTGAGTGTTGACTATGAAGCTCAAACATAAAACTACCTAAGGAAAACTTTGGAAGAAAGAGGTGGACTATTATCAATGGTAAAGCAGAGAAGAATTTAAGAGTAGGCAAAAAAGAAGCGGGAGAGAAATACCCAAAGAAAGAAAAAGTTGCATTCAACAATCAATCAACTAATCTGTATTCCAATACTATCTTATCTAATCCGTTCAGATGTGAGATAACCCTCTCCTGTCAGTATTCAAGGAATTATATATGTGGAGCATATGAGAGAAACTGCAAAAGAAACGAATGCATGAACATACACAAAGTGCCCATATCTGGTCGGACCAAATTGTGAAGAACAGTTACCTGCACGAGGGGAACCTGGAGGGGAAAGTAAAGTTGTTGAAGAACCAGCACGAACAGCAGAATATACAACTGACAGAATAGTAATAAGTAGCCCAAGTGTGAGCGAACCAGTAGATATTGCTTTTGAGTGATTATGAAGGCCATTACACTCATAGTCCCTTGGTTCACTGGAAAGACCACTGTAGCAGAGGTACATGCAGTAAGATGATATTATAGAAGCTGGTAGAAGGCTTCCATTCACCTGTTGGAACCAATAGGAACACTCCTTTAGAAAAAAGCATGTCGAATGAGTAAAAGAGCAAGAACTGACAACATGCAAACCGTATTATGCAGCACATGCACATATAAAACATAGGGAAATGATTCAATAATAAGTGTTGGACTGGTGTTAGCTATCATGACTAATGAGAGAAGCCTGCATTGACTGTAAATTTTTACAGTAGCTATAAGCTAAAGCAATCAAGCAATGAATTTCTGAGTCAGTTCAGATAAACTAAGGGCCAGTGAAAAAAGGCTCACATAAGCTTGCAAAAACTGGTTTGCAGGAAGAAAACTGCACTATAATAATTACCCATCCCTGACCTCATGTTACTACGGTAAGTTCAAGAAGTTCAGGCCTCAATGAAATTTGGTTATCAAATTGCTTCCTGATCCATCCCAGAATATTTGTTGAGTTTTTCTTTTTGTCTCATGGTGCTCAGATTTTTGACTTCAGTGACCTTTGACTTGCTGAAAATCAAATGTAATGGTGAAAAGAAAGGTTTTTTTCTTCATGTGAAATGTCTGAGATAGATACAAAAAGAACCCACAAGTGAGTTGAATCCCATATTGCAATTCTGCAACAGAGGCAACCACATGGTGATGCACAGCTGAGTTCAGTGCTTTGATCATAACTACAACCATGTTGAGTTGATTGCGATGAGCCTGCAAGGGAAGATATTATATTGGTCCACAGAATGGACTCTGAAATTGATGGACACAGACATGTAGGGAATAAATTCAAAACTGTAAAAACTAATTCCCAGACTTTCAAACCACCTTAAAACCTTTGAAATGTAAAGAAGAACGTAGTGAAAGAGATACTGACTAACAAACAAAATAATTGGAAACAGGATCAGAAAGACAATAAATAACAGTGTATTCACCCTCGAAAAAGGTAGGAATCCATTTGAATGTGACATCATAAATAGGGCTTAGAATATTGGAGGCGTGCTGCCTGGAATGACAACGAGCAGCATAGAAAAAGACAAAAAGCATGAAGTACGAGAGGAAGGATAGATTTCCCAGCCACACAGAAAGTAAATTCCATTATTTTCAATCAAGGATTGTTATTACAAATTTCATCATGAAAAACAAAAGATTAAAAAATAACCTACCGCTGGATGCAGCGCAACAATTGCAAAGACAAAAACAAGGATCAAAGTCATGACAATGAAGAAAGTGTTGAGACCGCAATCATGGCCTGATGGAGTAAACCAATGGAAAAGCAAACCCGAGAAGGAAAATGTTGCAACATAGCAAACCAGTGAGACAACAAACAACGCCATATACCTGCACGTAGCAAAAGAGGCTTATCAATTTTAAATTAGCGTTGTTCATCAGGAGATTCTAATGGAGAAGCAATTCTATAAAGTTCCACAGATTTGAACCAGTGTGCCCATATCAAGGATCCATGTAGTCAACATTGCAGTTGATGCTGAAAATTGACAATCCCAACACCATCTAAGCTCACACCCACCACCTAGCAAATCATTTTTTAAGTTCATTTGTACCCTTTAAATCTGTTTTTCTTCTAGACGATGCCTTTTTGGAAAGGCTTACACAATGATAACGATGATTATGGCAATTGCAACAATGATTTGCATCAATCTCCCACATTTTGTTAATCACGTGTTAGACATCCGCCAGTCTTCATGAACAAGATGGAGAGAATTCAACACACCAGAATTTTTCATCTTTGCTAACCCAGTTTTCATTCCATCCATGCACAAAATCCAGCAACAGAACAACTTGCACAAGGAGAAACAGCCCTGATCCAAATTTGGATATTGTTTCTGCATCAATTAAGTCAGAGAATTAGTCCACATAAATAAATATAACATATATATGAAGAATATGCACAAAGCTACATGCAATAATACCAAAATCGGATGCAACAGAAAAGATCCACTGAATCTAGAAGAAAAAGTATTTGGGAGTATTTAGATGGACCCAAGCATTGCATTATGGAAAAAAGCGATAAAAATTGCAGTCTTATGGCCCTTACAGATTGCCTTGAGCAAGCTATAGGACAGGGAAGGCAAAAACAGGTTGAAAAATGAAAATAAAAGAAACCAAAAAGATGTTAATACACAAGTTTCTCTTTGACAGGTGTACTTTGTAGTCCTTATCATCCGACAGTTGGCAAAAATCTCTCTCCAAAGCTGACCAGAAATATCAGAAAAATAGTCAAGGAGGACCATATTCAATATGAGCTACAAGGAGAAATTCTGGGATGATTGAAATGAAGTTGAAAAACCTAATTGCACATTTTTCTCCCTTGAACTTCTAATTTCCTTATCAGGAAAAGACATATTCCTCCTCCCAACTTCACAGCAACTAATGAACTGCAATGGTGCAACCATCCTGCTATCTGAATATACCTTAATGCCACATTCTTCTAGAGAAGAAAGAAAATGAAACGAAATAACGACTTCATATTGGCATTTAGGAGGCCCCAAATAATTTGTCGTTGGCATCTAATTGCATCTTTTAATGCCATAACATGATTTTTTTTATCAAGTTTCAAATTGACTTTACTGAAGGCATCAAATATTGGAACAAAAAATAATTAAAGCTGATTTTACTGAAGACATTAAATCTTATATTGGAGCAGAAAAATAGTGAAAGCCAAAAAATACTCACCATAGAAACTGACGATCCCATTTGGCAAGAAAAACATTAAAATTATCACAAGGCACCAGCTAATGATCTTCATCATCCATCCACCATGATGCAGATGGTCCCGTGGGTCTTTCTGATTCTTAACTCCAATCATTAGAATAGCTAGGCCAGTAAAAAACAAGAAATTCCCCAAGCTGACTCTCAGCACTGCATCAGTTTCAAACCATTCTCTGTCGGGAGTCTTGTGAAAATGATTAATCCCTGCATATTAAATTATGGGTAAGACTGCTGAAGATCAAGCAACATTGCAAAACAATCATTTTGATACTTGTGATCAATAGTTCAGGAAAGTGATAAAATTGACTAGTATAGCATACACAGATTCAATCCAGTAGAAGAAATGGTATTGTAAGTCCAAAATTTTATGCGCTTGTCAAGTGCCAATTAAAATGAGGCAGCTACAAGACCGACCATCACTTATGGAAAGGACTGTTAGGCAACCCAATAATATTGTACATATAACGAACACAACTGAAATGGGGATATTGAGATGAATGATCAGTAAAATAAGAAAAGATAAATTTTAAAATAAAATGTGAGACAACCTCAAGATAGAAAGAATGGGAGGCAAACAAAAGAAAGCAGATTAGAAGGTTTGGTCATGAAACAAAAACCACAAACTAGACAGTTAGAAGGAATAGATTCATTAAAATAACAGGTTATAAGAGATAAATATAAAAGCGAAAGAAGAAGCCCAAAAGTAATGTGTATAGAGGTCAAAAGCAAATAATAAGATATAACTCCCACTCAGCAGGAATGGTGCAACAAGATCCATACATTTAACCACCTTAAGAGGGAAACAACTTATAATGATGATGATGTTCAATCATCGAATAATTGGTAAGAACTAAGAGTCTAAGATAGAATGTCGACATTGATCATGATTTATACTATATTCACAGCTTCAAATTCCAATAGTGTCAACATAACATGAGGAAATTATATTCGAAAATCCATCACAAACTTGAAACAAAACCTTTTCAACTGGCAAAACATAGAAGGGGAAAATATTATCATCATTAAAAATCAAGGATAGCATATACAAAAATCTAGCCCTCCCTCAAATGAAATTTGTCAAATACACCCTGGACAAAGGTAGATAAAGCTGATTTTGGGAATCTAAGCTTCAAAAACTTATTTTTCAACGTGAATGTGTTTGTGCTTACTGTAAAATGTGAAATAATTCCACTGTCAAACTCAGTAAAAGGATGATAGTAGCACTACAATAAGCAGGAAACAAATTGGCTACACTATGCGCCAAGATGGTTTAAGAAGACATAAACAGTAATGCCCAATTTCATAATGTATGACAGCTCGAGGCAAGCATACAAATGCCTACCGCAATAAACATCATGATCATGAATGTTTCTCCTTAGCATGGAGCATAATTATTGAAAATTTGTGATTTACACAGCAGCGACTGACCAAATTTGCAAAAGAAAATTTAACGTGAAAACTGTTCCCTTGCTGAGCCTGTAGCTCAGATTACAGTCTCAAAATAATAGAAAGGGAAAATGAAGAAAAAATATACCAAGAGAAACCCATGGAATAAAAGATTATTGAAAAATCTTATCTATTATTTTTGTTGTTTCATTTAGGGCAGAGAAAAAAGAAATGAACATGCCAAAGAAAAGATTGCAAATTTATTGGGTGCTTATGCTCTGTTTCACCCAACTTTTTGATAAGCAGAAAGTGCTGAAATTGGGTGCTTCTTAGGGATGTTTGGCTCAACTTATCCCTTTCGCCCAGAGCTTTGAGTTGAGAAGTCAATAAAGGTGTCATATGGATAAGCTGTTGTCCATGCTCTCTACATCACTGACCCAATATCCTAAGAAGCACCTATGAGAAACGAAAACGTGATTTTCACCTAACTGGAGTAATTTAAAAAGCATCATTAGCTGTTTAAATAGCGAAGTGTGAAAAAAGCATTTAAAAATCTCAAACCAAAATTAATATCTTCATCCAACTAAACAATTCATCCAAACCACGATTGAATCACAATTATAGAAGGTTGAAATTGGAATCAAATCATTTCGGATATTGCTCATGTCCCATCCAAGGTTCACCAAACAGGAAATTCGCAGCGACTAAGAATCAAAAAACAAAATTGACGTCCGCAAACGACAACAGCAACAAAATCCAGAGGAGGAATGTAACTTTGAGAACTCAAAGCCCTTACATGGAATCTTCTCCATGAGAGGGGCAGCTACCTCTCTCAGAATCCACGAGACGATCAGGGAAAGTCCAAAGAGGCCGCAATAGGCAATCCTGGCGGACCGCCGGCTGATCCCGCTGACAACCGACTGGCATGCCTGACCGGCACAGGCCGCGCAACACGACGCAAGGCAAGAGGCTGCCCACGTCCTTCAACCCAATCGAGAATCGCAGGACGGCTCGGCGCGTTTTTCCGACGAAAGATGGGAATAGCTGGTCAAGGTTCCTTGCAGCAGGAATGTTGCTGACATGTGATACAGTAGATGATGAGATGGGATTATTTGTAGCTTGGTCTAGGCTGCCCATCAGACAGAACAGGACCATCTAGCCAAGCAACTGGCGAACGTATTCCATCGAATCCGAATCTTGGGTCCTGGTAACAGGAGCAACACCCCTTCCGTTGGGGCCATTTGGAATTGCAGATCCATTTTGGTAGCTTGGCCGTAATGGTGCCGATCCCTTGCCGTTTGTATTCCCATTCACAGCACCAGCAGCATTTCCTTTAGCCGGTTCTACAGAAAGGGGTGCCTGATTAGAAGCAACAGATGTAGATACATCCCCTTGGCCAGTAGTTTGATTAGGCGAGTACGTTCCGCTAGGCGGAGTAGGAG